>JABWPP010000050.1:92028469-92425969 GCA_016920855.1 Puya raimondii
TTTATACATTATTATTATGTAGGGGGGATTCAATAACCGGCGAGTTGATCGAAGCGACGTTGTCGCGATAAAGAGGACGGAGTTTTCTCGAAGAAGAAAGGTTCGAGTACTTAGCATCTCACATGGGAGGAAAGCAAGATGGTAAGCTGAGACCTCCCAATATCGACACAGATTCTTTAGAGCCCTTTTTTATGCTTTTAGAATGTAAAGTTGATGTTATGCGTTAATTTAAAATAAAAAGCAATATATATGATTCTAAAGCAGTTTGGGTCTCTTTGATTCCTTCTCCTTTTCTTCTCTTTGTTGTTTCTTTGAGTATGTTATTACTGCATCTATGTTTTTTTTTATATCGCGCTTTAAAGTTCAGATATGCCACTGTGAGATGACAAAGTTATTTATGGTTGAGGAGCTTTTCTAGTTTCAGTTTGGCTGTGCTACAGGAATTTAAAGTTTTCTAGTTTCAGTGAGTCAATGCAAAGTGTTTATAGATATTTAACTACTCATTTTATGAACCAGTTCCTTATTTTTATTTGCATGTTAATAATGTACTCTGAGATCTATGACTATATACCAGTGTTGATCAAGTGCTTACACTTATATCTGATTCTGTGAGTTACTGCTGTGGCTTCTGTGACTGGTAGGGTCTCTTTCAGATCAATTGAGATATTGCGAATTTATCATGGTGGACCTCATCTAATTTATTTCCTTTGTGCGATCGCCGTATACGGTGCAAATATTTGTTCGTCGTGTTGGTTTCTGTACGTAATTGTTAATTTATTGGGCGCAAATGTCATCTGTGGTTGAACTGCAGATAACGCAGATTTAGGCCCAGTTTGGGATGCGTTTTTCAAACACTATGCTGATACATCAGTCTCAAGAGAGTTCAAAAGATTCTTGTGAGCTTCGCTCCGAGATTCTAAAAGCATCAAGATGGTTGCATCTAGAGAATGTAATTTTATAGTGAACTTAAAGCTTCTGCAGAATTGTTGTTTGAGTGTAGCGGTCGAAAAAACTGCCACCGCATTTTTTGTGTTTTTTTGCTTTGGCAGATCATTCTACTGTTTTAGAAAGCCGTAATAGAAACAACTTAGTACACTCCAAATTGCGCAACTGCATAGCCCAGATGGATGGTACCTTTTCTCTCCAGGCATAAATTTATAATTCGAATTTTGTCGTAAGCAAAAATGATAGGCTTTTTTGCATAAAAAATCCACTAGTTTTGAGCTTTTGTAAAATTGGATCGCTATTTTTGATTTGCAGATTCGGTCCGAATTTTCAGTAAACTGATCAAAATATTCTTCTTATTTTTTCTCTCTCCTTTTTTTTTCTCTCTCCTCTCTTTTTTTTTTTTCTCTAGCTCTTTTTTTTTCTCTCCGAAGAAGGCGGCGGAGGCGGAGGCGGAGGCGGAGGTGGAGGCGGAACGCCTCGCCTCTGCCCCTCACGCCCTCGCCCTCGCCCGCGCACCCCCGCCCTCCTCACCTCCGACCCCGCCGAGGCCGCGCCGCGACTCTTTTTTTTTTCTCCCTCTCCGACCCTCCTCCACCCGCCGTCCCCGCCGCCACCGTCGGCGACGAAGAAGAAGTGCTTCTTGGGGCCGAGAAGCACGCCGGCGAGGGAGGAGAAAAAATATAGTTACACTCCGGAGAGGGCGGTAAGTCGTGACAAAAAAAATATTGTTTCCATACAGAAAAGAATAAAAAATAGAGAAAAAGGAAGAAGATGATGAAATTGCACTGTTAAAAAAAATTACACAGTTTTAAAAAAAATTTGCACTGTTTTAATGAATGTTGCACTATTTAAGAGAAATATTACACTCTTTTGAGATGATCTTTACACTTTTTAGATAAAATTACACTATTTAGGATAATATTGCACCATTTCTTTTCTCTTCCTCTTCTTCTTCCTTTTTCCTCCTTCATCCACTCTCCATCCTCATCCCCCTCTCTCTCTTTCCTCACACTTCCAAAATAATTTTGGACCGGTGCGGTCGAAGCCGGAGGAGGAGGAGCGGCCGTAGTCGCGGAGGTCGAAAAGGTAAACGGGGAGGAGGGAGAGGGAGGCGTCGGCGGTGGGCGCAGCCTGGGGGCGCGGGCGCGGGGCGCAGGCGGCGCAGGGAACGCGCCCCCTGCGCCCCTGCGCCCGCCCGGGCCCTCGCCCCCGCCCCCGCCCCGGGTGCAGGGCGCAGGGGGCGCGTCCCCTGCGCCCCCGCCCCCTACGCTCGCCGCGCCCCCTGCGCCCGCCCACCACCTTCCCGCGCGCCACCGCCGACGCCTCCCTCTCCCTCCTCCCCGTTTACCTCTTCGACCCCCGCGACTACGGCCGCTCCTCCTCCTCCGGCTTCGACCGAGAGAGGGGGATGAGGATGGAGAGTGGAGGAAGAAGGAAGAAGAAGAGAAAGAGAAAGAAATGGTGCAACATTATCCTAAATAGTGCAATTTTATCTAAAGAGTGTAAATTTCATCTCAAAAGAGTGTAATTTCTTTCTTAAATAGTGCAACATTCATTAAAACAGTGTAATTTTTTTTTAAAACTGTGTAATTTTTTTAACAGTGCAATTTCATCATTTTCTTTCTTTTTCTCTATTTTTTGTTCTTATCTGTAGGGAAAGAATATTTTTTATTTTTATTTTTTTTCTCTACAATTTTTTTGTCACGACCCACCGCTATAGCCGGAGTGTAACTATATTTTATTCTCTCCCTCGCCAGCGTGCTTCTCGGCCCCAAGAAGCACTTCTTCTTCGTCGCCAGCGGTGGCGGCGGGGACGGCGGGTGGAGGAGGGTCGGAGAGGGAAAAAAAAAAGAGTCGCGGTGCGGCGCGGCCTCGGCGGGGTCGGAGGCGAGAAGGGCAGGGGTGCGCGGGCGAGGGCGAGGGCGTGAGGGGCAGAGGCGAGGCGTTCCGCCTCCGCTGCCTTCTTCGGAGAGAAAAAAAAAAAAGCGAGAGAAAAAAAAAAGGAGAGAAAAAAAAAGGAGAGAGAAAAAATAAGAAGGGTATTTTGGTCAGTTTACTGAAAATCCGGACCGAATCTGCAAAATCGAAAATAGCGACCCAATTTTGCAAAAATCTAAAACTAGTGGATTTTTTATGCAAAAAGGCCAAAATGATAATGTGTGTGTGGCCTACAGGCATGCTTGATTTAAAAAAAACAAAAAACTGGAAACTTTTGTACTCGAAAAATTGAAATTTTTTCAAAAATCAAAAAAAAATTATTTAGATTATTAAACTTATATTTATCGCAATTGTACTAAAAGAACTTGTTCACCAGTTGCTATTGGGCTAGTTGGGTTGGGCTTGATGAGGGCACCATTCAAAGCCCAAAATATATATTTGTTGGGTACATCTTATTATTTATTAAAGAAATTATGAAAAAAATAATTAATAAATGAGAAATATGCTTAGATGTCAATAGTCATATATTGTATTTAACTTTCAAGTTATTTTTAGGAATAATATGAAGCACATTAGAGATGAAATGCGTTATTCTGAATAAATTATGTATGCTAATATTTTATGATGGAGTACGAGATAACTACTTACTGATTGTTTTAAATGGTGGTGGTTGTACTCAACATTTATGAACGAATAAATAAACATTACTAATAAATTCAACATTATTAAACTTGATTAAGGTATAGTTTGGAATTGCACTTTCAAAAAACATTGCTTTTATATTTTAGAAATATAAAAGAAATTAAAAGTGCTTCCACTCTTCCAACCTCCAATATTATAAAATTATGACGATGGCCAAAGTAGAAGTATGTATCTTTTAAATTTTCTAGACCTTTGAAATCATAAAAATAACCCACTTTAATCCTAGTCTCAATTATCTCCTGCAATAAAATTGCATCAATGATCATCCTACACTTTGTTATTATCTCAAATAGATCCAAAATTTTAAAAAATTGGCAAATTAAGTAGTAAAACTTTAATAAAACGAGTTGGCGTACCACATTCTTCTACATTTCAACATATATTCAATTTGCAACTCAAAAAATATATAAAAATTTAGATAAAGGAAATCTTCTATTCTGCTAATACTACTAAATTTATAGTTTATTTATTAATATATCCAATTTATATGATTCTATCACATAACTTATAGATAACTTATATGTAAATTTACTTTTATAAAATTTTATAACTAAATTCAACAATTATCTTAAATAGTTGGCCTATTTGAGATAATGATAATAAAGTGCAGAAAAATAATTAATATATTTTTTTATATAGGGGTAATTGAGACCAGCATTAAAGTGCAATAAAACTTTTCATAATTTAGCAAAAAAAATTAAAATTCCAAAACTCCAATTTTTTTCTCATTTTGAGCTATGAAGCACCTGTTTGGCCTTGCGTCCATGTTCGTGGGGCGGAACCGCAAAAGAGGCCCTTTTGGGAAAGCTTTGATTTTGAAACTTTTTTATAAAGCTCTGCGGTGCGATTTTGAGCGAGGAAATCTACTGTGTCACACTTACATCACGTTATTAATAACAAACCAATCACAATTTTTTTTTTTATAAATATAATAAAAATATTTTTTTTATAATCATGATGGAACATAAATTCTGAAAATAAAAAATTTGATTGGTTTGAAACGTCATGTCACCGATATACCCGATACATTCTAGAATTTTTTCTTGCGAGCGGACCGTACGGTTTAGGACAAATATGACCAAAATTGCAACGACAATCATCACCAAAAAAAACATGCACCGACGACATTTGACACTACAAATTTATAATATAAAATAAAAAAACACATTTAGATATTGAGTACGTCTACTGTACTTTCGAAAATACGGAGGCCTCCGTGCTTATAAGTTATTTTCAATGATAGGACATTCGATTCGACGATCGGCCCCGTTAGATATAATCTACTTTATTGAAACTATCTACAAACCAAATTTCATAAATTTTCGACATTATTTACCAATTGATCAAAATATTTAAAAAATGACTATTTTAACGGTTGATGTGGCATATTTTTAAATTGGCCTTTTTGCAAAAAAAATCCACTGGTTTTGGGCTTTTGCAAAATCGGGCCGCATTTTTCGTTTTTGCAGATTCGGTCCGGATTTTCAGGTTTCTGACCAAAATGCCCTTGTTACTTTTTCTCTCTCCTCTTTTTTTTCTCTCTCCTCTTTTTTTTCTCTCTCCTCTTTTTTTTTTTCTCTCGCTCTTTTTTTTTTCTCTCCGAACGGCGAAGGCGGAGGCGGAGGTGGAAACGGCCCGCCTCGCCTCTCACGCCCTCGCCCTCGCCCGCGCACCCCCGCCCTCCTCGCCTCCGACCCCGCCGAGGCCGCGCCTCGCCGCGATTTTTTTTTTTTTCCCATCTCCGACCCTCCTCCACCCGTCGTCCCCGCCGCCACCGCCGGCGACGAAGAAGAAGTGCTTCTTGGGGCCGAGAAGCACGCCGGCGAGGGAGGGAAAAAATATAGTTACACTCCGGCGAGGACGGTGGGTCGTGAAAAAAAAATTGTAAAAAAAAATAAAAAATAAAAAAATATTATTTTCCTACTGAAAAGAACAAAAAAATAGAGAAAAATGAAGAAGATGATGAAATTACACTGTTAAAAAAAATTACACTGTTTAAAAAAATATTTGCACTGTTTTAATAAATATTGCACTATTTAAGAGAGAAATTACACTCTTTTGAAATAAAATTTACACTATTTAGGTCAAATTGCACTATTTAGAATAATGTTGCACCATTTCTTTCTCTTCCTCTTCTTCTTCCTTCTTCCTCCACTCTCCATCCTCATCCCTTTCTCTCTCTCTTTCCTCACACTTCCGCTGCGATCGAAGCCCGAGGAGGAGGAGCGACCGTAGTCGCGGGGGTCGAAGAGGTAAACGGAGAGGAGGAAGAGGGAGGCGTCGGCGTCGGCGCGCAGGGCGGGCGGGCGGGCGGGGTGGTTCGAGCGCAGGCGGCGCGGTGCAGGCGGCGCGGCGAGCGCAGGGGGCGCGGGCGCGGTCCCCCTGCCCCCCCTCTCCCCCCGGGACGCGCCCTGCGCCCCTGGGGGCGCGTGCGCAGGGGGCGCCCCCTGGGGGCGCGTGCGCAGGGGGCGCATGGAGCGCCCCCTGCGCCCCTGGGGGCGCGTGCGCAGGGGGCGCCCCCTGCGCCCCTGGGGGCGCCCCCTGGGGGCGCGTGGCGCAGGGGGGGGCGCCCCCTGGGGGCGCGTGGGGCGCCCCCTGCGCCAGGGGGCGCGGGGCGCAGGGAGCGCCCCCTGCGCCCGCGCGCCCGCCCGGGCCCCCGCCCCCGCCCAGGCCCGGGCCCGGGCCCGGCCCCCCCCCCCCCGGCCCGGTCCCGGGCCCCCGCCGCCCCACGCGCCCCCAGGGGGCGCCCCCCCCTGCGCCACGCGCCCCCAGGGGGCGCCCCCAGGGGCGCAGGGCGCGTCCCGGGGGGAGAGGGGGCGCAGGGGGACCGCGCCCCCTGCGCTCGCCGCGCCGCCTGCACCGCGCCGCCTGCGCTCGAACCACCCCGCCCGCCCGCCCGCCCTGCGCGCCGACGCCGACGCCTCCCTCTTCCTCCTCTCCGTTTACCTCTTCGACCCCCGCGACTACGGTCGCTCCTCCTCCTCGGGCTTCGACCTCAGCGGAAGTGTGAGGAAAGAGAGAGAGAAAGGGATGAGGATGGAGAGTGGAGGAAGAAGGAAGAAGAAGAGGAAGAGAAAGAAATGGTGCAACATTATTCTAAATAGTGCAATTTGACCTAAATAGTGTAAATTTTATTTCAAAAGAGTGTAATTTCTCTCTTAAATAGTGCAATATTTATTAAAACAGTGCAAATATTTTTTTAAACAGTGTAATTTTTTTAACAGTGTAATTTCATCATCTTCTTCATTTTTCTCTATTTTTTTATATTTTTCAGTAGGAAAATAATATTTTTTTATTTTTATTTTTTTTCTTTATAATTTTTTTTTCACGACTCACCGTTCTCGTCGGAGTGTAACTATATTTTTTCCCTCCCTCGCCGGTATGCTTCTCGGCCCCAAGAAGCACTTCTTCTTCGTCGCCGGCGGTGGCGGCGGGGACGACGGGTGGAGGAGGGTCGGAGAGGGGAAAAAAAAAAAATCGCGGCGAGGCGCGGCCTCGGCGGGGTCGGAGGCGAGAAGGGCGGGGGTGAGCGGGCGAGGGCGAGGGCGTGAGAGGCGAGGCGGGCCGTTTCCACCTCCGCCTCCGCCTCCGCCGTTCGGAGAGAAAAAAAAAAGAGCGAGAGAAAAAAAAAAAGAGGAGAGAGAAAAAAAAGAGGAGAGAGAAAAAAAAGAGGAGAGAGAAAAAGTAACAAGGGCATTTTGGTCAGAAACCTGAAAATCCGGACCGAATCTGCAAAAACAAAAAATGCGGCCCGATTTTGCAAAAGCCCAAAACCAGTGGATTTTTTATGCAAAAAGGCCTTTTAAATTCAACGGTGTGGAACAATTCAAATTATATGGAACTTTAATAGAAAATTCTACTTAACATCAATAGCAAGATTGATACTTTTGATTTAAAATTTGAGTCTTTTATCACTATTTTTATAAGATTTTTATTTTCAGCCGTTTATACCGAGATTACTCGTTTATTAAACAAATAAGGTTAAAAAATTATAAAATTTGATTTCTAGATAGCTCTAATCGCGTAGATCATGTCTAACGGAACCAATCGCCGAATCGAATGTCCATTATCGAAAATAACTTATAAGTACGAAAAAATCTGTAATTTCGAAAACGTAGGAGTCTAGCTCTTTAAATATACAGATCTTCTATAATATAAAATTAGTACTTTTTAATCACCGCATTACTAAATAAGATCTAAATCTGATTAAATTTGGTTCACAAATTATGATGCAAAGGAAAAAATAATAATAATAATAATCCAACGGACCTGCTGTCATTGCTGACGGCGCCACTGGAAAAGAAACATATCATGCCAGGCAGCAGACAAAAAAAATGTGCTCATCGGCATTCTTCCTGCTGCGGCCGGCAATTTGCGGAGCTGCTTCTTGCAGTGCTGCCGTCTCACTCCTCCCCCTCCGAAGCCATCGTCAGAGAAGAAGAAGGAGAAGAAGAAGCAGAAGCAGATCGCTCTCCGTCTCGTCCTCGTCTTCTTCGTCAATGGCAGCCCGCGACATCGGGGGATTCCTCTCGAAGCAGCCCTACCATCCCCCTTCCTGGGCTTCGCACCTCCGCCCCATCCCTTCCCACTCCTTCTCCCTCGGACACGTACCCCCACCCCTTCTTTGTTTCTCTTTTTCAAAAATTAATTCTGAATTTTGTAGGTAAATTTACGGATCAATACAAGTAATTAGGGTAAATGGAAGGGAATCAATAATTAATAATTTAATAGGGTGTAAAGTTTTTTTTTTTTTTGGGTTTTCATAGGAAAGGTAGATTTTGTGAAAAAGTTTTTTTTTTCCGCTCTCACTCGCGCTAGCTCCGAGTCCTTCTCCTTCGACGCCGGCGTCGGTGCTTGCATCGGCGAAAATTTAAAGCGAGGAAAAGGAGGCGGCGCCGCCCTCGTTACCGTTGCGGAGGGCTGCGGAGGAGGGTCAGAGAGGGAAAAAATAAAGAAAAGATAGAACAAAAAAAAAAAAGAGAGAAAAAGGAATAAGGGTATTTTGTTTAGTTTTTTAAAAATTCGAACCGAATCTGTAAAATCTAAAATAATGACCTATGTTTACAAAATTTCAAAACCGATGAATTTTTTATGCAAATTGGCCTATTCTTTTTTTTTTCCGAAAAAAGGTCTTTTCCATTGAAAAGCTATTTTCTTAGAAAATTACTTTTTACGCTTTTCTAAAAAACCAAACACCTAATATTTGGGCTAACATGATGAGAAGCAGAAAATAGGAGTCCACAACATTAAATGGCGGATATAGAAATTCAAACTTTATGGCCCTTTATAACTGAGAGGGCTTAGGACTGACTCCGATACCACGTCAAGTTTAGGAGAAAGGAAAAAAAAACCTCTCGCATTACATAATGGCTCGGATTCTAATTTGTATCCAACACGAAACTAATATTAGGTCTACTGTTAGGGTTGATAGGGTGGCCTGTTGGATTTGAGGAAGTGGCAGTAGAATAGTCCGGTTTCTAGCTAAAATTATCGAAAGATCATCATCTATCTTATCACCGAGTCATTTTTAGATGCCTAGTGCGACAAAAGTTTTGTTCGTTGTACTTGTGATCAGAATCTCTTATTGTTAGCATTAAGATTATACCCTTGTTACGTCGAATGCCCGTGGAACTCCGCTTGATATGCTACTTCTGCATGTTTTGGTTTAGCTATCTTCTTACCCTCTTTTTGGTCACTTGTCAGCTTCCGACTCCAATTCATAAGTGGAACCTTCCTAACCTTCCGGAAGGCACTGAAGTCTGGATTAAGGTTTAACTCGGAATTATTATGAGCTACTTGAGGATGTTTACTTGATTTCTTGCTTTCTGAATCTGACATTCTTTTCAAAATTCTAGCGTGACGACCTCTCAGGAATGCAATTGAGCGGTAATAAGGTCAGGAAACTCGAATTCTTGATGGCTGACGCTGTGGCACAAGGAGCGGACTGCGTCATCACGGTGGGAGGTATCCAGAGCAACCACTGTCGCGCAACTGCTGTGGCGGCAAGATATCTTAATCTTGACTGCCATCTGATACTACGCACCTCCAAGGTTACAAAAATTAGGAAGGGCTGAAAGTGCAGATGCTTAAGTTGATACCTTGATTAGGCATTTTGATTGACTAATTGGTACACTTACAGGTTCTTGTGGATAAAGATCCTGGTTTGGTCGGTAATCTCCTTGTTGAGCGCCTAGTAGGGGCGCACATCGAACTTGTTTCAAAAGAAGAATATGCCAAAATAGGCAGCGTGGTTTGTTCACCTCTGTCATTCCTTATCTTACTGGCATTTAATCAAGTCTCTGGGTTTCAGCTAATTATACGTTAAGTCTAGACCGATGTTTCTAAGTCACATACGTTCAGTTTTCTTTTCTTGCTGCTTTAATTTGATTTCTTACTTACCATCAAATGATTCACTACTCTATTCTTTGGGCCTAGGCTCTTGCCGACTTGCTGAAAAGGAGACTTGTAAATGAAGGAAGAAAGCCGTATGTGATTCCTGTTGGTGGATCAAATTCTCTTGGAACTTGGTATGTCAATAAGTAAACAAAATGAATAACAATGCCTCTTCCGGTGTCATATTTCATCGTTATTTTTTTTATATTTTTCCACTTCCTAAAAAATACGCCGAGAAACTGAAACATGCCCTGAACTCGTCTATTCGCTATTTTACTTCTAAACCCCAATCCCTAGTTCCTCGCATTTCTTTTCAATTTTCTTAGCCCTTTGGCTTCTTGTGAAGTGCTCGTTACAATGGTTGCTATTTCAGGGGATACATTGAGGCAATACGGGAGATTGAGCAACAAACCCATTTATCTGGTTTTCAGTTTGATGACATTGTAGTTGCATGCGGCAGGTTATTTTCTTGACAAGCAAATTTTTACATCTTTTAGAATGCTTACTAGTTACTATTCGTAATTGTATGATCCACGGCCTAAGAGCTTGTTTTTATTTCGGAACCATTCTAATACTGTTATATGCTGGAAAGGAGTTTGAATTAAAGCTGGCTTCATTTTATGCACTTAGCTATCGAGATTTCAGTGTGTTAGCTTCCTGTCAACTTTGGAGCTGTCATAGAAAGAGCTTCAAAACAGATTGGAAGTTAAATGACTTTGCATAGCACATACTACATTTGCACACATGAACTATTTCTCTTTATGTTTAATTATCCATCACTCTCCGTATCTTGTCAAATTTTACAAAGTTTAATGTGGATATTGCAACGAATGCAAGTTAAGGTTTTCTTTTTGACTTCTTGTTTTGATTTGCAGTGGTGGAACTATTGCTGGCCTTTCTCTGGGGTCAAGTTTGAGTAGTTTGAAGGCAAAAGTATGCAACGACATTAGATTAGCAGATTGTTATTTCATAGTTACATAATTACTTACTAATTCTTGGCTTGTAGGATAGGTTCATGCATTTTCTGTCTGTGATGATCCTGACTACTTCTACGACTATGTTCAAGGCCTGATTGATGGACTTCAAGCTGGTGTCGATTCACATGATATAGTCGACATTGAAAATGTGAGTAGTACTTAACACAAAGCTTCTTACCTTCTACCAATTTTAGCTATACCTTTTTTTCTCTTCACATGAATGCCTTCTTCGAAATTTACTTGCAAAAAAAGAAGTGAACTTCGTTTATGGTTAATTTGTGTTGTTTTTCCTGAAAGAGAAGCCATAAGTATCTTTCGAAGCGACAATAATATGACATTTTGGCTTGTTTGTGCAGTTAGTGAACTTAAATCCTTTTTCCTTCGGTCAGCTTTATTCAATTAATAGTAATGTAACAGCGTAGAAGCCATGAAATGTACACCAAGCACTAGCTCTAGCAGGTGTGTTTACTCATGTATTGCTTGTCAACATATCGTGGTTCTTTTGTATTGTATGTGTATCACATGTGGAGTTTATTTGAAGTAAATGAAAAATATATTTCTTTTTATTATGCCTAACCAGTTTTTGAACTAAAATTTGCTGTGCTACAAATAATGTTTTGGCTTTTATGATGATATTACTGGCACTTAGGCTTTGTTCTATCAAGTTGCGAAATTTGCACTGTCGTTAACCATTAATTTTGTTATAGGCCAAAGGCTTAGGATATGCCATGAACACGGCGGAGGAGCTTGAATTTGTTAAAAAGATAGCAGCTGCAACAGGCGTTGTTCTTGACCCAGTCTACAGGTGCGACAGTTTTCAACTATTCTAATCGAGATTGCAGGACATGTTTTTTATGTTTCCCTTTTCTAAATCTGCAATGTTATTTTCAAATAGCATTTTCCAAGAAGCAACTGGTCATTTTGCGAAATCTTGGCAATATGTTAGCAAGAATATAGTCTATATGGAGAAGTAAATAATTCACACTGCGAAGGATCTATTTCACATAAACCCTTGGCCTTACAATTCCAAATTGAAGACCATATGAAAAAAAATGAACTTTTAGCCCATGTTAAGTATTTCATACATGAAATACGCGCACTTAAAACTTGTTTATCAAGTCAAGTGATACCTTTGAATTTGGTAGCTCTTTAGTATGTACTTGCCTTTTCTAATGCAGTGGAAAAGCTGCATACGGTATGTTGAAGGACATGGACAAGAGCCCTGCAAAGTGGAAAGGGCGGCGAGTTCTCTTTGTGCATACCGGCGGCCTACTCGGGTTGTACGACAAGACCGAACAGATGGCATCTCTCGTCGGCAATTGGCGTAGGATGGAAGTTGATGAGTCCGTTCCACGCAAGGACGGGGCTGGGAAGATGTTCTAATGCTCTACTTCAACTCTCCTTTAAAGCTACTTCTTCAATTTCCCAATAGAAGCACCACATTCTCCTGTCACCTTGTCTTTAAAGAACTCTGCATTTTTTTTTTTCGTTTTCCTTCTTTTTTCTAAAGAACTCTGTTAATTATTTTGGACATAATGGGTCTATATTTGTGATAAGATTGGTAAACCATGATGCTAGTATCATTCATGCCAATGTTTTAAATTAATGGAATTCTTAATTTACTATCATGCAGAAAACAAACAAAAGGAACATTTGGCCTTTTGGTTTCTCAACAATGTTACTGGTCTTATTCCACCTTAGGAATTGGGTTCTTCTGCCTTGCAGTGAAAAGATAAGGCAAAAAAATGAAGTTGGGCAGCAGTGAATTATGTCTGTGAGTGCTTTTGCACCAAGCAGGCAGTTTAGGAAGAAAAGAAGGGGTTAAATGGCTTTCTGCTGCAGTGGAAAACCCACCTGTGGATTTCAATACTACTATTTTTTTTGAACAGTTCCACTCTAAAACACTACTTCTGCAGAAATTTCATAACAGCACTAGACTACAAAAGCTCTTAAGACTAATCATCTCCTCAAAAAAGGAAGAGAGTACAGATAATCAAAAAAGAAAAAAAAAAAAAAAAAAAAAAAAAAACACAGATAATAATCCATTATGCAGCAGACTGACATTTATTCAGAAGGAAAAACACACAGCAGTAAAGCTGCTGGAATGGCAGGGAAGAAGAGCCAAGCCATCAGCAATCACCACTAATCACACTACCACTTAATACAAACATATACCATAGCAACACCAGTGTGATCCCTGTAAAGCACTCCACAACTAGCAAACTCCACTGGTTTTCTCGCGGTCCACCATTTTCCGCCAGTACTTCATGATCTCCTTCTCCATCTCCTGGATACTCTTCTTGACCATCGTGCCGGCTGGCTTTTCCTGCGCACTCACATTCACGATCTTCGCTATCCTATTCGCGTGATCGCCGAGGTCATGCAACACCTTCTGGATGTCAGCGACCAGCCGCTCTGCGAGGCCGCGGCTGAAGTCCTCCCTGATCACCACGCGGAGGACGGCCACGCGCTCCGCGTCGGGCGGCATGGTGTACGCAGGCACGATCCAGCCGAACCTTCTTAAATTCTCCGAGATGTCGAAGACGGTGTACTTGCTGCTGTCCTTGAGAGCGAAAGCAACCAACGGCACGCCGGATTCCTTTGAGACAATTTCAAACAGGCCGGTGCTCTCTATTGCTTCCCTTAGGATTTTCGCGTTCCCCATGCAGTTCTCCATGATGTTCTTATATCCCTGTTCAAATGAGAATGTAAACATAACACTACAGAAGCAATCACAGAATAAAGACTTCAGTAGTTTGGTTTCTGTACTGAAAGAATCAGAATGATCAGAAAGAAATGTACCTCGAAGCCCAACCGAATAAACTGATAGTATTGTGCAATTATCTGACTTGAACCTGCAAGAATACGCGAAAGAACATTCTCAGAAAGCTACTCGTTGCGACGAATCAAATAGCCAGTTGGATAATTCTTGCCTTTAGAGAAGTTGAGAGTGAATGTAGGCTGATCTGCTCCAAGATAGTTAATATGGAAAATGAGCTCTTCGGGCAAATCGTCCTTCCTCCTCCAGACGACCCAACCGACACCTGCGTAGACGAGCCCGTATTTGTGGCCGCTGACATTAATGCTCTTGACGAGGGGAAGTCGGAAATCCCATTCCAGCTCCGGATTCAGGAAAGGTGCTATGAATCCTCCGCTCGCAGCATCGACGTGGATAGGCGTGTCCCACCTGAACCACATCAGAAAATCTAATTCATTGCTGTAATCTAACAGCTAACACAATGAATTGTAACAAAATGTTACATTGAAGGGTTTTTTTTTTGGGTATGTACTTACCCTGTTTCCTTATTTTTTGCCGTGAGCAGATCGTTTAACCGCTTTACATCCTCAAACTCCCCGGTGAGAGTCGAACCCAAGATGGCCGCAACGCAGATAGTGTTCTCGTCGACCAATTCCACAGCCTTGTCAGGGTCCATTACATAATACCCTTCCCTTAGCTTAACCTCCTTTAGTTCGACTTCGAAATACCTTGCAAATTTCTCCCAGCAAACCTAGTAAATAGAGAAAACAAGTTAAAGAAGGAAAAAAGTTCAAATATGAGCTTAAAAGTTGGAAAGTACCTGAACATTGGCGCCGGTGACGATGTTAGGTTTGTCGTGAGGCTTTCCCTCGGCCTTTCTTTTGTTCTGCCACTTTCTCTTGAATGCTAATCCCGCAAGCATTATAGCTTCTGAGGATCCGACAGTTCCAACGCCTACTGCGGTTTCTTCTTCTCCAATTGGGGCATGGAAAAGGTGCGCAATCATATTTACGCAGCGGTTCTGCAGGAAAGAGAAAGAACAACAAATTTGAGCAATGCGAATCATGAACTTGACGCATCGCCTAGTACGATAGATATACGGGCGATTCTCGAAACAATCTTTTGCACTCTCCCACGAATCCTTAATCATCATGTACAACAATAGACCACAACAATTATTAAACAATGTTTCATCTTCGATGACATACCAGAGAAAATAGGAGAAACAGATGAGTCTAATGTTGGGCATATAAATCAATACTTTTTTCTGCAATTCTCTCCAGCTAAAAAGTATTTGCGCAATTGATGTCTTAAAGAGTCGAAAACCTTATTAAAAATCAGTAGCAAGCCATATAAGGCCTGTTGTAAAATCTCCGGTTGCTGCCTATAGGCACTCTCCTTCTCTCCAAAATTAAAAAAGACTACTGCCGCCCTTAACAAGTAACAAGAGAAATCAGTAAATGCAGGCCTTCGAAGTTCAGAAAACACAGCTTCTGGAGAGGTAGATAAGAGGACTCAGTAAACAAGCATAATACAATTTTAGCGCACGCGACAATCTGATGCTTAAGAAATCGAACCAAGACAATAGATCATGTACTATGAGCACAAATTCAACTCCAACAACCTAGATAAAGAATGCAAGACTACATTTTGAAACCACAAATCTACGAATTGGGTGTTTTTAACATTATTGTAATATAACTGAAGTAGTTAAACATAGCATATTGAAACAATTCTTTACCGTCAGAGACAATAACTCATTCGATTCTGGTCCAGTTCATCAAAAAAACTAGATAATTCAAGTTCCGAATACACTCTCCATTACTAAGATCAATTCGATTCCACTAAGATTTGATTTAGTTCCAAACATTGTGCACATGGTGGGTCCACACAGAACACGTCAGAAAAGATCCAACTAAGATAAGAGACAACGAATTCAAAAGATGTCCAAACACTTGGATTGCAACAGATATGACAAAGACGCGACACCAACCGACATAAACACTAATTAGAGTGGGGGACCAAAATTTATTCACATTCACCATCGAAAACACCTGTCGACGGATTATCACATCCTAGAAAGAAGGATACCTCCTAAAGCAAGAGCACTAGTGGATATTTAGCAAGCAATTATTGTAGGGACCTAGTCCGGCAGGTCAGTTGCTGATAAACTGCAATGCATAGCATCTCTGCTTTCAATTTCCATCACAATTAAAAGAGACAAAAATAATAATAAATCTTGTGTTAAGATTGAAAGTAACAACTGGATGGATGGCAGATCAACTAGGCAGTTCACTTTTAATGCAGCAGA
The DNA here is from genome assembly GCA_016920855.1 of Puya raimondii. Taxonomy (NCBI): domain Eukaryota; kingdom Viridiplantae; phylum Streptophyta; class Magnoliopsida; order Poales; family Bromeliaceae; genus Puya; species Puya raimondii. Next base: position 92,044,497 of record JABWPP010000050.1, read on the forward strand.
CCAGCTCTGAGGAATAACTTATCCTTGTTTGGTTCTATTCCCAGAACACAGAACAGAATTTATAGAGCTTTTCACCAACCATACACAGTAGACATGGGGGCTGGTTGGCTTAGAAATCTCGAAAAGTAACTTTCTGCAGAATTGATTTTGATTTGGAAAAATAAAATTGTAGAGCGTTTGACTCAGTAAGTGATTTTATAAAACTGTTTGGCAAAATCTTGTTGCTGCTTGCAAATAATAATATTTTTTGCTGAATTTTATTTTAAAATTTGAACTCAAAATTTAGATTTGACTTTAAAATTAAAATCTGAACCAGAATTTAAAATTTTATATTTGAATCTAAAACCTAAATTTAAAATTTAAAATTTTAAAATTTTAAAAGTTCAGAAGCATTTGCTAGCTGCAGTTGAAAGCTATTATAGAGACTTCATGAAAAAAGCTCCAATACCTATGGAAAAGTTGTCAGTGATTTTTCGATCAGATAAAAAGAGCCCCTTTTTTAAGAATCTCCGGCACACAATAAAAAAAAATAAAATAACAACGAAGTAACATTATTTACCACTCCTTTTGAATCTTTTGTTCGTGCGTCTTTCAACTGAGCCGAACTCGGAATCTGTTGCTATAATAAATCCGAGAAGTTAAAAATGAAGAGACCTGGAGCTCGGTGGTGACGGGGTACTCGTCCATGTCGACGTAGTTCTTGTTGACGGAGGCCATGATGAGCTTGTCGCACTCCGGCTCCATCCACGTCGTCACGAACGACGCCAGGTTCAGCCGCGGGTTCCCGTCCAGCATCAGCTCGTCGTTGATGATCTGGTACGCCGCATCCTTCGGTATCGCCTCCGCGGGCATCTTAAACCTTCATTCATTCATTCATTCATTCATTCATTCTCATTTCATCACAAATATGTTATCGAAATATATACTGAAATTTAAGGAATTAAACCGAGGGAGCGCGGCGCGGACGTAGCGCGACGCGAAGGTGTAGTTCAGGACGGCCGCGTCGGCGTCGCGGGTCGCTTGGGAGAGAACCATGGCGAGAGAGAGAGTTTATTGCTTAGGAGAGTTTAGTTTGATCTGTTCGGAGAGGGGGAATTGGGGGTTTATTTATATACACATAGGTGTATGATTGGTTGCCAAGTTTGTAGTGTAGATAATTGTTGCTGCTACGCTCCTTGTTGCTTTCAAGAGAAACAAACGTAGGGTGGGGCATAGAGATTCCTTGTTCTTGAGGGGAAAAGTAAGTAGTGTCACTTTCATCTGACGCTACTCTAGTACTAGTCTTTGTGAGAAAATATCTGATGAATTCGAGGAAATGACTTGTCTAGCCTTCTTAAGAAAAAAAAAAAAAAAAAAATCGAAGGCCTAATTTTTTTGGCTGCAACCTAACGGATTGTATGGACGGATAGAAACAACATAATTTTTTGTAGTATGTCCCTTTAGTGCTATTCGGGCTCTCGAACGTATTAAATTTTTATCGACTTCTTGGCTCAATCGGACCTGAGCTTGCTAGCGACGGGCCACCCCTTTCTAGCTCCTCCCTTACCTTTTTTTTTTTTTTTTTCGGTATTGTTTGTTTTTGTATTTTTACGTTTTTATTTATTTTTTATTTTTATTTTTTACTCATTGTTACGGAGGTCTTAGTTGTTTCCATCTTGTTCGTCTAGTTTATTTTGCTTAATAAATGAAGCAGATAACTTGCTACCTCTTTCTCAAAAATAAAAAAAATAAATAAATTATCGTCTATTTTTAAAAAAAAATATTTTCAACTTAGCATCATTTTTTAGATTAGAAAAAAAAATAAGTTAATAATTTTTATATAGATTTATATGTTAATTGAGTGAGAGATTATATTTTTCTCTCTCCTCTCCTATTTTTCAAGACCTTTCTCTCACTCTCTTTCTCTCTCTCTCCTTCCCAACCACATCTCTCTTTCTCTCTCTTTATATTTTGGTATACTCTATATTTGTTGGGAAGGAAAGAGAGAAACAATTATTATTTTTACAATATTTCAAAATATAATACATTAAATTAATTCGGGTTCGGGTTCGGATCCGGAGAGAGAAAGAGTGAGAGAAAGATTTTGAAAAATGGGAGAGAAGAGAGAAAAACATAATCTCTCATCCAATTAATATATAAATCTATATAAAAGTTATTAACTTATTTTTTTTCTAATCTACAAAAATGAGGCTAGATTGGAAATATTTTTAAAAAATAGGCTAGATGGGAAATATTTTTTTTCTAAGGAGGCTAGGCAAGGCATTACCTCGATGAACTCTTGTTTTACGCCTATTTTGATATTATTATGATGCGGAAAAATATTTATTTTATTTTCTGAAATTTTTTTTAAAAAAAAGTTAAAGAAGAAATGGTAAGTAAGCAACTAAATGGGGATTTAGATTCTATTTGTTTCGCCGAAGAACGAGTTCAGATTAAAATTAATTTTTGAATAAATTAGAATTCAGATAAAAATTATTTTTTTTCGTTGTTTATTTTTATAATTGTGGAGCTGAAGTTTCACTGTTTTATTATTTGTTTGATAAAATGTGAATGAGGTAAAAATTAAATTACTCATATAATTTATTGTTATTTTATTTTTTTTTGTAACTGACTTCGGTTGAAATACATTACGGTATTTTAAGGAATTTGAGTTTCGACCAAATATAAAGTTATGGTACAAACCGAAAGCTACTTCACATTTTTCCACTTTCATTAAAACAAATGCAAAGGTTGTAATATTCACAATCCCTCACCCAAAGACTTCGTTTGGTTCGGGTATAAATAAGAACTGCTTATTTCAGGAATATGTACAAGTGTGGGTATAAAAAAAACAGCGTTTGGATGAAAATTGGATTGTTTCCGGAGATAAGAAAATTAGCGTTTGGATAGATAATATGGAATAAAAAGAATAATGAATAGTTATAGATAGAAAATTAAAATATAGGTGGAAACAGTTATACCAACTTATTCCAGAAACCCTAGAACTATTATTCTCGGATGCGAAATTTGCGTTTGGATATAACGGAGGAATAAGAGGTTATCCCCCCTTATCCCCGAATCAAACGGTGGCGAGAGTTTAGCCAACCTTTACTAGCTACAAATAAAATAAAATAAAATAAGACTAGTACAGTAAATTTGAATTTTAGATGGGTACGTTGCAAGATTACAACCCACAAAGAATTGTAGCACTAGCATCCCTCGATTTAAAGTGCTTTTAAGTTCGGTCACAATATACAAACATTCCTTAAAAATGAGCTAAGACGGCATTTTTTTGAGAGAAAGATAGTACGCTACCCACTTCGTTTATTTCGTATAGAAATAAATTTGGCTGAAAATGTGAATCAACTAGGATTCGAACTCGGGACCTCAGGTACCAAACATCAAGTCCTTTGCCACTTGCGCTAGGGACGGTCGGTAGCTAAGAGGGCATTTGGTTATACATAATATTGATAAAAAATTGTTTTCCGTTAAAAAAAATTTGGTAAATATTTTTTATATTTTTTAGTGTTTGATTTGGAGAAAAGAAAAAATAATTTTTTATCAATATTTATTTAATTGAAAGAAAAAAATTTACTTTGGTTCTGTGGAAAATAATGAATGGAAAAAATTTCACCAAGCTTGAGTTTTTGTTTTCCCCCGAATAACGAAAATACTCATTTTTTTTCAAATCTTTAAAAATAGCTTTCAGAATGTTTTTTTACGGCTAAATAAACTCACGAAAAATAATTTTTTAAGTCAAAAAGTAATTTTCAGTATATTTTAACTCAAAAGACAAAATTAAAGTTTACCCCCAAAAAAAAAAAAAAACAAAAAAAAAAATCTTTCGTCCGGATGTGTTTTTTTAATGCACTCCTCTCAGCCGTTAGATTTTACTTTTCGCGCACGAATTTTAAAGCATTCGGGAGTGAAATCTAATCGTGGCGGTAGAAAATGGTGCGTCTCGAATCGCTCTGTTTCTTAATAAGAAAAAAAAAAAATCGTGTAGCATCGTCGCAAATTATATCTCACTGTTGCATTGGCATTATTATGGTAGAAAAAGTCGTATCAGACGTGTCCAGCAGAAATATGAATAATGAGCAAATAAAATAAAAAAAGAAGGAACAATTACTTATATATTTTTTAAAAAATTTCGACTTAATATTTAAAATATTTTTTTAACGTTTCAATTTATTTCAAATATACTTTTAGAATTAAATTCTGTTAGTCAACTATTAGTATAACCGTTATCTCTGTAAAATTATTATTTTGTTCTTTCAAATACACCCTTCTAAAATAAAATAAATATTTTAATTTTTTATCTTTTTAAATATATCCTTCTATTATCACCAACTTTTTCTTATTTGCAAGTTAAAGATAAAAGAGGTATTTTAATTCATGTAGAAATTTAATTCGAATTTAATCTGAGATAACTTAACGGATACTAAAAGCGGGAATATTTTTAAATAAGGAAGAAGAACACGAGAGATATATTTAAACAAAAAGAAGAAAAATTGAGACCTGGGGAGGCAGGTGCGGACGTAGCGGGAGGCGAAGGTGGCGTGGAGCGACTCGCCGGTGTCGGATCGGGTCGCGGATATCACCATGGCTGTGAATCCGATCGATGATCCTACCTTTTTTTTTTCTTTTTTTTTCTTTTTTTTTTCGATTTTGGGATGCTGGTGTAAGATCGAGGAAGAAGATCTAGAAGCGTCTACTGGAGAAAAATCAAAAATCAAAGAGAGAGAGAGAGAGAGAGAGAGAGAGAGAGAAGCTGAGATGGTCGAATGCTCCTGCAGGGCTATGGATTTCCCCTTCTTAAGAGGGAGAGTGCGCTTTTGCTTTCAACACTCTAGAGAAAGAAGAGCCCCTCAGAGAGTTACACCTGTAGGTGGAAACGCCAACTCAGTCCCATAGTCAAAAATCAAAATCGTCCTTTTCTTACATTAATTTTTATTTGACCAACTTTTTTTTTTTTTTTTTTTACCAACCCAGTATCATGTTGGGTAGAATTAATTAAAAAAAACGAGGTGAATCATTCACCGTGACACTCCGACAATTTGAAAGTCTTGTATATAAGATAAGATATAAAATGGTTAAACTGTTTAATTCGGCTACAGTATTTTAGATGGTAGAGGGTTAAGCATACTAGAACTAAAGTAGTTATCTGATGAGTGACCTCCTGAAAAGAGGAGTGTCACAGTTGGTATTACAGCCAATCACCAGCAGAAAGTGTGAGATGAGTCTCGACTGAGCCAGAATCACATAACGGGCATAGTGCAGTTCCTCACAAGGTCGGTAAGATTAGCGAGAAGAGTCTTATATTATTTGATGCTTGTGAGTTTTTTAATCCAACTATAACATTTTGAATGGTGACTAGACATAAGAGGTTAAGAGGGTTAAGCGTGCTAAAGATAGAATAGTTTTGGAATGAATAACCCCTTGAAAAATAGGGCAATTAATTCACCGCCTTGTTATTTTGGCTTCTTTTGGGACATCTAAAGTGAGAAATTTGATTCAAAAAATTTAAAATCATAATTTATAAAAGAGATTATGAAAAGCTATATTTTTAAAAAAAATTCAAATAGTTGATGATATCACCTAAGTTGATGTACAAATAGTTTCTGTTTTACTATATATAAATGATGTTTTATGAAAGATCTAAATCATGGTTTTAATATTAATAACTGAGATTTTGAAACTTGATGTATACACCCCGGAAATGGTAGCGTCTATGCGTCCATTTGAGCGGGGAGTTCTCCAAGGAAGCCTAGTTAGAAAATCCGAATTCGTCGTCACATGTTATTTTTATTTCTATTCAAAAATTATAAATTTTTTTAAAATTTAATTTATTTAGATTTTAATATTAAAAAATATTCAATGAATTATTAAATTCAGATAAAATTAACATATGACAGTGAATTGGAGATTCTCTAACGAGATATCGTTGGAGAGCTTTTCACTGAAATTCTGTATTTCATTTTCACAGACAGGGTCGGAGCCATAGTGAGGCTCACAGTGGCCATGGGCCTTCTCAACTTCTAAAAATTATATATAAGTCCTTTATAGTAAAAATTAAAATATTACAAATTTTAGTTTTAAGGGGACCAAATTAATTTTTTTTTTTAATAAAACTTGCGTCCCAATCTTTTCCTGAACTCTTTAGCCCTTTTTCCTCAGCTCTTATAGTTTTACTCCTTCTTGAGCATATTGTTGCTGTTGTCGTTAACAATAGATGGCCAGTGAACCTGACAAATTCTTTTCTTTACTATTCGAGATCAAATTTTTTTTCTGCCAAATCTAAATCTTGGCCCATCTTAATTTCTGATTTCGTTCTTGTTCACAGGTGTCGGAAGGATGGCAACGGTCATTCTCATACATGCTACAGGTTATTTCATATAAATATAAATAATATTTATAAAACTATATTATAAATTGATATATTTTTATAAAAAAATAAAAATAATATTTTTTTATTTTAGGTTTTAACTGTACACAACGTACTTTTTCGAGGGAATCCAGAGACCAGCCAGGTGTACGTTTCGGAACATATCGACGTGGCGGAAAGGTTGTGGGTAACGGCAAACTCATAAGTGGCGGTTGTTACTTAGCAGGGGACGTGGAAAGTTGGATTCCATAAATAAAGGCTTAATTATTTTTTAAAAAAATTTATTCACTTTTTAAATATTTTTTGCATAAAAAATTTACATAATATTCTAATCCAAGGGGCAACAGCAAATGATATGACTAGCATCGCAGCTTGTTGGTGGATGATTTGGCTTCCTAGTGTCTGTTAGAGAAATTTGAACTGTGAAAAAAAAATAGACTAATATTTTGTTTTGATAGTAGGGCTGTCAACGAGCCGAACTCGAGCGAGCCGGAGCCAGCTCGAGATCGGCTCGAAAGTTTCAAAGTCGGCTCGTGTTCGGCTCGAGCTCGAAAAGTCCGGCTCGTATTCGGCTCGCAGTTTATTCGAGCTGGCTCGTCGGCTCGTTAGCTCGATTATTTAATACTATAAGATCTATCTAAATTTCTTAAAAAAATAAAATCAAATCAAGAAACTCAAGGAAATTTTTTTTCACATTCTACTAAAAAAATCATAAGAAAAAGAAAAAAATGAAGATTAATAGAAGAAAGAATCTGTTGAAAGTGCTGCCGGAGCTTCATCGAAATGTGCGAACGACGAAGAGTACGCTGCCGGGGGTGTGCGAATGCCGAATGGTCAAGACAGAAGAGCCGCTACCAGAGTTCGGGCGTAGGGAGAGAGAAAAAGGGAGAGGCAGGGAGAGGCGGCTGTGGCCTGTGGGTCTTCGGGCGTAGAGAGAAAGAGAGAAACAGAGAGGCTGGGTCTTGGGCGAAGAGAGAAAGGGAGAAAGAGAGAGGCTGCTGTGTTTGAGTCTTTGAGAGGGGTGAAAAAATAAAAGAAAAAGAATTAGGATTAGAAAGAGGAAAAGTTAAAAGATGTTATCCCTTAGATCTTGATCCAAGGGTTGAAATTTTAAATATAAATGGGCCTCTTTATAAGTAAGCTGGGCTTTATTTTTAAATTGGACTAAAAATTTAAAAATAATAATCTGTATAATATATTTATATATAAATATAATTATATTTTTATTTATATATATATAAATATAATATATAAAATTATATTAATATAAAATAAATTTAATCGAGCTGTTATCGAGCCGAACACGAGCGAGCTGACCCCAGCTCGTGTTCGGCTCGTTTATTAAACGAGCTGGAAAATCCAGCTCGTGTTCGGCTCGTTTACTAAACGAGCGAGCCGATCTCGAGCTCATTTCGAGCCGAACACGAGCTGGCTCGCGAACGGCGAGCTGGATTGCCAGCCCTATTTGATAGAGAGCTAGGCGTCACGGACACTGACACGGGATACGGGACACGACACGACTCGGACACGACGGCTCGGCAACTTTTAAAAATTAGGACACGGACACGGTATGAACAACACTGATAAAATATAATATTATTAATATAATAATATATATTTATTATATATAAAATATTAATTTTAGTAAAATATTGTTATATTTTTCATACGAATGAAAGTTAGTAAAATTTTTATTGATAATTCATATATTTTAAGAAAAAAATTCTGCACCATACATAATTTATTTATATTGTCAAAAAAAATTTATATGCGCGCATTCATCAAAAAGCTAAAATATTTATCATCTTATATTTATAATGCATAAAAAAAGTAGAATAAAAATATGTATATCTCTTTTTTAATTGTTTGCGCTATAGATCGGCATTAAACGCATGTCCAGGAGTGTCCATATCGGACACGTGTCCGATACGGACACGCGAGACTGATAGAAGTGTCGGTGATACATAGATAGAGAGATGTAATTTTTTTATTTATATTTATATTTTTGTTTTTCTTCGTTCTGGTTGCCTTTTAATTTTTTCGGGGCATCGTTGCCTCAACTTCTGTAGTTGAATTCATATGCTGAATGAATGAAGTGGATAGCATGCTATATTTATCATAAAAAATTAAATAATATTAATTTTGTATTTTTAGTTCTATGTTAAATAAGTCTCGTAATTTCAAAACTTAATTTTTTTTATTTTATGAAAGTGATTATAGTGATGGCGTCATAAAATCATTTGACATTAAGAATGTTTAAATTCTTGCACATAATTGTTTTTTATAATTCATATTGAGTTTTGATATTTGAAGGTGTGTTCGAATGTACTATCTCAACATACCTTTGTTAAAATTAACGAGTCCTAATTGAAGAGTTCATCTTAAACAGAACTAAAATATAGAGTTGATATTATTTAAATTTTTTATGCAGGCGAAGTGAAATATAGAAGTATTTTTAGTATATATATATTACACGAGGACATTGAGGATCGAGCACATGTACATGAAAGGCGGGTAAATCACAGCCGTTCGTTTGCAACCTGCCTAAGATACAGCTCGAGTATAGTGTACACCGTACCCTACTACTACTACATACGTATGCAGTTCATTGCACGAGCGTTAATCCAATGCAGTAGGATGTTGTAGATAATTAGAAATGATTCTTAACATGACTAGAAAGAAGAATCTCCCACGTTCTGGGGCCATATTTATACAAATGTTTCTCCCTTTATTTGATTTTAGATTTAATTTATGCTTCTTTTTTTTTACTTACATAGAATGTTTAGGAGTTGTCGGCGAATCTAATGAGCTATCACAATCTATTCTTCGTGATCTTACTTTAATGATTCGCTATCGACTGCTAGAGCGGTTAGCTAGGTATGTTTAGTACTGAATTATGAGTATCTGATTCAAATCCCGCTTTGATGAGAATTAGGATGTGTGTGTGAGCGCGTTTTCTAGTTGCATGATCTGAAATAACAAATTGTACCAGATCCAAGAATGATTTCAGCAAGTTTATGTAACTATTTAGGATCAAAAATATTAAATATATTTATGACTCATTTCCTATCAGATCAATCTTTTTAGATAATGTAGTATCATTAATTACTAACTTCGTTCTTTCAGATCATGGGTTCGATGGGTAACAATAAACACAACATATTGAGATGGGTTTGAACCCGAGTTGGGATTTTTTTAGGGTGATTGTCAAGCCAAAAGTTTATGTAGAAGTGAAAAAAAATAGCAATCACTAATTCAAGTTATTTAGTAAAGATGTAACTATTATAACTTAAAAATGGAATATGCAATAATATTTAGTGTTTTTTACATAGCATTAGAGAGGCTAAAGCCTGTTGAGCTAGTTAGCTAGAGTCTACCCCAGTATGGCTTGAGTTAGGCGCGGTTGCATTCACTTTTAAGCATGATCTGAATCGAGAATACAAATTTTGTATGAAATGTAGTAAACCGATTTAGTGGCCGGTGGTAGTTCGCCCTTCTAAAGTGACATCCTTCTTTTTTTCATGTCCTGGGCTTTATCCTCATTTTTGTCTTTGACCTTTGAATGATCTTCTATGGCATCCATAAATTTCTCCTCCGCGCCGTCCCAATAGATCTTTAATAGTACTTGAAATTGTTCTATTATCTAGATATAATCGTATCAAATATTATTACTATTTAGAGCAGTTAAAAAATAAATATAATTATTTTAATAGTATTTTTTAGGAAAATAAATATGTTTATAACATTAAACTTCAATTTGTAAAAGTGTTATTTATGCTCACTATTGGGATGGACCTGAGGATGATTACAAGCCCAATTGGCACTGATTCCATGCTTCTTTGCTAGGGATGCAAATGGATCCGGGTTGGCGGAGCTTCCACCCCGATCCACTCAGAATAGAGTGGTTAGTAGGGACCCCAAAAAAAAAAAAAAAAAAAAAAAAAAAAAAATCTGTCTTGCTTCCGTTCCAATCTTCCAAAAATGAAGTGGCACGTGGGGAATCCCTTCCTTTGATCTGTTCCAATGAGCCAAAAATTTATTAAAAGTTCGCTCTTGTTCCTATCAGCTCCAAATGAAATGGTAAGTGAGAATTAAAATAGGATAAAAATTAATCTATCTCGAATCCGCTTCGATCCGCCAAGAAAATGGAACGGAAAGTTGGAGACGTCTCCCGTCCCCGGATCTGCCCGTCCGCAATTAGGAGGCCTAATATAAGCCCGAGTTGGGTTAGCCCAACCCACATTATTTCGAAAAGGATTACGCCCGAGATCAACCCAACCCAACATGGGTCCGGATCCGACCCAAACTGTGTTGACTCATTTTTTGGCAGTTCAAGGCACAGCAATACAGCATGCTTGTCCTTTCTTTTTCATCTTCTAAATTTGTTCTCTATTAAATAATGCAAAAAAATTTGCTCAAAACATATTAGAGAAGAAATTTAAATTTTGCTCAAAATATATTACAATAGAGAAGACATGTAAATGTACACAGAAAATATATTAAAAAATATTTATATTTGTGTCCGCTCTGGAATAGTCTATTGCTCATGTAAGCTCTATGCATGCATTGAAAAAAAAAGAAAAAGGGAATATTTTAGCACTTTAAATATATTCTTCACAATATACTGTTCGGATTTCTTTTTATAGTTTGGGATAACTTCAAAAACTACCCCTGTGGTTTCATGCTTTCTCACTTTAGTATCATGTGGTTTAAAGTGTATCACTTTAGTGTCCTATGATTTCGTTATTCTCTTTTTGTTATCTTTTCGTTAGTTTTTTCGTTAAATTAGTGAGAAAGTTAAAATCACAGAATAATAAAGTAAATATTCGATAAACCATAGGTGAGGTATCTGAAGTTTTTTTTATATAATTTAACGAAAAATAACGAAAAAAGAGAATAACGAAACCACAGGACACTAAAGTGATACACTTTAAACCACATGGTACTAAAGTGAGAAAGTACGAAACCACAGGGATGATTTTTGAAGTTATCCCTTATAGTTTTAAAATACATGGCGTGAATCCTAAAACTCTATTCCTTTGTTTGGATATGATTTTACTTTTACCTCTAAAACAAATAGAAGTCAAACACCCGCTTAGCATGCGCTTTAACCTAAAATGCCTTATCTAGTCCTTTCAAATTAAAAAAAAAAAAATCTAATATGTTAACAGTTGACCAAAATATTTTTATTGATTTTCAAAAAATTTTAAATATCTTCCAAATTTTAGGGTTTACCAATATAATTTAATATTTAGAAGAATATTTTGGAAATAGAGGAACATATTTAAAAAATAGTAGTGAGGAATATAAAAACAAAAGCCCATAAAAATGTAAGGGGGAACATGCCATAATTAGTCATGTTAGGCTAAGGTTGCGCCAATAAATTGGAAAAAGTTTAGAATGCACCAGCTATATTACTGATGTGGTGTCCCAACCAATCGAATTATTTTTTTTGAATTCACTCATCTCATCATGGATAGTAGAAAAATATTTTTATTATATTTTTCTCTCAAATAGAGAGATATGATAGACTGATTAGTGATGATATGGTGTAAGTGTTTTACAGTAGACTTTCTCAATAAATTGAGCCCAAATATAAGCTTTGAGTCGTGCATCTCAATTTGAATAGATGTGCGATGTGACTGCATCACAATTATAAATTAGTTAGTAGTTATTAATATATGAGTTAAAAAAATAAGTTACATCACAATTAGTGTTTGCTTCAAATAAACTACGCCAAAACGTCTCTGTTATATAGCAAGCGTCGATGCTTAAAAAAATATCATTATATAAATCGTCTAGTATCAATTTATTAAAAAATAAATTTCATCATTATTCTAAATTTTTTGACCTTTAAAATCGTCAGAAATTTAAAAAATTTCGACATTTTAAAGGGTTGGAAAATCGATACTCGTTCTGATACGAAATTTTGAGAATCTATAATTCACTTTGATATTGATTGTTGTTGACCCGGTACTAGCTCCAGTACCAATTATTGAGATTTCTCAATAAAAATGTCAAATTAAAATTTTACCATAAATTCTTCTCCTCAGCAAAAAAGTTAATACAGCCACAAAAAAGAGAAGAACATATAGAAAATATGATGAAATAAGATTTACTAATAAAAAAAAAGAATTACATCCGGCTCTTCTACACAAAATAGTTTCAACCCGAACTTTTTATTTAATCTCTTTCGTTCCTCTCTCATCTTCTATAAACTCAAAAGAAAACTTCTCTCTTCTCTCTCGACCACGTGCATTTATACACTACCTGCACCAAACTAGACCTAGTCTCTTTCCATGGTACAGACACCAGCAAAGAGCTTCAGAATTAACTTGAGCTTACACACCTAATTCCTGCTTCAACTCTCCCTAGCGCAAGTGGCAAAGAGCTTGATGGTTGGTATCCGAGGTTCCGAATTCGAATCCTAGTTGATTCACATTTCCAGCTAAATTTATTTCTAAACGAAATAAAACGAAGCGGGTAGCGTGCTACCTTTCTCTCTAAAAAAAAAAAAAAAAAAAAAAACTCTACCTATTTAATATATAAAGCTCAACTAAAATATATCCCAATCCTAATATAATTAGAAATCATATATACTCAAAATAATATATTAATTAAGATCTTAATTAATTTATCTCCAGCATATTTAAATATTTATTCTAATTTAATTAAAATTCAACTACAAATCTAACCAAAATTCTAACAAGAACCTTTTTTATGGGTATATATGAGATTTATTTATCTCTATTTTTTAACTGTTAAATTTTTATGAAAAAAATTAGCGGCGTCCAAAAAGTCTAAAAACAAATTTTTTTTTAAAAAAGTAATATTGTATTGTAATAAATCAATTCTAAAGTAAAACATATATATTACATATTATATTTCACATATGAGATGAATTATTTTATTAGCAAATAATTTAACTTTCAAGACTAAATATAATATACTTTTCTATACATTTGATTGTGCTACTAACACATCAAAAACTATTAGCTTCTCACACATATATATATATATATATATATATATATATATATATATATATATATATATATATATATATATATATATATATATATATATATATATATATATATAGTCCGGCTGGGATACTATCGATAGCAGCAAGGGTTTGGTGCTATCGAGTTTTTCATCGTTAGATTTAATCTTTTGATTATTTTTATCCGTTAGATTATACTATTCAACCAACCACCCATTCAACCCTAGAGGGCCCACATCATCCTAACAGCATATTTCTCAATCCAAGGGCTAAAAAATTAATAGCACCAATAGCTTGGTGTTATTGATAGTATTCCAGTCTAGTTATATATATATATATATATATATATATATATATATATATATAGCAGGACTACTGTGCTCTTAAGAGCACAGCAGTCCTTATGCTCCTAAGTTTTTAACCACCTATCAAGTTTGATGTGTGGTTAGCGTGAGAGAGAAGAGATATTGAAGAGAAATTTAAGGAGAGAAAAAATTAAGACACCTAATTTCTCTTCAATTTCTCTTCTCTCTCTCTTCCTAACCACCCATCAAGTTTGATGGGTGGTTATGAACTTAGGAAAAGGAGTTGGTGTTTCTGATCTTTTGGCCCTTAGATCAACCCCTTTGATCATTTTTAACTATTAGATTAATATTATTATCCAGTGGGGACCACTCAATACTAGGGGGACCACTCAACTCTAAGGAGGACCGCTATCATCCTAATCGTACAATTCTTGATCCAAGGGTCAAAAAATTGAAAGCACCAATTCTCTTATATTTTCGATAGCATATTAGCTCCACACTATATATATATATATATATATATATATATATATATATATAGTAGAGCTACTATGCTATCGGAAGCAATGGAGCCCTCCGTGCTTCCAACTCGTTTTCGATATTGGGACTTTTGAATCGACGATCGGCTCCGTTAGACTTGATCTAGAGTATTTAAAGTATCTAGAAAATAAATTTTGTGATTTTTCGATATCATTTGCCTAGCGATCAAAGGAGCTCAAAAATCAATAATTTTAATGATCATGGCGAGCCGTTTGCAAGTTTAACGGTGAAGAAATATTCAAATCACATGAAAATTTGATAGAAAATTTTTTATACTATATAAAACAAGATCAATATCTTTGATCTAAAATTTTAGGGGTAAATTGCACTGTTGCCCCCTAAACTTTTGGCGGGGTTTCACTTTACCCCCCAAACTTCTAAAATTGACATCTAACACCCTAAACTCTAATATTTCATTCATGTGAACCCTTCCGTTAGTTTTCCGTTAATCGAAAACTGACGGAAGGGGTAAGATGAATGAAATATCAGAGTTTAGAGTGTTAGATGTCTATTTTAGAAGTTGGGGGGGTAAAGTGAAACTCCACAAAAGTTCAGGAGGTAATAGAAATATTTACGCATAAGAAAAAAAGGATACTAACTAGCTAGCTACGATGCTCGAACACCCTACTCTCCCGATGTACTCGCTAATGTGGTTGATTTACAATAAATATCTTCACTCGGATATAAATATTTTAATTCTTAGTTAATTTTCTATAATACGCATTTCTCGCATTTATCTTTAGGAGTATTGTTCGAGAGAATGTAATTACTCCCTATGAAATTATGCAACATAATTTTATAATAGCCTAAAATCAAAATTTTATACTTCCTTTTCACCGATCGAAAAATTTTGAATATAAAAATATAATACTATTTTATAATAAATTTAAAAAAATTAAAGTAAAATTAGTAATGTTAGATTAAGAGATACTAAATATCATCTCATCCTCTATATACCGACAGCGTATTCTGCGTAAGCGATCCAATTCATTTGCATTTTTATTTATTTCTTTAATATTTTTTTAAACTATCACTTTAACATAGTTAAATATTTTTTTGTAAAAACAAATTCAGAACAACCAAATATTTCTGTTACCCCCTGAACTTTTGTGGAGTTTCACTTTACCCCCCAAACTTCTAAAATAGACATCTAACATCTTAAACTCTGATATTTCATTCATGTTACCCATTCCGTCAGTTTTTCAGCATATCTAGGACTTTTTTACAAAAGAAAAGAAGGATATCTAAACCTTTTCGATGCCATCTCTTCCGAAAGAGGTTATTATGGGCATCTTCGATGAGAAGTCGAAAGCGCTAAGATCGGAAATGCTGTTGAAAGATGAATCCTCCTCGTGTGCGTGGCTAGCTGAACTATTGATCCTTCCTCTAGAGTAGCAGATTCTCTAAGACATTTGGCATGAGACAGACGCTTCTAAGGAAATGAGTCTGAGCCTTCCTTCTTCAAAGATAGCATCAATTAAATGGCACTATTGGAAAAGATGGTCGAATAATCGGCTTCTTGCACAACCTAGTCTGTCACAACCCCTGAAAAGAGGGCATTCGATGCATCAATGCCATTCGTACCAGTTCTTGCTAACATCGGATTTGCGGCATCAATGCACCTACTCCTCTCTGCATCAATCCGATTTCTCCCTCTATTAGTCCCTCCAGGAAACTCCCACTCTCATTCCAATGTCTCAAAGGGTCTTGGTCAAGTCATTGACAACTTTGGTACTGATGATCGATAGATAGGTTTCAGTCAAGGCACAACCAGAGACTGTCAACGAATCAGTCAGCAGAAATGGTATAGCACACTCACCCAGTGTGAACTGGGGAGTCAGGGTTAAGAAAAAACCAGTCTATTGTCCGCCCAATCTCCCCCTCCCCCACACTGGAAATCAAGGACAAGTGCTAGTAGGAATTACGGGACAAGAAAAAAGCCATAGATCATACGCTAGCTATGCGAACAACGTTTAGACAGTGTGCCCAAAACGAGAAAAAGCCAAGCAGGATAAAGTTTACAGACAAAGATAAAGAACTGGATCAAATTCTACTTACTCCCTTAGGCTGCTTTGGCTTAGGTGGAAAAGATATTGGATAAAGGTCAGACACAAGAAAGGGCACGAAAACCTAACGGAATGGGTAAAATGAATGAAATATCAGAGTTTAGGGTGTTAGATGTCTATTTTAGAAGTTTGGGGGGGTAAAGTGAAACTCCGTCAAAAGTTCAGGGGGCAACAGTGTAATTTACCCAAAATTTTAGTGTCATGTCATCACATTTTTTAAAATTTTTATTTTCAGCCGTTGATTTTGAGCTATTTCGATCACTAGGCAAATGATATCGAAAAATTACGAAATTTATTTTATAGGTACTTCAAATACTTTAGATCAAGTCTAACGGAGCCGATTGTCGATTCGAAAGTCCCAACATCGAAAACGAGTTGGAAGCACGAAAGGCTCCGTGCTTATGATAGTATAGTAGTTTTACTCTCTCTCTCTCTAAATATATATATATATTAACGCGTGGAAATAGAGCCTAAACTCATCAACCTCTTAATTCTATTAAAACTTTAATCATAATCAAACTTTATCTCTAATTAAAATCTGCTTTTGTCTCAAAGTTTGAGATAGTAAGTGAAGTTTGGTCACATCCAACAATGTACAAAAATTGTCCAAAACAGGCCCAACGCGGGGAGGTACTTTTACCCCAAAACGTGTCTCCCACAACAAATAAAAAAAAAAAAAAAAAAACCCCTTTAGCTTAAAATTAAACTCAAACGTTTATGACCCAGTCATCTCCGTAATTAATTAATATATCTAACTACCAAGTCCACCCCCTCCCACATATAAATACATGTATCCTCACCAAAGCAAATCACCGGCCAAAAAGAAAAAGAAAAAGAAAAAGAAAAAGAAGAAACAAAAAAGAAGGGATCACACCACACCCTACTTTCTCTACCTCTTCGCTCCTTCGCAAGAGTTTTAGATTTTAAGTGATCTCGAAATCGAAACCGGAACCGGCGTATATACATCTGAAACCATGCCGGGTTGTTTACACTCCTCTGCTCCTCGCATGTCGTCGTCGTCATCGCCGTCGCCGCCGCCACAGCAGGCTCGAACCGTGCCTGCAAGGACCCACCCCCGGTACGTCCCGAAACGGGGGACGATTCTGAAGCGCATCCTGAGAAGCTTCTTTTGCATGGGCGCGCGGACACGAACCCGGCCGACAAACTCCGGCGCGTGATTCTGGATTGGATTGGATTGGATTAGATGTGATTGATTGAGGGTTTAGACTTATTGGGTTGGATTTGATAGTTGACAATGTAGCCTAATTTGTTGTGGATTTACCTTTTATTATTTGTGCTCTGACATAGTTTAGAATTTAATTTTGAGGCGTTCGAAAAAAAAAATTGATGTAAATTTATTTTTGAAAATAAAAAAGGGTGATATTCCCGTAAATGTATTCTTCCGACTATTTCCTATTCTTGGTTATTGGATTGAGGGTGTTCTACGAGGATAGAATTAAAAGCAACGAATAAACTTTAATTTGAATTATTATTGGGATATAAATACAAGCTTGTAGAATTTTTTTTTTATTTTTTCTTTTTTTCTTTTCTCTTTTGGGTGAGCCCATGAGCCCTACTGTGCCGATCCAAAAATATGCCCAAAATCTATATACAGCAACATAATAAACAATTACCTACTGTCCCGTGCACAAGCGATAAAAGATTTAATAATTAATATTCGAGATACCAAGTTCGAAATCTAATTACTTTACGTTTTCAGTACAAAATTGGACGAAAACAGAATGACTTTCCGCAACCGGTCCCAATTGGTTTTTAGGATTCTCGTTCCTGCGCCGCTCCCTCCTATGGAGAAGAAACCCTACTATCCCCACCCTCGCGGGGCGAGGGGATGGCTATCCCCGCGCGAACATTAAAGCTTTTTTTATAAATATTTTAAATTAATTTTGAGTTTTGAATTTATTTAACTTTAATTTAATTTTAATTCAAGTCCGATTAGATTTTATCTAATTAAATTTATTTTTATTTCATTGTCAAATTACTAAAAGTTATTTCATTTTCTATTTAAAATTTAAGTGATTAAGAAATTAGGCTTATCTTTTGTTTAAACTTACTCTCTCCAACTACTACAGTTGGAACTCCATCTCTACCAATGTTCGATTTGAGCTTAATTCGAGATATAGCAAAAAAACCTAACTGCAATATTAGAGGATCTTTGGTCGTATGTAGTTGCAATTGCACCACAGTTATAATTACATGCATATCTAAATTTGGTGTTTGGTTTGATGTATTTAAATCGAAAAATTGCAGTTGAAACTGTATCAAAATTGGTGTAGTTCCAACTATTATAGTTGGGCCATCTCATATACTTCCAACTGCAGCTGTAGGATTTAAATACATTAAATCAAATATCGAATTTGAATATGTATATAACTATAACTTGCAGCACAGTTACAACTACATCCGACCAAAGAGGCTTTACTACTATAGTTAGATTTTCCTGTTATATTTCGAATTAAGTCCAAATCGAACTAGAGATGGAGCAGGTAGAGAGACTAATTTTACCTACCTACTCACATTTCAAATTAAAAAAATAAATTTCTACATTTTAGGATTATCTCAACATACACATATAAAGCAATAAAATCTGCTAATTTTGCTTTTAATTACAAGCAACTAAACAAAAAAAAATTTGTAATTGCATTTGCATCTCTATTGATTATATACCGCCAAGTGTATTTTTAATTATATGTATCAAGTGTACTCTATTTATAATTACATAAAAGAGCCTATAAGAAGTTCTCATTTATGTATACGCAACAAATACTTTCGCGTGTTTGTTGTGAATTAATCAGATATTATTGTAACAAGTGCATATAAATCTCTCCTTTTATTGCAAATAAAGTCATAAAAAAGATTGGACTTTTATGCAAATGGCACCAAATTTCAGAAGCACTAGGAGCAATGCTAGTGGTACACTCTAAAAAAGGTGTACATCTTACAACTCATTTATTTTTGGGTGAAATTTTTTTCACACCCCTTTTGGGATGTACTATTTGTGACGCCCCAACTTCTCAGGGGGTCCTAGCACGTTTAACTCTCTCAACCTTTTGGGCCTAGTCACCATCCAAAATGCTTAAGCCAGGTTGAGAGGTTAGCCATATTATATTTTTTATATAGGACTATCTGGGGTGTCACAATCTCCCCCCTTTAAGCCCTGACGTTCTCGTCAGTCTCAGACTCACAAGTACCAGGCGATGTGAGACGTCTCGCTAGCCTTGTCATTCCGATCCTTGACCCTAACTCAGCCAAGACACACTTCCGGCTGGTAATTGGCTCTGATACTAACTGTGACGCCCCAACTTTCCAGAGAGTCATCCATCCTAGGACTACTCCCGTCCTAGCACGCTCAACTCTCTCAACCTCTTGGACCTAGCCACCATCCAAAATATTTAAGCCGGATTGAGAGATTAACCATATTATATCTTTTATATAGAACTATCTGGGGTGTCACACCATTAATATTTTTTAAGCACGAGAGGGTACAAATGGGAGAATATCAGGTCAATATGTAGCTCATTTGACTTTTTATTTTTAATTTTTTTAAAAAACTTAAAATGGACTCAGTCGTGCTAAGAAACTGGGGGACACAATCTTGACTTCATGATTGGTCAAGCTACTTAAAAATCCAAAATACAAGTTAATTACATTAGACCCATCTCACAAGCCCATGGGTTTTGAAATTGGTTTTGATGAGATGTAAATACGTAGACCTTGGATATTAGAATAATATATTTTGCTATAATTTAGGGACGGTTTGGTTTCTCGAAAAAGTATAAAGAAAAATTTAAATTTTTTTTTTTCATGAAGAACTTCTTTCCCATTTTTTGCCAGCTTTGAAAGAAAATAATCATTTTTGAAAAATAATTTTTTTCATATTTGATGAAAAGTTAGTATTTTTATTTCTCAGGTTTTTTAAGAAAAACGAAAACACTAGTTTTAATGAAATATGAAAATACTTTTTTTTCTTAAAAGCTTATTTTACTTAGAACCAACAGAATGAAAAACTGAAAAAATAATTTTTTATGAAAAATTATTTTCTCAAAAAAAGAATTCACTCTTTTCTGACGAACCAAACACCTCCTTAACTTTTTTTTTTTTTTTCCGTGAAAGGTTTGGGCATTTTTATTTATAATTCTTGTTTACCAAATATTAGGGGAAGTATTGAAATGAAGCAAAGAGTTTGGCCGTACTTGAATTTAGAATATTTTATATAATAATATGAAATAATTATTTATCTTCGTGGACTTAAGTTTTTAACATAACGGTTTTAATATTTTATATTTAATATTAACTATTTGAGATGCGAATTGCTAAGAGTTACGAAGAAAAAACTATAATATGCTCGGGTCCTTATAAATTTTAAAAATATTATATGTGACGCCCCAACTTTCTAGGGAGTCACCCATCCTAGGATTACTCCCGTCCTAGCACGCTTAACTCTCTTAACCTCTTGGGCCTATCCACCGCCTAAAATACTTAAGTCAGGTTAAGAATTTAGCCCTATTATATCTTATATATAAGACTATTTGGGGTCTCACATTATAAATACCTCTTGAAAGTTTAAAATATTATTAATACCCTCTCAAACTTCATAAATTTGTGGAAATGCTCACCTCGTCCTCCTCTGTTCGTTTTCGTTAACCTATATTGAACAAAATTATATTTCTACATCTAATTATTGATGGGTAAAAGTATATGGAGACTTTCCATCCTCATCCCCATGGGTTTATAGAGTTTAAAAATATGATAAAACTATTTGATTAAATTAAAAATATGCTAAAGGCATCAAAATTAATAATTTATATAAATAAATTTAGACCAATATAATAATATATAATATATAAAGTTAGTATCCCTGTCCCCTTGTCTCCGCGAATCGGAGGAATTTCTCCGCTATTCCTACTCATGCCTTGTCCAAAGTACTCAAATTTTCGTCACATTCAGGGTAGAGATCCAAATATGCAGAAAAAATTGCATTCATAACCAAAAGTTGGCAAAAGCCCACATACCCCTTTCCCAACTACGTTATATATATAATATCGATATATATCCGGCTGGTATACTATCGGTAGTACGGCGGCCTCCGTGCTACCAAGTTGTTTTTATTGATGCGGCTTCCGGATCGACGATCAGCTCCGTTAGACTTTCTAACACTATTGAAAGTATTTAAAAGCTATATTTCATAACTTTTCGACGTCATTTATATATCAAACGAGTAGTCTAAAAATGAATGGCTGAAAATAAAAATTTTATTAAAATGATGATAAAAAATTTAAATTTAAGATCAGAGGTACTGGTCTTATACTAAATAGAGAAAAAAAAATTTCTATAAAAATTTCATCAGATTTGAATTGTTTTATACCGTTAAATTCAAAAACGCATCACATCGACCATTAAAATTGTCTGAGACCTTTTGATCACTAGCCAAATAATATCGAAAAATTATGAAATTTAGTTTCCAAATACTTTCATTAGTGTAGATCAAATCTAATGGAGCCGGTCGTTGATTCGGAAGCCGCATCATTGAAAACAATTTAGTAGCACGGAGGCCGCCGTGCTACCGATAGTATACCACCCTAGCTATATATATATATATATAGAGCTAGTCTCCTATACTATCTATAGTACCGGGGCTCCGGTACTATAGTCGCTTTTTCGATCTTAGGGTGTTCAAATCAACGATCCACACCGTTGAAACTGATCTAAGATATTTGAAGTTCTTAGGAATAAAATTTTATAATTTTTCGACGTAGTTTACTTTGTGATCAAACCGTTTCAAAATTGTTAAATTTCAATGGTTATTATGGCGAGTTTGTAGTTTAACGGTGGAGAAGAATCTAAATTTATTCAAATTTTGATAGAAAATACTTTAAACTATATAGATGAAGGTCAACATCCTTGATCTTGAATTCGAAACTCCTATATTCAAATTTTAAGGATTATTCAATTTCTACCGTTCATTTTGACATGATTTATTTACTAAGTAAACGATATCGAAAAAAACTAAAATTTTATTCCTAAGATCTTCACATATCCTAGATCAGTTTCAACGGTGTGGATCGTTGATTTGAATACCCTAAGATCGAAAAAGCAACTATAGTATCGGAGCCCCGGTACTATAGATAGTATAGTAGCCTCATTCTATATATATATATATATATATATATATATATATATATATATAGTCCGGCTATGGTGCTTGTGAAAGTACCAAGCACTTGGTGCTTGTAAGTTTTCTGCCGTTAGATTCACCCCTTTGATCGATTCCACCCGTTAGATTATACTATTCAACCAACCACCCACTCAACCCTAGGGGGCCCACATCATCTTAACCGTCCATATTTTAATCCAATGGCTAAAAACTTACAAGCACCAATTGCTTGGTGCTTTTAAAAGCATAGGAGCTCAATTCTATATATAGTAGGTCTTGTGTGCTATTTGGAGCACGAAGGCCTTCATGCTCTTAAGCCGTTTTCGATGATGTAACTTTCGATTCGACGATCGGCTCCGTTAGACTTGATCTAGCGGATTTGAACTATCTAAAAAATAAATTTTGTAATTTTTCGATATCATTTACCTAGTGATGAAAAGGACTCAAAATCAACGGTTGAAAATAAAAATCTCACAAAAAGTTATGATAAATAGCACTAAAATTTTCAATCAGAGATATTGATCTTACTATAGATAGTATAAAAAATTTTCTATCAAAATTTCATCTGATTTGAATACTTCTACACCGTTAAACTTGCAAACGACATACATCAATCATTAAAAAATATTGATTTTGACTTTCGATTACTAGGTAAATGATATCGAAAATTCACAAAATTATTTTTTAAATACTTCAAATACGCTAGATCAAGTCTAACGGAGCTGGTCGTCGATTCGAAAGTCCCATCATCGAAAACAGCTTAGGAGCACGGAGGCCTCCGTGCTCCTAATAGCACACAAGTCCTACTCTATATATATATAGAGTTCGACTACTATACTCTTATAAATATAAACTCCTTTGTACTCATAAGTGTTCGGCCATTAGATCTACCCTTTTGACCATTTTTATTTGTTAGATCGTACTATTCAACCAACCACCCACTCAACCCTGGGGGACCACTGTCATTCTAACCGGACATCCCTTCATCCGAAGACTAAAACCTAATAGCACCAATAACTTGGTGCCATTAGAAGTATTCCAGCCTATATATATATATATATATATATATATATATATATATATATATATATATATATATATATATATATATATATATATATAGTTGGGCTAGAATACGTCTAAAAGCACCAACTCATTGGTGCTTTTAGTTTTTTAGCCATTAGATCCATCTTCTGACTACTAATAGCCTTTGAATCAAAATATTATTCCACCTACCCCACCTACCACCACCCATCACCATCATCTTAACCCTCCAAATCTCCATCCAAGAGTTAAAAACTCAAAAGCACCAACCCCATGGTGCTTTTGAGAGTATTCTAGCTCTCAAAGTTTCAGACTTTCTTATTGAGCAAATAAGAAGGTTAATATAAAAAATACCCTTTTAACGTTCAAAGTTCGTTCAAATATATCTATAGAGTTAGATTATGTTAGTAAACCGTCAGGCATAGCCGTTATCTATATGAAATTACTGTTTTATTCTTTCAAATATATATCTTTCTACCGTTGCAACTTTTCTTATTTGCTCTTAAGTTAGGAATAAAAGAAGTATTTCGACTTTTTATCCTTTCCAATATTTTCGTCTACGTACTGTCACTAACTTTTCTTATTTGACCTTAAGTTTAGAAATAAAAAAAGTATTTTGATTTTTTTTTTAAACTCGGCTAGAAATTTAACTCAGGTTTAACTCGATATGATTTAACGGGTACTAACAGCAGGGTCATTTTTTTCAATAACGGAGAAATACACGAGGGTTATATTTGAAACAAAAAAAGTAGGAATATACAAAATACTTCAGAATTTTTAAGGGGTATATAAGTAATTATTCCTATATATATATATATATATATATATATATATATATATATAAAGAGTTGACTGTTGACTTAGTATACTAGTGATAACATGTGAATATATAATGTTTAATATCAACTTTTTTACTATTAAATTATTATTATTCCACCGATCTCTACTAAAGCTCAGACGTCCAATGGTAAGAAAGTTGAAAGTAAATATTATTTCTTAACTATCAAAAGTATTCTAGCTCGACTAAACGGTAAACCCTAAACACACACGCACATACGAGGAAATGTGAGACAGTCCGGAAAGGAATTGGAACAAAATATATTTTTTTTTTAGAGAAAGGTAGCACGCTATTCGCTTCGTTTATTTTTTTAGAAATGTGAATCAACTAGGATTCGAACTCGGGACCTCGGGTACCGACCACCAAGCCCTTTGCCATTTGCGCTATGGACGGTCGGTGCCGGAACAAAATATTCAATAATAGTTTATGCAGTAAGAAATTTTTCTTATGTGATTAATAGTTAGAAGTATAATTTCTTTCTCTTTTAAAAGTCTTGGCATGCATGATTTGACAGAATAGTATATTTTATTTATATATTTATTTATTTTTTAAAAAATAATTTGAAGGTCAAATATAATATGTATTCTAAATATTTTGATCACACTCTTTATCTATGAAATATTGCAGCCTTATTTGGATGTCTTAATAGCGTGATTATAATCAAGGGATTTGATTTTTGCTTCTTGAAAATATGTTGACATCTATGATTTGATAGTAAAGCATATTTCATCTGCGAGATGGATTTTTTTTTTTCGAAAAAATAACTTGAGACCTAATATGGCATAAAATCCAGTTTAGGATTTTGTGGGTTAAAACAGGTTAGGATTTTTTTTATTAGAATTTTTTTTAATATTTTGCTATTGCTAAGAAAAAAAAAAGTTAGCGGATCATCGGACGCGTTATGAGCTCTTTTGTCTAATACAGTTCAAAATTTTATTGGACCCACTTAGGGTCAATTTGAACCTTAAAGTGGGGTCAACTATGCAAGAAAGGCCAACTCCAATTTTTTTTTTATTTTGTATATTGCGGTGGTACAACCAGCGGTGGATTTAGAATTTTTTTTTCATGAGGTCAATATATAAGAAAAATATATACAATTTTTTTAAAAATAAACTAATGATTAATATTATATAAAAACTATTAATATGCTTATTGTATTTTTATATAGCATAATAATATAAAACAACTACTATTCATTCATAAGTAAAAAAGAATAAATTCACAATTAAAATAAATAAATAAAGATTCATACACATACCTTATATTTTACATCCCAATTTAAAAATTAGAAGAAAAAAATTAGTGGCGCCTAGGATGGATGGGATTTGGCCTTTGCAATTCTAATCAATATATTAATTAGATTATATGATCAGGAGAGGGTAAAGAAAAAGATTACGTAGGATAAAAGAGATTAGGATTTTTTTATTAGAATTTTTTTTAATATTTTGCTATTGCTAAGGAAAAAAAAATTAGCGGATCATCGGACCCGCTATAAGTTTTTTTGTCTAATACAACTCAAAATTTTGTTGGACCCACTTACGATCAATTTGGACCTCAAAGTGGGATCAACTATGCAAAAAAGGCCATCTAAAAGATCAAGTATGCAACTGGGCTCAACTAAATGGACTTTCTTGCATAATTCTCAGTGGGGTCAATGAACCCTACTGAGAAAGAATTGGATTCTCCGATACCACCAACCGACAAATTACAATTTATTTTTACCTAACCGAATATAAAAAGTACTACTTATATACTCCAAAGTGAGTATAAATTATAGATTCTATTTTGGAATGGCTAATAAAAAACGTCATGCATAGAATAAGTGTCGACAAGCTTTATAAAAAGTATTACATGGGGCGGTTAATTAACGCTAAATTAATAAAGAGTGCTTGAACTGCAAGAAAGAGTGGAGTGCTCTAAGTTGGGAGATTCAATTTAGACTATCACGACGTCATATAGGAACGTCATAGAGAACACGTCACGCCAGGTCCAATTTGCTGGCCATTTTTTAGTTCAAAATTATCAGATAATATGAAGGTCTATCGCACAATTTCAGCTGAAAATAAAAGTGTTCTTAGACCGGATCGAATCTGAGTAGTTGATATACTGTATCTGTACTCTGATAAAAAAATGGGTAGAAAAAAAATATATACCATATCCATTTAACTTCGGATCAGATTCAAATCTGAACACTTAAGTTACTAATTTACCTATTTGGTCTATTTGAGCGGATTTGGATAGTGACTATCCGTATACTACCCCGCTTAAATTCGGATACAGGTCGGGTCTAGATTAGATACGAATATTCGTATGCATATATTTTTTATAAATTTTATTAAACAGTTTATATAGAGGCATAGGTGCACCGTGCAATCTCCTTGCGTGATCGGAAAGGGATCAATTGGTGAGACGAGATGCGGGAGACAAGTTGCTTGGGTGAGGAGGAGGTGGGATCAGAGAGGGTCAAAGGAATCAGAGAGGCAAAGAGAGCGGCTAGGATTTGAACTTTTTTTTAATTTTTTTTTATTTCTTTAACTCCAATGATAAATAGGGGCCCTCCTTCAGAGAGAAAGATTCGAGCAGGCTAGAGTTAAAAAAATAAAGAGTAAAACAAAGAATTAAAAAAAAAGAGTACACAGAACGGTCAGAGTTTCACTAGAATGAAAATACATAGAGACCTCTCATCTATAAATTTTATTGAAATTGATCGCTCAACTTTAAATCTTTTTAATTTACTATCGGGTATTTCACCGGCGGGTCGGGATCCAGGTTCGAATCCGGATTTGAAAATTATTTCGGACCCTATCTATAAAAAGGTCGGATTCAGGTCAGGTCCAAGTTGGATATGGGTATAAAGTGTCCGGATCTATACTCGAAACTTTGATGGGTAAATTTTTTTTTGCATGTATACTATCCATTTTTTATCGAGTCTGGTTCGGGTCCAAATAGGGTATGGAATAATCGGGTATTTTAGACAGTTTTAACTTGCAAATTGAGTCAAATACTAAAAATAACTGCTCAACTCATTAGCACTAATGATTTATTCAATAAAATGTAAATTCAAGATGTTTAAGTTTAGTTATTATTGTTATAACTCTTGCTTCATATGTTGTTCATATATCAATTTTCTTTCAATCAATCCGAGACAATTGAAGCATCATAAAGCTCACATAAAGTAACTCCTTAATTGGAAAGGGACTTCTAAGTTCTAACTCGAAAACGTTGGCTAATATGCTCCTAACTCTGTTCCCATTTGCTGCGTTTTCTTTTCCCAGGAGTAAACATTGCACGTTCCTCTTCATTCATGATAGTACCCATTTACATAGTTCAGGTGTTTCTCTACCTAAACACACAGACACTCACATATATATATGTCATTGCCTGAGTTGGTGTTATTATTGTGAAATAAATTTATGTACTACGCAAAGAATTATACATCGATATCTTAGTAGCTTCTTGAGAACTTGATCATCTCCATGGAGGGAGTTTGCGCCACCTATGACAGGAAGAGAAGAAGGCCGAAACGCCAGAAACGGGGCGGCGTCAAGAAGAGCATCCTGAAGCTGCTCTGCTGCTGTATTCTGCCGCCCACATAATGTTTGTTACCGGTGTTATATGTCTACAAACTATGTATCTGGTACGTATAAAACAACCTTACAAATTTTAGGATCATGTATACAACTCTTAGCCTTTTCTCACCTTCATACGTATACAATAACTTCGAGCTGTACTATGCTTAGAAGGACAAAAATTTCAGTACAAAACTCTTCAAGGATGTTTTGTTAAGAGGTTTTCGATTTACTGTCAGTTGTTAGTTTTATTTTTGTTGAAGAATTATAAGAGGAAAGTGAGATGTACATCTTACAGCCTCTCTATTTAAGAACTATTATTCACGACTTATCATAGAATTTCTTGCGTTATAATTCTTTCTCCACCCCCAAACCCTATCCACCGCCTATCACCTCTGCTCATCTCCTTCGTCGATCTCGTTGAGGTAGATCGATTACGGTTTTTGTGATTTCCCCCCCCTTTACTCGTCGATGTTTACGTTTTTCACGATCTATATGTACTTCTCTTTGCTACGATCGATCTAGATTGGTCGAAGGACGATAATTTTTGTCGAATTTGCATGAATTTTGCGCGTTAGGGTTTTGTTTCCTTTGCCCTTCTTGATGTTGTGTATCCTTTGTTTGATCTCTTGTGAAAAGCGCATTTTGGTGAAATTGATCCTTTCTATTCATAGTTCTGATGAGTTAATACATGTTTGTATATGTTCTAGTTTCAATTACTAACATATATGATGTAATTGCGTTTCTTTTTAGTCTTTTTGTGTTATTCTTAATATCATCTGCTCAACATGAAACTATAGTTTGTGACAGTGTTGATCAATGCTTAATCTTATTTGCGATTACCTGGACTTTGAATTGGCTTTTGCACGCAAATTTCAGATGCTCATGAGTAATACAGGGTTTGGTATTTCCAACTGATTAGTAAAATTTATATTTGATTGGTTCCAAACACAAACTGAAAAATAGTATATGGAACTTGCTCTGTAATTTCATTGCCAGTAAGGTATCTTCCACTTTCAACTTCTATTTATTAAATATGTTGGAAAATGTGAGCTTTACTAGAATACTATCATAGTAAACGGCTCGGTTTATTATCGATTTGTTTTCGATGATAGAGCTTTTAAATCGACGATCGGCATCGTTGAATATGATCTAGACCATTTAAAATATCTGAAAATCAATTTTTTTGCTTTTCCGATATTGTTCAATTGTTCATCGAGTGGATACAAAATGAATATTCTTTAAAGTGATGATACAATTCTTGTATTCAAGATTTAGAGTCTAGATCTTATTTTAAATAGTTTTAAAAAATTTCTAACAAAAATTCAGCTGATTTGGACTCTTCTATACCGTTAAACGAGTAAACGCAATGTACCAGCCATTAAAATTACGAATTTTTGTGACCCTTTGATCGTTCAACTAGTGATGTCGAAAAAGCATAAATTTTGGTTTCTAAATAGTTTAAATGATCTATATTATGTTCAACGGTGTCGATTGTTGATTTGGAAGCTCTATCATCGAAATAAATTTATTGTGAATCGAGTCGTTTACTACTGGTAGTATTCTAGTAAATTTCGGGAAATGTACATATGTTATACTTTTGCTTTGATATTATATTTGCTCATGTACTCTTTCGAATTTTTCAATTGGTTTGTCATTAGCTTACCCAATCTGCCACAGAGGTAATCAATCACCTAATTTTTTACTTATTAATCTTTATTGTTGTATGCTAACTGGTATTGATGATTATTTCCCCAATTGTAATGATGTGAAGGTCAAGAAATTAAAAAAAAAAAATTCCCTCTTTGTTTCTTCACCTTTTGTATTGTGTCTGTCAACAAGCTGAACACGAGCGAGCTGCGGCTTGTATTCGCTTGTTTATAAACGAGTTGAACACGAATTGGTTTATTAAAATATTGAGCTAAAAAAATTTAGCTCGTTTTCGGCTCGTTAGTAAACGAGCCAAATATGAGCTGGCTTACGAATAGCAAGTTAGATTATCAGCCTCACTACTTGGTAAAAATTTGAAAGAAATTTTGAAAATTACAATCTTAATCTAATAATTACATTTCATTAAATATGGGTTGCTTTATATTTGGGTTGGCTTAAAATTTAAATAGGAAAGATTTGTAATATATATGTATATACATTCATATTAGCTATATCGAGCTGCCATATCAAACCGAACACGAGCGAGCTGATCTTAACTCGTGATCGTTAAGATTTCGAGCCGAAAAATTTAATTCGTGTTTGACTTATTTATTGTACGAGAGATTGATTTCAAGCTCATTTCGAGCCAAATGCGAGCTGACTTGCGAACAACAAGTTGAATTGTCAGTCCTATGTGTTACCTTGCTTTCATTCCAAATGTCATTACTATTTAAATTTCACTTCACTTTGGAAAAATAGACAATGTGAGAATGATTGGACCAGACATTTTAATTACTAGTTTACGGAATGTTTATTGGCTCAATTGGCAACATTTGCTGGCGACTAGTAGTCACCGCTAATGCAAGTGACTTTTTTTTTTCTTTTTTTTTTTGAGAGAAAGATAGCATGTTACTCGCTTCGTTTATTTTTTTTAGAAATAAATTTAACTGCAAATGTGAATTAATTAGGATTTAAATTTGGGACCTCAGATACCAACCATCAAGTCTTTTGTCACTTGCTAATGCAAGTGAGAATTTTTTTTTTGAGAAAAGGTAGAAAGCTACCTGCTTTATTCATTAGGAAAGATGAATTAGACAAACATGATGGAAACAACTGAGGCCTCCGAAGATCGAGCGGAAGGGACAAAAAAAGAACAAATCAAAGAAAAAAATACGGAGCAAAAAACATTTGTGAGGGAAGAAAAAAAAGGAAGACAGAGCTCAAGTGGTCGCTATCCGGTGGTGAGCTCACTCCAAGCAGATAGCAAGCGTTTGACGCGGTCGAGAGTAAGTGAAGGCACAGGTGCTCGCCCGTTGAAGATAGCATTATTTCTGTCGGTCCACACCACCCACCAGATAGCCGAAAGGAGGGATAGACTTCTGGCGCTCTTTTTGGCATCCGGTAAGGTGTCCGTCCTTTTCCATAATTCTTGAGTTTCCTCCGCGGGCCCAAAAAAAATGTCCGTCTCTTCCACACTGAGAAGTAAGTATCGAACAAAAACATGGATGTTGCCACCAATTATATAACAGTTACCGGAAAAACGTCATTTCCGTGAGCTTTAGGTTTTACCAGCGAGATTTTCCATGGCAATATGCTGGGACTGAATATGTCACCACCAAAAGAATTGGTGGCGACTTAATTTTATGGCATACGAGGGAGAGAGAGAGAGAGTAGAGATCTTCACAGAGCAAGTATTCTCTAAGCGGCGCACAGAAAGAGGAGGAGAGATAAGAGAGAAAAAAATGCCGGCACGACGGACTCAAGCCATCGAAATCGCGAAAATGCGTGTGGAGAATTTCAAGCATCATAAGAAAACAAGATGAGAGGTGGGAGAGAGAGAGCAAAAATACTTGCACGAGAGACCCGCAGAAGAGAAGGAGAGAGAAAAAGTATTGACCTGATCAGAGACCTACGCTACCGAAATTGCTGAAAGGCATTTCATCCGATCCCTAATATTTTGGGACCGCCCCTTAACGAGGATTGTATTGATAGTGGTGACTACAGTCACCTTAGATATCATCATATAGTGATATCTTTTTTGATATTTTAATATTAGAAAAAAAAAAGAATTGACCGTGCGCTCGTGTGAAAATATTGACCTTTAGATTTATAAGGTTTAAAATTTACTGAGTCCGGCTATGGTGCTTTTAAAAGTACTAAGCACTTGGTGCTTGTAAGTTTTTCGCCGTTAGGTCTACTCGTTTGATCATTTTCACCCGTTAGATCATACTATTCAGCCAACCACCAACTCAACCTTAGAGGACCACTATCATCCTAACTACATATTTCTTAATCTAAGGACTGAAAATTTACGAGCACCAATGACTTGATACTTTTAAAAATATAGGAGCTCAATTCAAATTTACTCATATTTTCTAAGTGTATATATAATATCGCTTTAGCTCTCTTAAAAAACTGACAGATGAGTCCCATTTCACAAAATATATTTACAATAAATGGACATACTAATGGGTAGGCCCCACATGCTCCAAAATTAAGCTATACATCTCACGTGGACAAAAAGATTAAAGAAATTAATATAAGTTTATAGATTAAAACTTGATTCACACTCTTAGTTCGTGCCTTTGTTAGTTAATTCGTGAATTATTCGCAAATTTTTGAATAACGAATTAAACGGCCTGTATAAGTACTTTTTCCAAAAATTTGAATTAATTTGCGTTTTTTGGGTTTATGATAATTATTCACGAATTATACGTGAGCCCCGAATTTTACGCACAAAGAAACGGGGGCTCCTCTTCGCACGCGGGCCACACGGCACGCTCGCTCAAAGCCTCAAAACGCTCAATTTTTTGCCCTAGCTTCCTCGCCCCTACCTCCGCCCCCATCCCTTCTCCTCCCCCCTTCCCTTCCGGCCTCTCGCCGATCGCCATCGGAAGCCCCCGCAGGGTCACATGCCGTGCGACATCGAAGATCGGATTTTTTAGAACCCTCCTCGCCCCGGGCCACGCACTACTCGCCATCGGAACACCCCGTGAGGCCGAGCATCAGCTCCGGCCGCGCACTGCTTACCATTGGAACCCTCCGCGAGGCGTCGCGGGGCCTCGTGCACTGCTCGCCATCGGATTCTTCTTTATTTTTATATTCTTAAAAATTATGAGTATTTTTGCTAATAGCATAAATCTAGAGAAACAAAATTTAATTTAATAGCCGAATTTTTTATCCCGAATGTTTAATTGGTGAACGTATAATATCCGTATAAATCACGTATCCGAATAATTGGTAAATTCATTTTTTAGCTGTATTTTTCAATGAATTTAAGAATTAAGATACGAATTTTATTCGTATTATATCCGTGTCGATTTTTTTGCTGAATTCGAATTAATTAACGATAGACTGCATAAGAAAAAAAAATTAATAGTGGGCAAATCCGCTACCATATTATCAAAATCTCACTACAATAATTTTACCAACAGTCAAAATAGCCGCTGTTATATATGGTTACGGCCATTGTTGTATCACCGCATCCGTTTTTTAGCATTGCTCCCATTGGCAGCGACTATGTAATAATCGAGGGATTTGATTGTAATTTTGCCTTTTATTTTAATAAAATTAACCTTTTTATGTAGAATTAATTTTCTTGACATTTGTGCGTTTCTAATACTCATAATACGCACAGTGTATGGGTGATACCCTATCGCAATAGAAGGGTTTTGAAATGTTTCAGTATACCTGAAAAAATTTGAAAAATCGGACCTCCTCCTGATCGGCCGTTATCATTTCATATGACTCTTTTTTTCTGAGTTTTTGGAAGTGGAAAGTTTTACGCACAAGTAGACTCAATAGGTACTATAAATAATATTTATCATCATTTTACATTTAAATTTTAAGTCATTAGTTGTTAAATACAATATGCCATGCATTGAAGTGCACATGTTTAGACCCGACATGCAATAATTTCTCTTAATCAATTGAATCTTAATTAAGAGTGTGCCTCTCTTTGGAATAGGGGTGTCAACGAGCCGAACACAGGCGAGCTGGGCCAGCTCGTGTTCGAACACGAGCTGGCTCGTTAAAGTATCGAGCCGAAAAATTCATTTCGTGTTCGGCTTGTTTATTAACGAGCCGAATACGAACCGGCTCACGAACAATAAGTTGAAAGGATTAGAAAGAATATGTATAGAAAATAAATTTATGAGATCTTATCCATTAGCCTTTGATTTAATAGTTAAAAATTTTATATATAAATGAGCTTTTTTATAATTGAGTTGGACTTTATATTTAGGTTGGGCTGAAAATCAAATAATAAAAATCTATATTTTATATATATAATTATTTATTTATATATAAATATAAATTATATAAATATAAAATATATGTATTCGAGCTGTTATCGAGCCAAACACGAGCGAGCTAATCCCAGTTCGTGTTCAGCTCTTTTATTAAACGAGCTGAAAAATTTAGCTCGTGTTTGGCTCGTTACTAAACGAGTGATTCGATCTCGAAATTATTTCGAGCCGAACACGAGCTGGCTCGCGAACAACGAGCTAGATTGCCACCCCTACTTTAGAACAGTGCAGAATAAAAAAAAAGTGTTAAGTTTTTTATAATTCCTAGTCATTGTATAGTTTCCTTGGAAGAATGTGCGTGGTTGCAGGCACGTAGAAGTCGGGAAAACGAATGAACATTGGAACCCTCCTTCCCACAAAATTCAAGCTATTTGATTCGCACCTTCCATTAATGATCGGCTACTAAAGGTAAAGTTCTATGTGATGTTTAGTTCATTTCACTTTGTTATTTTGTTATTCGTATCTAGTACCGACATCAAATCGAATTTGCTTGTTAGTAATAGTCCTTTTGGATCGTTCTTGTCTTTGATGCTTCTATGTATCACGTCTTCTCCTACGCATCCGCAGTTTCACACTATAATCCGAAAACATAGATGAAAATTTTAAAGAAAAAAAGATCAAGAGAGGAGAAGGAAGAAATCCCTGATTTCTCGTACGTTTAAAATTCAAGAGAAATGGTTCGTGTTTATAAATTATCCGTAAATAAAAAACATATAATTCATCATTATTTTTAAACTTATTAGGATAAATCTTAGTCTACATCTTATTTGGATTGGATTAGATTGAATTAGAACCCATCAATATGGAAACAAGTACCACAAGACAACATGATTTAACTATCATTAAATAAAATATTAAAATAATATTTTTTGCAAATTAGAAATTAGCTATAACTTTTCGAATCAATAAATATACACTAAACCTCTAGGAGACAAATTAAAATGAAAAATGTTAGCAATACACCCATATGGGGAGGTATTACCCTTGCATCGAAGGGTTTAAAAAATATCTTCAAATTTTTAATATTAATTTTTTTTAATAAAATAAATAAATGAACCATAATCTTTTAAAGACAAACTAGACTGTACATCTAGGTGTACAGATAACATTGCTCAATTGAAATTTAGCCTTTAATAAAAGAATATTCTGTAGCCATGCTTCATAGGAAGTACTCCTTGACAACAACATATATAAAACCAATAAATTCTACTATTTTGGATTGTGATTGGTTCTCTCATTTTTTTAATGTAAAAACAAGATGGAGGTATATGCTTAAACGGTCAACTTCTATTATTAAATTATATGTACCATCACTATAGAAAAATTAACATTTAAAAACAGGACATTTTGAAATTATGACACTTTAAAGTGTTGAAAAATTAGAAATAATAATAAAATTTATCATTTAATAAATTGGTTTGATATAATAAGGGTTTATATGAAGACGCTTTTTAAAGCGTCGGTTTGCAAGATTGCACGAACGCTTCCTCCAAACGTCGTCTAAAAAACGTCCTTATATTTAAAAAAAATTTGTAGTGCAGTAAATTAAGAATAAGATTATTGTACAGAATTTAAGTTAATTTTTGTATAAATGAAAAAAATTATTAACTGAATTTAATCAGATTCAACAAAATTTGACCTAGAATAAAAAACCCAACATGTTGCCATGCAAATTTGCTTAACGAACCGTTAAATTAATCTTAGGTAAAACCGCAAGATTCCTTTTGGAAGCATATATATATGCATGTTGAGATGCATAAACAAATTCTTTACTGGAAAGTGGATGGCAAATAAACTGCATACTAACTCAATTCCCATGCACTGCTCAATTCTTTTCCTGGAAATGAACATTCCACCTTCCTCTTTAGTTCATGATGGGATCATATAAATAAGTTCAAGTGTTTCTCTACTTATGCATTGCATTGCAGTAGCAAGCTTGTATTGTTCTCGCAAAATAGATAAATATAAATATATATACTACGCAATCGATCTCCATGGAGGGGGTTTTCGCCGCCAAAGACAATCCGAAAGGAGGGCCGAAACGCGGTGGCGTCATGAAGAGCATCCTGAAGCTCCTCTGCTTGTGTAAACCGCCGACTGCGTAACGTACGTACGTTGCCGGTGATGTATACCTACTAGCTACTATATATGTATTTCGTACGTATAACATAGCTTGTAGTATTTAGGGTCGTGTATGCAGGTCTGTTAACTCCGAATTACTGTACTTAGGAAGTTATGTATGGTGTTGCATACATTATTATCATGAGTTATTAAGAATAATAGATATATTATGAATTCGTGACTTGCTCTGGTTTCAAATTTATTCTGATACAAAATTTTCATGACAAAAGCAAAAAAACTATAATTTGTTGGATGCAAAAATATCAAAAAAGAATAAAAAAAAACACACTCGACTCGGCACTCTCTCATTCAAAAGAGCCAGGCCACCCGACCGGGCATGACTACTGGCCGGGGAGCACGGCACGGATGCTACAGTATTCGTGCCAGTTCGGCCCATTAGTGTAGGCCGTACTGTGCCGTTGCCCTTGGGACTGTCGGCCCAGTATAGCCTGACCGATTGCGGGTTGGGCTGTGCTGAGTCAGACTGATGGTGCGGCCCATTGGGCCATGCCAATCGGGCCAGCACGAACCTTGGGAGGAGTGGGTTTTGGTCCAATGGACGAGAAGTGTTTCGGTCCAATGGATAAGAACTCCTCCCAATTCAAATTTTTAAAATAAAAATATAAATTATTATTTTTTAAAAAATTATAATATTTGTTATCTTATAACATTTTTTATAAATTTTAAGTTTTTTTTTATCAAAATATCAATTAAAATATAAATATTTTAATCTTTCGAATTAGGCTGGAATGCTTTTGGCCCTTGGATGAAGGGATGTGCAGTTAGGATGATAGCAGTTTTCTAGAGTTGAGTGAGTGGTTGGTTTAACAGTATGATCTAACGGATAAATATGGTCAAAGAGATAAATCTAACGGTGAAAAATTTGGTAGCACCAAGTGCTTGGTGCTATTAAAAGCACCCAAGCCGGACACTTAGGGGGTGTTTGGCCTAGCTTTTCAGAAGTGATTCTGAGCCCAAAATCACTTCTGAGCTCAGTAGAGCGTTTGGCAATGATTGCTGGAAAATCTGATTCTGCTTTTCAGAATCAGAAAACTGATTTTGAAGGCTTCAGAATCAGAAGCAGAAAAAAGCTGCTTCTCCAAAACTGATTCTGCCTTTTGGACTCAAACTTCAAATTTTTATTTTCATTTTAGATTCAAAGTATAAATGTAACTTTAAATTTAAATTTTGAAATTTTAAATTCATATTCATATTTTTAAATTTCAACTTTTTAAATTTAAAATTTAAAATTTAGATTTTAAATTTTAAATTTAAGTTTCAAATCTCAAACTTTAAATTTTAAAATTCAAATTTTAAAATTTTAAATTTAAGATAAAATTTAAATTTTGATATTTTAGATTTTAAAACTTAAATTTAAAAATTTGAAAATATAAAATATAAAATATAAAATTACAAGTTTTAATTTTCAAATTACAAAATTCAAATTTTAAATTTTAAAATTTAGATTTTAATTTTAATTTTAAATTTCAGGATTTAAAAATTCAAATTTTAAATTTTAAAATTTAAAATTTAAAAATTATTTTGTCCAAATTTAAAATTTAAAAATTATAATTTTAATTAAAATTTAAAATTTTAATTAAAATTCAAATTTTAAATTATTTTAAAATAAAATTTAGTAAAAATATTAATATATGTAAACATCAGAAATTTTTGCCAAACAGCTTTAGAAAATCACTTCAGAAAAATCACTTTTATCTAAACTCAGCCAAACGCTCTACAGCTTTTCATCAAAATCACTTCTCCAAACCAAAATCACTTCTGCAGAAATCACTTTTCCAGAAGCTAGGCCAAACAGGCCCTTAATCTTTCATATTTTTAAATTTTATAATATTTTTAAAAAAAATTAAGGGGCAAGCCCTGGGCACGGCTCGTGCCTTCGGATAGGAGGGCTGTGCTGGGCCGGAGGATTAGAAGATCCAGTCCGACCCGGCCCAGCCCAAATTTGAAGCCGGGTTGGACTGGGCCAATCCGAACCCATTTTGAGATAAGAGAGAGATATTTTTGACTGAACCACGCTAGTATTTGCATGCTTTTGGTATTTTCGCATCGATGAACTGGTAGTTTGGGGACGACGCCCGTACATTTTTTGTCCATTAATCCATCCTAGGATTTCCCTTTCTCATCCGAGGATCTTTGTCCCCCTTAGTCCAAACCTCAAACCTCGTGCCATGCAGCTTGGTACAACACGTGTCGAGCTCTGAGAAGCGCATATTTCTGAGCTTTTGCTGTACAAATTCTCTGCAGATCCAATGCACAAGAAACATTATATTTAGCGATGAACTATACGTTTTGTCCTGAAATTGGTGCACATAGTAGGCGCTCGAATTCAATAAAACGGTTGTGATGGGCTTTATCTTTTGCACCAGTGCAGAGATTCTGTTTTTAAAATTCAAAATCTTTTTTTTTGCTTCCAATCATAACAAAAACTAAAAGGTTTATAGTTCACGAAATGCTTTACTGAAAATGATTGCAGGAGATAATATATTTCTGTAACTTTTAAACTACGCTACAACTCTCGTTTTATGCTTCCTCCGGTGTAACTTCAAGAATCTATATTTTGTCAAATAGTGTAGCAGCAGTTTTTCCGAACTAGATCAAGCTACTCCAAAATGCAGGCCCTAATAGAGGCACAATGCTAGCTATATATATATGCGGTCGGATTTGAGAGACGTGCGTTACAATCCTAAGCTTTTCGTTTGTAAGCCAGTGCAGCTCTCGCCTTCTTCTGCGAGAATGAGCAAGCTACCTTTATCTTGCTAACCTAATTAAAGACTAAATTGCAAGGAAAAGAGCGCGAGAAAGAGCTTTCGATAAAATTGGAATTGGATTCTATTACAAATCTTCAAGTTTGGAATGAGTTGAGGCTCGCGCGCGTTGTATAGTATTTACAAATCAAAACAAGAGACAACTACTACTTACTAACCCCCCAATTACTACATAAAGCTTCTAGAAGCTCTAAGCTTGCACATAACCCTTCAGCTTTTACGTCCGCAGTTCATATAAAGCCCCACAGCTTCTTTTAGAAGTATTTGGATTGTTTCGGTTAAATCTCCAAAATTACGCCCTTCGGAGCATAAGATGTCGACTCGATCGAGCTCATACTTGCACGGCATTAGTGTGGCAACCACTATAGTCGATCAGGATTTTGATTTCCACTACCATTATTGTCGAATTTTAGGGTCGAGATTAAGTTTAACTTGTATCTTAAATGTCACGTAATTTTACGACTTAGAAACGCTACTGAGATCATCGATTAATTGTAAACATAATTCTAAAGGTTAGAGATGCTTAGGGATGCAAACGGATCCGGGTTGATGGAACTCCCACCCCGATCCGCGGGGCAGTAAACGGGGAGAAATAAACGGATTCGGAGCAGGAAACAGAGCAATTTTTATAATCCGAAATGAATTCGGGACATGAAACGAAATTTTTTTTGACCCGCCCGAATCCGCCCCGCCAAGATCCGCCCCGAATTCCCCTGAATCCGCCCCGAAAATCGTTTATATTTCAAGAAAATATTCCTAAAAAATAATATATTTACAAAAAAAGTCCAAAATATAAATAAGTTGGTGCTCCCATTTCTCATGTATTTGAAACTTTTAAATTTTGCTTCGAATTGTGATTGATAATTTTTATTTTTATAATTGATATTGTTAATATTATATATATAACTTAGTAATATTATTCATTATTATTAAAAAAATATTAATTTATATTGGCCAATTTACATAAAAAATTCACTAGTTTTGGGCTTTTTGCAAAATTGGGTCGCTATTTTTGATTTTGCAGATTCGGTCCAGATTTTCAGCAAACTGATCAAAATACCCTTCTTACTTTTTCTCTCTCCTCTTTTTTTTCTTTCTCCTCTTTTTTTTCTCTCGCACTTTTTTTTTCTCTATCCGCCGTTCGGCGGAGGCGGAGGCGGAGGCGGAGGCGGAAACGGCCCACCTCGCCTCTGCCCCTCACGCCCTCGCCCTCGCCCTCGCACGCGCACCCTCGCCCTCCTCGCCTCCGACCCCGCCGAGGCCGCGCCGCGCCGCGACTCTTTTTTTTTTTTTTTTTTACCTCTCCGACCCTCCACCCGCCGTCCCCACCGCCGCCGCTGGCGACGAAGAAGTGTTTCTTGGGGCCGAGAAGCACGCCGGCGAGGGAGGGGAAAAAAAATAGTTACACTCCGGCGAAGACAGTGGGTCGTGACAAAAAAAAAATTGTAAAGAGAAAAATAATAAGAAATAATAAAAAATAATATTTTTTCCTATAGGAAAGACTAAAAATTATAGAAGAAGAAAGAAAAAGATGAAATTGCACTGTTAAAATAATATTGCACTGTTTTTAAAAAAAAGTACAATATTTAAAATAACTTTGAGACAGAAATTACACTCTTTGAGATGAAAATTATACTTTTTAGACTAAAATTACACTCTTTGGATGAAAATTACACCATTTCCTTTTCTCTTCTTCTTCATCGTTGCACCATTTCTCCTCGTTGCACTATTTCTTTGCACTCTTTCTCTCCAACCAAACTCGGATCCGGTCACCTCCCTCTCCGGGCCGCGCGACGCGGGACGGATCTCGAGGAAGCACTCGGAATCGGGGGGAGGCGGGGAGGAGGAGCACGACGACGACGAGGAGGAAGCCTCAAAGGAGGAGAAGGAGGACGAGGACGATGACGGGTGCGGGCGCAGGGGCGCGGAAGCGGGCGTGGGCGTAGGGGCGCGGGCGCAGCAGCCGGCGGGGGCGCCGGGCGCGGGCGCAGGGCCCTGCGCCCACCCTGGGGGCGCGGGCGCGGGCCGCAGGGGGCGCAGGGGACGCGCCCGCGCATCCCCCTGCGCCCCCGCGCCCGCCCGGGCCCCCGCCCCGGTCCCCCCCCGCCCCGGCCCGGGCCCGGGCTCCCGCCCGCCCCCCCGGGTGGGCGCAGGGAGGGGGGCGCAGGGGACGTGCCCCCTGCGCCCCCCGCGCCCCTGCACCTGCGCCCGCGCCCGCTTCCCCGCCTCTGCGCCCGCGCCCGTCGTCTTCCTCGTCCTCCTCCTTCTTCTTTGAGGCCTCCTCCTTGTCGTCGTACTCCTCCTCCCCGCCTCCCTCCGATTCCAAGTGCTTCCTCGAGATCCGTCCCGCGCCGCGCGACCAGGAGAGGGAGGTGACCGGATTCGAGTTTGGTTGGAGAGAAAGAGTGCAAAAAAATAGTGCAACGAGGAGAAATGGTGCAACGAGGAAGAAGAAGAGAAAAAGAAATGGTGTAATTTTCATCCAAAAAATATAATTTTAGTCTAAAAAGTGTAATTTTTATCTCAAAGAGTATAATTTCTGTCTCAAAGTTATTTAAAACAGTATAATTTTTTTTTAAAATAGTGCAACATTATTTTAACAGTGCAATTTTATCTTTTTCTTCCTTCTTCTATAATTTTTTGTCTTTCCTATAGGAAAATATTATTTTTTATTATTTCTTTTTTTTTCTCTTTACAATTTTTTTTTGTCATGACCCACCGCATTCGCCGGAGTGTAACTATATTTTTTCTCCTCTCTCACCGGCGTGCTTCTCGGCCCCAAGAAACACTTTTTCGTCGCCGGCGGCGGCGGTGGGGACGGCGGGTGGAGGAGGGTCGGAGAGGTAAAAAAAAAAAAGTCGCGGCGCGGCGCGGCCTCGGTGGGGTCGGAGGCAAGGAGGGCGAGGGTGCGCGTGCGAGGGCGTGAGGGGCATAGGCGAGGCGGGCCGTTTCCGCCTCCACCTCCGCCTCCGCCTCCGCCTCCGCCTCCGCCTCCGCCGTTCGAAGATAAAAAAAAAGAGCGAGAGAAAAAAAGAGAGGAGAGAGAAAAAAAAAGGAGAGAGAAAAAGTAAGAAGGGTATTTCGGTCAGTTTACTAAAAATTCGGACCGAATCTGCAAAATCGAAAATAGCGACCCAATTTTGCAAAAGCCCAAAACTAATGAATTTTTTATGCAAAAAAGCCATTTATATTTTACAAAATATTAATAATTTTATAATTTTTAAAAAAATATTAATTGGCGGGACGGATTCGGGCGCCTGCGAGAGATAAGTTATGAGGCGGGACGGATTATAGGATATATTTTTTAACCCGTCACGAATTCGGGGCGGAAGGCGGGGCGAAATTTTGGTAGTCGGAGCGGGAGGCGAGGCGGGGCTCCCGCCCCCAGATCCGCCCGTTTGCATCCCAAGAGATGCTTTTATACTAATTAGTCCCGATTTCCGGGAAGTTAATTTAATTTAAGTTGCCTGTATTTAATGTGATATATTTTTATGTCAAGTTGTGCAATACCATTTTGATATGATGTCAAATGCATGAATTTGTGTATATAAGTTATGGCTTTTGATGCGGCAATTAAGTTGGGCTGAAAATTCTATTGAGCTAGATAATTTTTACAATCTACGTGTATAATTTTTAAGAGTAGTGCTTCTATACTTGCAATTTTTTCTCACCGTTCATTCATTTCTAATCAACGGCTACGATTTAATTTTTCATAAATTGTGACCTGCAATAGCAGGTCACTTTGTGAGAGGTACCGGTCGCCAGGTACCTCACAGAGGGGCATTATAGTCTTTTAATATAAGGATAATATAGTAATTTTATCTTTATCATTTTATTAAATTTTTTATCTTTTTGTGTTTTCTTTTTCTCTCTTTACCTTTCCTCTTTAGCCATAGATAAAGAGAGAAAATTTAATAAATTGTATTAAATTGTGCCACAAAAGTTTAATTTAAACAATATTAGTAACTCTATTTTAAATTATTAAATTTAAATTATTTTAAATTAAATTTTATTAAATTATTAAATTCTGTTTAGTCATAGATATATTGTATTAAATTAAATTGTATTAAGTTAAACCGAAATAGAACCTAAACTCAAAATATTAAATTAAATTTAAAATTTTAAAATACATATTCACATATTCACATATTTTCAAATTATTTGACAAGGCTTTAGAAGGTAATTTTTATTTTTCTTTGTTTAATTACTTAAATTGTGCAAACGAGTTTAATTTTAGAAAACTATAATGTATTAAAATTTATTTCCATACCTAATACTTTAATGAAATGAGTTTAAATTTTTGAAATAAGAATAAAATTTTAAATTATTAAATCTTGTTTAGCCATAGATAAATTGTATTAAATTAAATTGTATTAAGTATACTATTACATTTATTAAATTAAATTGTATTAAGTATATTACATTTAAATATATAAGAGAGAGAGGGAAATTATTATACATCTTTTATATTTTTATTTATAAAATATTATATATTTTTATTATATAGTATTATATGTATACTATTACATTTATTATATTAAATACTTATCAATTTATTGTTATTTATTTTATTGGATCGGGTTGAGCCTGAACAGACTACACTAATTTCCAACAAGAATATGAAAATATTTTGTAGACCAATTATGGGTTGGGCCTATACCCACCTTGAACCCGACCCGAATCATATATCAAATTTAATATTATACTTAAATTTAGATTTTAAAAATTTAGATTTAATATAATATATTTTGTAATATGATAAAAATAAATTATTGTTTCGGGTTCAGATCTATGGGTTTGGGTTTAGTTTTGGATTTCGAAATTTTGATCAGTTCAAGGTATGGATATGAATTTTTGAAATCTGTTAATTTTGAAAATAGGTTTTGCGATTGGTAGTTGGATTCGAATTCGAGTCCTTAATTATTTTTTTGACCAATAATCTTAATCTTTTTCAAATTTTCATTTAAAATTTTGTGTAAAAGTTTTATTAAAATTTTTAAAACTTGTATTACAT
Organism: Puya raimondii; assembly: GCA_016920855.1. Classification (NCBI taxonomy): domain Eukaryota; kingdom Viridiplantae; phylum Streptophyta; class Magnoliopsida; order Poales; family Bromeliaceae; genus Puya; species Puya raimondii. The sequence goes on from JABWPP010000050.1 coordinate 92,088,276, forward strand.
CTAATGGTTATAAAGTATTCTTATTATTCAGCTCAGTAGGTTGAACTGAGAAACTTGATAGAATAGATTATAATTTGATCAGTCGAAATAACTATTTTATTTAATTTTTAAATCATTGATACTAATTTTTCATAAAATAAATAACAAAAATTAAGAAGCTAATTGCAAACTAAAAGGTAAGGGGTTGATATTTTAAAAATCGACTAAAAGTTGAAAAATTTTAAAGGTGAAAGTCAAAATCACCTTAAATCAACTAGATTGACTAACTTGATAAAATATATAAATAAACTACATTTAAATAGTGATACAAAATTAACATTGAATTTAAATAGTGATACAAAATTAATATTGAATTTAAATTTTTAGCCTATACAATTCTATTCTAAGAATAAATTGAATTATACCCAATATTCCTAATCAATTAAAGTCTAAATTAGAAAAAAAATTAAATTTTTTTAAATATATTAAATATGTTGAACTCAAATATTCACCCACATTCAAATATGTTTAAATTAATAATACAAAAATAATGTCAAAACTAGTTGAATTTAAACATTTACTAACATTACAAGTTTTTTTTTTTAAATAGTGATACAAAATTGATTCTAAAATATAAAAAATATTAAAATTATAATATTACATATGTTGAATTTAAAGTGATACAAAATATTATAACATATTAAATACGTTCAATTCGTTATTATGAACATTAAATTCGTTAAAATAATTTTATAAAATTTTTCTTATTTAAATTTAAATTTAAAAATTTAAAAATTAAATATTTAAACTCAACATGTTTAAAAACATTAATATTTCTTAATATCTATAATTTAAATTAATGCCTAAATTGGAAGAATTTCAAGTTTCCTTTCATTAATGCTTAAATTGATGCACAGTTAATGCCTAAAATTAAGATAATCAATTAATTGGAATATTCATGAAAACTTTCTTATAATATTTTCTAATTTAATTACTAAAATGCCTTCATATTAAGAAACCTGTTAACCTGCTACATAATAAAATTACGATTTTATCCTTACTCAATCAACGGTTATGATCTTTTTTATTTTTTATAAAATAAAGTACCGAATCATTTCTCAATTTTTAAATGATCGTAATTTTTCGTTTGCGTGTAACCTTAATTCGATAAACACTTTTTGAAATCTCCGCATGGTCGAGTTTGGAGCCTAAATTCAACGGTTAGAATCTCTATTTTTTGCATTTTTAGGTTATTTGTGAAAAGTTGTATATTTTCTTTATTTTGCGTCAGATATTATTTGATTATTTCTGAGCGATTTAGGTTTAGAAAAATATTATAATTTATTATCTTCAATTATAGCAGAATTTGTCTTTATTAAAGAATTGTGTTTTTCGTGTATCTATCTTTTCGTCCTTATACTTCTTCTCTCTCAACGCGGATTAGGCCTGCGCCAGCTTTGTTAACCCAGTCGAAGTGTGAATCTATATGAGTCTCTCCACATTTCACTCGAAGAATGACTGTTTAATAGTTAAAATGATTAATAATTGAATGATTAACGCTGTGCTTACGAATAAATTTTAAGATTTAGGGTTTATGATTTATAAACTGTATAATTTAACGGTTGGATTTCTTTCTCGGCTGATTGTCTACGTCTTTGCAAGATCATGAACTCTCAACTCTTCCAAACATCTCTTTTTGCATAAATGTGGTCTAAATAAGCAAGCAATTAATGGTCAAACTCCAACTCATTGCTTTTCCAACATTAATAATTGAAAGGAAATTTTGGCTAAAACTCCACTCGCTTTCTCTTTCTCTATCTCTTTCGCTTTCAATTTTGGTTTCTCTTTTACTAGATGTGATTAGAATCAGTATTAGAATCTTCCCCTTTACATTATTCCAGATTTTCAGTTTCGCCTTTGATCAATTTTGGTTTCAATTTCGCGTTTGATCAAAACAAATTCGACATGGCAGATGCATTTTCGACACACAATAAGTGTTTTACTACTTTCTGATGCAGTCAATATAGAGTTAGAATTTATAGAAAAATGTGTCTTAATAAAGTCGGGTCGAAAATTCTGTTGAGTTCGGCAATTTTAGAATCGGTGTGAAAAATTCTTTAAACGGCCATAATGTTTCGCTCGGGTGTTCATTTTCAAAGTACAATCCCAATTTTGAAAATACCTTTCGAGAGCTACGCGTCGAACCGAGAAGGCGTTCCGGTCGAGTTTGGAATCCAAATTCAACTATTAATGTCTTCCGGTTTGCGCTTTTTTGATTGTTTTTTGAATAGTTTTGTAGTTTTTCCTAATTTTGAGTACAATTATTTAGTTTTTTCTGATCGATTTAGATTTAGAGATATATTAGTTTGAGATAATTGCATATGGCTCGCTGCAAAAGTAACAAATAACAAATATATTCCTACAAAACTTAAGTTATCAGATTTATCCTTCCAAAAGTCCTCCCGTCTGTAAATATATTCTTCTGTTGCCAAAATTGAGATAATTATGAGTTAAAAAAGCTAACCACAGTTAGCTCATGGTAAAATGACATTTTTATTCCTTATATATATAATTTGTATTTCAATGCTGAGTCTTGTCATCTTTCTCACCCTCTCCTCTTTATCCCTGACGACAGCGAGATCTGCAGCGGCGACGACGTCGAAGGCGAGGCACTCGGTCGCGGTAAAAATGAGGTACGCTGCAAGTGTCGCGGCGAACGCAAGGAGAGAGAAAGAAATATAGCTTTTTGCGTGGACAATTAATTTGTAAAGGTAAAATAGTCATTTTACGCACCCACCTTTAAAAAACTAACAGTAAATCAAACGGTAGGAATACATAGGAATACATATAACGAATCAGAACTTTAGAGGAATATAATTACAAACCAGAGAATTTTCGAAGGGATAACTCTTATCCTTTAATCTTCTGTTATAATAGAATTCAGGTATCGTCTCTATACATAGGTGACGTTCGGTTAATGTAATTAATTTTAGAATTGAGTCAATTGACCAAACATATTTTTCTCTTTGTGAAAAAATTATTTCTATTTTATATATATTTTCTCCCTTAACGCGGCTTAGGTTTGCGTCACTTTTTCTAATTATCCTCAATTACATAAAACGTGTCTAAATGGTACGGAGTAAAGTCTTAGGAATCCGATTTCCTTAGTGGCGTTATTGACTCAAAACAATAATGATATTACGCACAAAATCATATCCAAATTGCACATCAAAGAGTGCATAGAAAGCGCGTACGCAGTAGCGACAAAAAAATTGATTTATTAAATCTTATAGATTGACATAAAATCATATCACAAAAAAAAAATAATGATATTTCTCATTAACCTTAGATATTGTACGGTGAAATCAAGCCCCTAACTTACAATCTCCATGCTTACTTGTGAATGTTACGAGCTCGACTTTTCAACTCGCAGTGTAAAATAAAAAAAGGAATAACTATTTTTCTTTTTCTTTTTTCTTTTTTGCAACATAAGTGAAAAAAAATTTATTGAAAATTAACTAACTCTCACTTTTCTTCGTATCAAACATTAATAACAATAATCTTTACCCACTGGTTTCTTACCCAACAATTCTATGTTCATTTATTAGATTACATATGAGAGGGATTAATAAATATGATAAATAAAGCACTAGATGTATACAAGCATATATATCTACTCTAAAGTTAACTCAAAATTTTAACTTATAATGAATTTTTCTAGGGTCAATTATAGGGTTTCTTAATTTTCTCTTTATCCTTCTAGAATCTCAAGTTTTCTAGAAGAATTAGAGTCAAATCAAATCTTTATCACATCTCAAGTACTGTAATTGAATATAAATGCCCTCACATGAGAATCTCTTTCCTCGCATTAGAGTAAAAAGAAGGTGAACAAATGGAAATTAATTATTATTTTTTATTAAAATACAGAATTTTTTTTTATAAATATCTGTTTTTTTATTTTTCTTCTCTGACTTTCAAAACCTCCATTTTGTTTCCTTGAAATTTCAGAAATATTTTCAGAGGAGTGCGGTGTTAATGAAGAGAGCAAAATGGTCAAGTACTTTTACTTCTTCTATAAAAAAAATAATTTTTAGTATATTTCTGTCATTTTGAAGGACATTTTCGATATAAATTATAAAAAATGGACGGAATAGTGATGGAACCCTGACGGAGGGGGGGCTAAATGCAATAATTAAAAATGTTGAGGGTGTAAAATATAAATTTTTAAAAATTAGGAAAGAAAAGCGAGCAAACGGATATTTATAAGAGAGTTTTCTGTAATTTAGTTTTACTTTTTCTTATAGCAAATGCGTCGCCGCATTGTTTAGATATCATTTAATTTTACCGGTAGATTGCATAACGTGTATAATAAAAAAGTATAATTAAAAAATATTTTATTTATTTTCTCCTCGTAACATCATGTTGTCTATTTCTTTATAAATTAGTTTAAATATAATTTTTTTCAGACTCATCGGAAAACAAAAAAGCATATTCCGTTTGCTTTTGTCCTAATTATTTTTTTTTCCCAACACCGTAAAATTGTCGAAAATCAGGTATTTGTGCATATATCGATTATATAACTCAGAATCTAAAAATATTAAAATAATATAATATAAAGAAGAGACATTGAAGCCCTCGACCTCACGCAGCCATATCGACGTGGCCAACTCATCTTCTGATAACTATAAATCCTACTCTAATTGTATCTCGTACTCTCGATAAATCATATCATATTGACTAAAGAAAAAGACAAATTCATCTTCTCCAACCAATTTTAACGTTACCCGTTTCGTTTATTTCTTTTAAAAAATAAATTTAGCTGGAAATATAAATCAACTAGGATTCGAACTTGGGATCTCGGATACCAACCACCAAGTCCTTTGCCACTTGCTCTAGGGACAGTCGGTGAAAACACATATTTTTCATTTTTATATTGCATGCTCGGCCCATTGACTTGACTTGGACTAATTTAATGTTTTTGGAATTTAAATTAATTTATGGAAAAGAGCTCCAAATTTTGAAGCTTCCGAGATGCTTGGATATGCAATTGTAGGGACAAATTATTGCGCACACTTGGTCCACCGTGTTAGTCGTAGACCGTGAAGGTATTCATTCTAAATCAGTTACCTTCTTTTTATCTCCACCACACTTCAAAAACAAATGTTTAAAATGAAAAATGATTGAAATTCATAGGACGACTTTTATTATGGATGCAGGCTCCAAGAGCTGAATAAAACTGCAGTGGAGAGCTCCACGATGGAGAAAGCAAGCGTAAGATACGTACTAGGCTGCACTTAGGGATGAAAACGAATGTTTGACGGAACTATATTCGCATCTATTTTTTTCCAGATATGAATTCGAATACGAATATATGTCGGATGCTAAATTTTTATTATCATATCCGTAAGAAATGGATTCAAAGCAGATCGAATATTTCTTTGAATTCGAATATTATTCAGATAGTAATATATACTAATATGCACATATGCACATATGAATACCCCACAATAATAATTTGAGGAGTCGAAAATGGAATCCCACACCTCTCACATATTAGAAAACTCTCTACATTTAAGCTACAATTCCCACCCTTTTTTTTTACTTTTCCCCAATATATGCATTAATAACAGAATTCAAATTTGAATTCGAAATATTCTAATGCATGTATCCTAATCCGACTTCGAAAATATTATAAATATAACATCTGAATTCAACCGGATGCATAATTTTGACATCCGGTGTCGGATTTGATTGAATCCGGTGTCACATTCGAATTCTTTCACCCCGAGCTGCACTTAATCTGTTTTAAGATTCACAGAAATTCACAAAGATTACAATCAGACAGTTTGTACATTAATTCTCTTTAAGTTAAAAAGTTATAGTCTCGTTCTGGTTCAACAAATCAGTCTCGACCATCAAGTTGTCTTCTCTCAATCTCATTATTGTTTTAAATCCATCATCCAACTAGTTACAACTTTTTCTAAATTTAAGAACGTAACAAATATCAAAAAGAGAAACATGATGAATAGTAAGATGACTGAGCAGTTCACAGCTAATATGATGGACATGATAATCCACACAGTAATGACTTAATGTGACAATTTCTAGAATTTAGAATAGTTCTATATATAAGATATAGTTTGACTAAACCTCTTAACTCGGTCGGTTATAACATTTTTCGTAATGACTTAGATCTAAGAGATTAAAAGGGTTTACCATGCTAGGACTAGAGTAGTTGTAGAATTGGTGACCTTCTGAGAAGCAGAGCATCACAGTAAGTATATATCAGCGCTAATCACCAGCCGAAAGTGTGAGAATAAATTTCGATTGAGTCAGTGTCTGAATGACAGGTTACAGCAGAATTTACACAGGATCTGAATGACAATGCGAGATGAGTCTAACATCACCTCCTGCTTATGAGTGTCTTGAGCTTGATAAGGATGTCAGGACTTAAAGGAGGAGGAATGTGACACTTCTAAAATTTGAAATAGTCTATATATAATATATGATGAGATAAAAAATTTAAGCGTGCTAGGATTGAAATAGTTCTATAATATATGACCTTAATATATAGAAAGTGGGGTGTCACGAATAATTTCTACTTTAACTTATACGAAAAAACGAGTTTTGCATTGGCTAATAAGAGAGTATATATTCTACTAATATACTCTATTCCATTATTGCTCAAGAGTGGAAACAGAGGGCTAATAAGTAGCTTCTTTAGGGCTTTTCATCAAATATATAAAAAGGAAAGAGAATAGAATAATAACAAAAATGACTACGAGCACATGTATATCAACCATTATTTGTACGAACTAAGACTAATAAGAAGCCATTTGTAAATAATGGGCCCAAAAATAGGAGGATATATCTTCTCTTAGCGGAAGCAAAAAAATTTAAAATATGATCTCGGACTTTAGTGTCATAATATATAAATTAGAATAAAAAGTTGGCAATAAACGCGTCTGCGCTCGAGGGCCAAATTTTCGTCAAGAAATGCGTTGCGATCGCCACCTTATTTGTTTGGTGGATTGTGCAAGTCGATTGATCGAGGATTACGATCTTCATTGCAGTATGATTATTTGATTTGCGAAAGTGTATTTTTTTCCTTTTAACGTGAAGGACTCATTTCTTGACAATAAGCTCTCCAGAATCTGTACAAAAATATCATTATATGCAGTTCATATGAGGGTAGAACTCTTTTATAGATTTTTTTTTTTTCAATTTTTCTTTTATACTGCATGCAGTTTTCTCTGTTGGTATCTAAACCGCAGAGACTCCAAATTAAGCTCGAACATTTGATCTCCTGAATGTTGGATAAATCTGTGACACACCAATATTTTTACATCAGATAATATAAGCAGTGTGAGGGTCTTATATACGGCCAGCATTCTAATACTAATAACTAAATTTAAATATTTTGAATTGATAATTTGAGCCAAAAAAATTTATTTGTATTAATGAACTGGATCAAATAGGGGTAATAAGCTTCTTTATAAGCCTTTAATGAAATTTTTGCATGTGAAAGAGATGGCTAATTGTTACTTAAAAAAGAAAGATGACTAACTAATTAAAGAGCAACTACTACGCGAGCAGAGAGAAGACATTATTTTATGTACATTCTTCAATTTTAGTGTACTCTCTTTTCACATGTTCTATGCTCTGATTCTGGTTTTTCTAATTTCATGATTGATGTGTGTGTAATATTTTAAGTATCACGTAGTAGCGTTTCCAGTAAAACATCTAGTAATATTGAAAGCACCATTTGCTCGTTTTCTTCCCCACGCGCCAAAGAAAAATAAAGACATTTTGCATAAAAAGTTTACTATATATTGTTATATTTTTACAAAATTAAATTATTTTTTTATTTTTTTTATTTTTGAAAAATTGATAAAAATATTATTATTTTTTGTCTGTTTTCTCGCTCTTTCTTTTCTTTCTCCTCTCACTTATTCGCTGCCGCTGCGTTCCTCCTCCTACCTCACCTACATCTCTGCTGTCGCCACCGCCGGCGAGGGCTTGAACACGGCACGGACCAAGGAGGTGAGGGTGTGGGTAGCAGCGTAGTTCAAGGCGGTAGGGTACCGGAGCCAGAGGAGGTGGAGAAGGAGGAAGAAAGAGGAAAGAAAAATAAATTTTTTTTTTTTTCTATCCTTCTTTATTAAAAATATAAAAATATTACACTATTTAACTATACGTTGGATTATTTCATTAGTGTAATAGAATATAAAAATAATACAACATACAGTCAAATAATATAATATTTTTAATTTTTATATTACACTATTTAATTATCTGCTACACTATTTGACAGTATATTATATTATTTTATAATTACTTTCTATGAAACAAATAAAAAAATTGAAAAAAATTTAGTTTTACAACTAAACAAACAAACAACGAAATATATAAAAAGAGCAATATTATTCATACACACCTTCTGAGAGTGTATGATTAACATCCATCGATTAGATGGATTGGATCTTTTTTACTTGTCACATATATTCTTTTACTTATCACATGAATGTGACAAGTAAAAAAAATTTCATTCATAAAATGAGTGGGTATAAATTGTACACCGCAGATGGAATGTACAGATATCTTTTTTCACATATAAAAATAATATTTTGCTTGAAATCCTATGTCATCCAAAAGTCTAGGCGAAATAAACACGTGGTAGGCACCATGCCCAGGTGCCCGATGGGCGCCGTGTGGCACATCCCACGGCGCTCATCCTCTTTTCTCTGCTACTTTCTCTCTCTCTAAAACGCAGGGCACATATATATATATATATATTTTTTTTTTTTGGGGTGGAATGGTTGCCGTGGGATGTCCTGATAGTTTGAAAACGGTGCACATCAAATTTTTGTCTCGGACCACCACCGTGTGGAAGCGTGGAAGATCTCTCTACAATAAATCCCCTTCCAATGCACGGGACTCATTGCATCTTCCTCGTAGTCGTTGCTCAGTCCCCCCCTCTCCCCTCTCTCTCTCTCTCCCTTCATTTCCCCTCTCCTCCTCCTCTTCTCCCTCCCTCTCTCTCTCTCTCTCTCTCTCTCTCTCTCTCTCTCTCTCTCTCTCTCTCTCTCTCTCTCTCTCTCTCTCCCCCCAACCCCAACAATGGATATGGAGATGGCCCCCACCCTCCTCCGCAACGGCGACGCCTCCTCAAGTAACAAATTTGTGAGTTGAGATCCACTTTTTTTTAAAAAAATTCCTGATTTATATATATATATATATATATATATATATATATATATATATATATATATATATATGTTATTTTTTTCTCGTTTTTCTGCGTCTTTATAACTGTTTTATCGATGAATTTTTGTTTTTGTTTTTTTTTGTAATTTGTACTTTTTATTTCTTAGTTTTATTTTGGTTAAAATGCATAGACACTCCCTGAACTTTAATCCGTTTTGAAACTAAACCCTCTGAACCTTTTTTTAAAATTAATTTATATCTACTCTACTTACTAAACCTTTGATTTTTTTAAATCATATAGAAAAAAAAATTCGGAGAGTTAATTTCAAAACGAGTTAAAGTTTTTTTTTTTAGAGAAAGATAGCACGCTATCCGCTTCATTCATTGAATTGATGAATTAGGCTACAGAGTGAGGCAATTTTAGGCCTACAAAGTGACGACGACGGAAAATAAATAAAAAAAAGAGTTAAAGTTTAGGGAGGTGTTTATACATTTTAAAGCTAGCATTCTTATAGTTAGAGCAATAGTCGACTCCGTTCTAATTTTGCCCGAATGGGATGAATATATTTGATGGTTTTGGGCGTTTCTTGAAACTTCTGTAAATGTATTAAATTGGCTCTTTTTTTTTATTTACTCACTAGTAAACATTTTCCGAACCACATATGCACCAAAGGCACGGATCAGAGCTTGGCATTTCATAAGACGGACAATTTCGTCAGCTGCAGCAGATGTTTATTTATGTTTATCTATCTATAAATTAACTTAATATTTAATAATGGAATGAGCCGATTTGACATATTTATAGAAGTTCGGGAGGGATTAAAGTGAATATGTCATAAAAATTCTGGAGTTCTGCGATTTATCCTGTTTTTTTGTTTTTGTTTTTTGTCTGCTATTTAAAACTGGTAGAGGGGTGGTTGGTGGAGAGATATAATGCTCGCGTACAGGACGCTGGGAGTTGTTTTTGGTGGCCTTGTTACTTCACCTCTCTATGTCTACCCTTCCATGAACTTGAATTCTCCTACGGAAGAAGACTACTTGGGCATATTTAGCATCATGTTTTGGACTCTTACGCTGATCGGCGTTGTTAAGTATGTGTGCATTGCTCTTAATGCTAATGATCAAGGAGAAGGTATGTTTCATACTTCTCTTCTTAGCATATGGAGAAGTTGGTTTTTAGTCCTATTTTCAAGTACTCTTGATTTTGACTTTCTATTGCGCGGTTCTTTCACCTCAGTAAATGGTTAAATGGCGAGCTGAAGGGGTTTGAGACTGGCTCTGATACCATGTTGCCCAAAGATTTATCCAATTGGCCGATAGTAAATTTTTTTTTTTTCCCCCTTGATTCTACTAATGTTACCGGAAGCAAGAAGCCTAAAAGAGCCAATTTTCTTGAGGTTCAACTTAAAGAAAGATTGTCTATTGCTTTAGTTATTAACACTCTAGCCAAATGCATTAACTTTTAAGGTGGTTTCGTCACTACCACATAATTTTTAGGTTGCAATTGTCAGGACTTGCACTAGCATATGCATATTTGGCTTATTCAACTATAGTTAACAAAGGAAGCATGTGCAGTTTAGGTAATTTAATCATGGAAACATCACCATTTACTCAAGTAGTTATCTTCTTATCTAGTTCTTGCTTATATAATTTAAATACAAGGATTCGCCTGTACTGCAGACTGCCGTGCTTCCATGACTTGCTTCTTATTAAAATTCATTGTCTGGATATTAACTGAAATCATATACTTGATGAGATTTCTTTCTTTTTAATTGTCTATTTAGCCAACAAGGCTTGTAGGCATGCCACCCAGGTATGCTATTATTCTTACCAGCATAATCTTGCTTAAGTGGCCGTAGTGATGTTGAAACTGTATCATGTCTTAGTCCATCACCTTCTTGTTATCAATCCTTGACAGAGTTTAATCTAGTCTAAACTTAAGATAACATCCACTTGTCCACAAATTTGAATTGCTGCTATTCAATTTGGGAGAATGTGGGCTTGGAGTTATCGTATTCTCCAGCGAAAACTTTAGAACTTGGGGAAAAACAATAAGAATTATATCAGCATTCTCAGATTTGGGTTGCGCTTTTACTTATGGTGCAATATTGTTGCCTCTAGTCAAAATTTGTATTAAATGTTCAAATTAAGTGCAGCCTAAATCCATGTGATTGATATGCTTCTAAGATGTTGATGTTTCTTTTTTTTTTTTTAATTTCCTTCATTTCATTACCCCTGTAATGTACCATCAATTATGGTAGTGAAAAGTATTGGCTAAACTTTACATGATAGAAGATACTTCTCAAGTTGTTTATTGAAGTTACTAAGTAACATTGGAGAGTTTTCCTATTTTAAGCAAATGCGCAAACATTTCTAATTTTCCTAATTTACGTGTCTAATAGCTTTTATTGAAGGTGAAATGAACCAATTACAATTCCGTCATTTTGCTTATTTTGTAAAAGGCTCTTTTGTGCACATTATTGAGCTTTACCTCCTTGAAGATGGATCACAAACTAGTATAGATCGAGATTTTAGTGTATCTTAGTAAAATGACTCTAAGCTACCTCAATCTCTGTAAGAACTTAATAATTTGACAGAGATTTTGCTTCTGATTTATTCTTGATCTTGCAGCATTGTGTTTTTATTAAAGAAGCACAATGACTTCTTTTATATTTATTTGTTGGTGAAGTAACATAGTTCCTATATTTTTTCAAAAAAGACTATCTTTAATGGATTTTCTGATGAGTATCTGGCAAAATTAATTGCAGGTGGAACTTTTGCTTTGTATTCTTTACTCTGTAGGCAAACCAATATTGGCATCCTTCCCACAAAAAGGTTGAGTTCAAGCGGAGATCCCTCACTTACTAACCAGTCTATGTTAGCTGAAAAGAAAAGTAAGCTGGCGACGTTTCTGGAGAGAAGTATAACTGCACGAAGATTATTGCTGTTCATTGCTATGTTGGGGATGTGTATGCTTATAGGTGATGGCATCCTTACGCCTGCTATTTCAGGTAAATTGTGCATAAAATTTCTTGCTAGTTTTGCTTGTATGGAGATTCGACATGCCAATTTACCTTCTGAATTTGTTGATTGCGCAGTGTTATCGGCAATGGATGGTCTACAAGGACCCTTCCCTTCAGTTGGTAAATGTAAGTCTCGGATGCTACCTTTTTTCTTTTAGGGCTTTTGACATGTATGTTGCCGTGCAGATTTATCTAAGTAAATATATAACCGGCAAAAACCTGAATATTCATATTCCCCTGAAGTTGCATTTTTCTTATAAAGATGCACGCATCTTAACTCGCGGAATCATCCAATTTATGGGGATGAGTTGGTTCTGTGTTAGATAAGGTTCGCTGAAAGAGGGGCTTTCGATGTAAGTACAAGGGTACGTGCATGCGAACTAACGTTTTGAAGGGTACGTACATGTAAACAGATGATTTTACAGGTGGATGTGTGTGTAGGTGTATATCGAGCTGTCTGTTTTGTGTTCTTTTTCTCATTCCAGTTTCATTTTCCATCCTCTAGCTGCTGTGGAAGCTTTGTCTGCCGTGATCCTGCTCGCGTTGTTCCTACTACAAAAAAAGGGCACTTCTCGAGTCAGCTTTCTCTTCTCTCCCATTATGGCTTCTTGGACCTTTACTACTCCTATGATCGGCATATACAGCTTTCTTCGGTACTACCCAAGTATATTCAAAGCTGTTTCACCCCATTATATTGTCCGTTTCTTTCTGAGAAATGGAAAGAGAGGTTGGCAGTTGCTCGGTGGAACTGTTCTTTGCATTACAGGTATTGACAAACTTATTAGTTTGATTGGTGATTTATCTTTTCACGTCACTGGCATGTATATGTCCATCTACTTCCTTCACAGGTGCGGAAGCAATGTTTGCTGATCTTGGCCATTTCAACAAGAGGTCTATTCAGGTTATACCAAACATCTAGTTAAAAATTATGATATATTTGAATCCTGAGTGCTTGTTTGGCATTATTTACATTCCTTTTATTTTGGTTTTCCCTCAAATTCTATATAATAAGAGGCACGTAACAGATAAGCCTTTTTAGTTTTTCTTTTTGTTGCTTAAACTACATTTTTTGGGTCTTTTGTTGTCAAATAAAACCTATAAATATAAACCTTGTGAGCAATTGATCGCAGGAACATTGAAGAATGTAATCCCAAAATGCTGTTAACCACCTAGAGCTTGAGGGGAAAACGAAATGGGAAACTGCAAATAAATGTAAAACCATACGAGCACACAATTGTTCGACTATTTGAGTAATCGCTTTTGCATGCAGATAGCATTTCTTTTTACCATATATCCGTCTCTGGTGCTCACATATGCGGGGCAAACGGCATACCTGATCAAGAATCCTAATGACCACAGTGATGGGTTTTACAAATTCGTACCTAACCCAGTTTATTGGCCTATGTTTGTCATCGCAACCCTAGCAGCAATTGTTGCAAGCCAATCGTTAATATCGGCAACCTTTTCTGTCATCAAGCAATCCGTAGTCCTTGATTATTTCCCTCGCGTTAAAGTGGTTCACACATCGCAACACAAAGAGGGCGAGGTTTACTCTCCAGAAACCAATTATATTCTCATGTGTCTGTGTGTTGGTGTTGTATTGGGCTTCGGCGATGGAGAAGATATTGGAAATGCTTTTGGTAAAGCCAAATTTATTCTACATTCTCATCTTATATTATTTTTTGGGATAAACTGCAATATTGGTCACTAAACATATGTTGTTGCACCAAATTTCAGTACGTGTTTCAATTGGGTCATTCCATCGAATGTCGTATAATTACTCAACAGAAATTGCAGTAGCTGACTGAGCTGTCGTGTTATCTCCTGGAGATGATGTGGCAGCTGAATCAATAGCCATGTCATCCCTTTGTAGGAGAAATTAAATCGCACTCGACAAAAGGATCCAATTGCAGCAGAAATGTGAATATAGTGCATCAATTGCATCGAACTACAATTCTACGGTTTAAATGAAATTTTGCGATAGCCTCAATAACCGATGCTGAAGTTTACCCTGGTATTTTGAATTCTGTCTTATTGTCAGCATTCAACCTTACGACATTATGGATAAATAATTTCATGCTGCAGGTGTTGTTGTCATACTTGTCATGTTTATAACTACGATCTTATTGACCTTGGTTATGATCATTATCTGGAGAACCCCTATCATCCTCGCTGGATTATACTTTGTGTCGTTCTCGATCCTAGAAGGGGCCTACGTAAGTGCCGTCATGACCAAGTTTATCAAAGGAGGTTGGCTTCCTTTCGCCGTCTCTATTATCCTTGCATTCATAATGTTCGGTTGGTACTACGGGAGACAGAGAAAAGTAGAATATGAAATGAGTAACAAAATCACTTTAGAATGCCTCGCGGAACTCCTATCAAGGTCGGAAATCCAAAGAGTCCCAGGTTTATGCTTCTTTTACAGCAATATACAGGATGGGCTGACTCCTGTACTCGGACACTACATCCAAAACATGCGCTCTCTCCATAAAGTCACAATCTTCACCACTCTTCAGTACTTGTTGGTGGCCAAGGTTGCTCCGAACGAGAGGATAATCGTAAAGAGGTTAGGAATTCGCGGTGTATATAGTTGTATTGTCCAGTACGGATATGCCGACTCCTTTACTCTAGAGGGCGATGACTTTGTAACTCAAATTACTAGTAGTTTGAGAGCATACATCGAGAGGAACCCCGACGAACAATTGCGTATTTCTGACGAAGAGGAGATTTTAGACTTGGAGGAAGCTAAATCGGCAGGAGTTGTCCATGTTCGGGGTAAGACGAGGTTTCATATAGGTAAGGAAGCTGGCTGGTCTGACAAGATACTGCTCAGATTCTACGAGTTTCTTCACAGCAATTGTCGGTCGGCGTTACCCACACTGGGAGTCCCCCTTCAACAGACAATGGAGATCGGAATGTTGTACAAAGCTTGACGCGATTGTATACTGTATTAGTCTGACTACATGTTTGTACCAGATTTAGAGCCAATCTTAGGAATGATGTTGTATTCTCTGTGATCACATATCTGCCGGTAACGTATGCTACTGCGCGTCACGGCGTCGCTGGTGGGAGCAGATTGAGGTTATTGCTTATTGTTGCGACAGAAGCTGTTGTAAAATTATATGATTTTGATCTCTTGTTAAAGTTTGCATATTTCCAGTTCATCAAATACAGCTCAATAGACAAGATCTTTTTATTGGCTTGATCATCTTGTGGATGTTTGATATACTGCAAGTTCGCCCTTGTACTTTTCATTCAAACAGTTTAGTCCCTGGAAATTCGCATATATTGCACTTTTAGTTCTTTTTCCGTAAAAAATAAATATGTATGTATATCTATATGTTCCTTCTTTTTTTTTCTTTTTTTTTCTAAAACGACCATTTTATCTGCTCTATGAAATGCCCAACTCAGTTACTCTAGGCCCTTTTTGGATGGGGGGATATCTTATTCTATATACTCCTATTTTATGTAAAGAATCATATAATAGTTAGTAGATGAGAAGTGAAATCAAATGTTCAGAATAAATATCATATTTGGCCTACAAATTATTTTTTCGGAATAAGATAAATTATCTCGTATATGAAATATGCTATCCTACCAAATTTTTTTAGATGCCAAGATTTTTTATTGAACAAAAATCAAACTCCTAACTACCAATCACATAAAAAAGATTTTCATACTGAGTAAGTTATTACTAGATATCTTATTTCGACGTTCAAATAGGATCTAATCAAAGGCGAAATTTTTTTCTCAAAAAAACAAAACACAATTTCTCCCCTGTTTTTTGTTTTTGTTTTTTTTTTTTGGGGGGAAAAAAATTGGGTATTGGCTGGGTGCGGATTATTCTGGTATGATTCGGATTCGGATTAATCCGACCTATTATTCGTATCTTTTTTAAGCATGGCCTGGCCCAGAAATTCTTAGTGGATTTTTTACTCCGGTGAGATATAACAGATACGCCTCGTTTATTTCTTTTAGAAATAAACTTAGCTGTAAATGTGAATCAACTAGGATTCGAACTTGGGACCTCGGATATCAACCACCCCCTTTACCACTTGCGCTAGGAACGGTTGGTAATGTTGTGAATGTTTCAGCACGACTTTATTGAGAAGCTCCTTAATGAAATCTCGTTAAAGTAGCTCAATTAGTGAGCTGTGTGATTCATCTCGCACTCGAATCTTAAGGTCTGTTCCGATCTAAAAGTTTTTCATCCAAATCTTAACACAACATTAGACAAAGGATTTAAAGAGGGCCCAAATCCCAATACTGGGAGAGTGAGGTACTCCTCATTCTTTTTTTTTTCTTTTTTTTTCAAATATTAAAGTCCCATACCGAATAATTCTAAAAGAATAAAAAAATTGGTATATATGAATGGGCCCAAGCATAATAAACATAAGTTCCCGGGTTGGATGGGTTTTATTAAATATCTATACTTATACATTATTCTCCATAAATTTGTCATATGGTAACGTTTTTTAAATTTTTGGGTGTGGGCTTCATCCCGAACCGGCTCAAGTCCTCTATATATTATTAATTTTTTTACTTTTACTTGAATCGAACCGAATTTTCTCTTTCTTTGCTTGAACCGAGCCAACCATTGTTGAGTGTGGGCTCCCCCGGACCGGCGCAAGTCCTCCACATATTTTTCTCTTTCTTTGTTTAAACTAAATCAATTTTTTCTCTTTTTTTGTTTGAACCGAACCGGGTCCCACCTCTGCATTGGACTAAACTATTCGTCTTCCATTTTCTTCGGCTGTTACCTTCTTTTATCTGTAAGATGAATCCCACTCCTTATCGTCGCTTCTTCCATCGCTGTTTTCTCTTCCTTTGTCGCTGTTTTCTATTTTTTCTCTAATTATTTATACGTCGTATCGCATGGATTACTACACTAATGTCACATTATTGAGCCATGTTGGCTTGAGCTGGTTCAGAAACTTTGTTAACATAGAGTTTGAGTAACGTAATATGTTTTAAGTGGTTTTATTGGCTTTATCCAGCTTTTTTTTAAAATTAAACATGCAAATTAATACCAGAGGGCTTAATTAATTGGATAGTGTTTATTTTTATATTTGAGCTTATTGAACTTGATTAACCTAGCAAATAAATCCTGCAATAAATTGTCACAACCCTTCTACATAAAATAAATCATGATGACTATGAAAGTGCAATCCCATCATACGATCCAGTAGAGCTTTTTCCTCTTTTTGACCTGCAAAAACCTCTTTTGCAGCTACAAATGATTTTGTCTTCCAATCAAACCAACAAAATTTTGAGCATGCATGCAAAGAATATTAGAATTATTATCAGTTCTGCTCAAAGCGGAATCGAATTTGGGTCACAAAACATCGTTCTTAGATATCTTAAGGCTTCGTTTGGGATTGCGGGGAGATTACGTTATGTGCGGTGAGAAACTACAATGAAAAAATACTCTGTTTATTTTCATACGTAATATTGTGCTCCACATATCGCGATGAGTCGGTTACGATATATTTTTTGCGGTCTCATCGAAGAACGCAGAAACATATTCTTATATATTTTTACCCCAACTCCATTTTATCTAATAGCGTCAGATGGGCCTCAATACTAAATTAAGCCTAAGTGGCTGGAGAACAACTGTTAAACATTATTTAACGGTCGTTGGCGCTTGAACTCAGATTTTTTTTATTCTGATATCATGTTAAATAATGTTAAATAGTTATTTATCTTCAAAAGCTTAGGATTTTAGAGAATAATATTTTAATACTGCATATTCGACGGTGCCTACCAACTGGGTTATAAAGTGAGCGTACAAGCGACTACTTGAACAGAGTTAGTCGAACACTTTATCAAATTAAATAGCTCTAAATTCTACTATCGGTGCCTATTTTAGCTTCTTTTCTTCTGTAAGAATTCTATTATATTAACTAGCGAAGTGTGCAATGTATCGTTTCTAAGGTAGAAAAAGTTGTTTCAGAAACTAAAATTCAATTTGAATTATCTTGCCCACATAGCTTATGATTCAACACACATATATTCAAACCCAAATGCTAATTAAGCATCATACTTAAGAGGTTACTCTCCAACATAAATAAGTATAAACAAAAGGTTAAACTTAGTCAGAATCCATCTAAAAGAAAAATCAACTAAACACAAAACAATATTTATGTGCTCTCATTTTCCACCGAGCCAAAAGAGGCTTTAAAGTACACATTTCAACGACTTTGTTGGCAAAAGAGCATCATCGACCAACATAGAGTCTTCTACATTACTCATTACTCATTCTTCTTTTTTTTTCTTTTTATTTTCTCTCTCTCTCTCTCTCTCTCTCTCTCTCTCTCTCTCTCTATATCTCTCTTTCTCACTCTCTCAAAAGTTTGGATCCTTCGGACAAATCTTTTCCTCATGATTCTGTTGCTTTCTTTCTTTTATTTAATTTACCAGCTTTTGAATTAATAATTAGGTCAAATGAAAGATGGTTTTCAAAATTTTGACCAATTTTTTTGATCGCTAAATTGTCTTAATACGTAAATATTTTATTCAGTATATTTTTTTATTTACTGAACAAATTTATAATATTTTATTGATAAGGACGTATAAAATTAAATTAATGTCTAAAATATGTAGATATATATTGTATTAGCTTTTCAAGCTCTCTTTTTTCCAAATAAAATAAGTTATGTTGTGGGTGGAATATTCTACACAGCCAAATCATGAAAATGTTAAGACCTCTCACTTATAGCAAAACTCAAACTCTTTAACTTTCGTTCACACAAAAAATCCTCGTACTAAATAAACTATTACTTTTTGATAAATTCAAATAAGTTATCATTATATATCTTATTCTGAAATGTATAGAGAGAGAGAGAGAGTCCGGCTACTATATTATCGATAGCACCAAGCGCTTGATGCTATCGAGTTTTTCGCCGTTATATTTACCGCTTCGACCATTTTCACCAGTTAAATAATACTATTCAACCAACCACCCACTCAACCCTAGGGGACCACTATCATCTTAACCGCACATCTCTTCATTCAAGGATCGAAAACCTAATAGTACCAATGACTTGGTGCTATTAATAGTATAGTAGTCTAGTTCTATATATATATATAGAGAGAGAGAGAGAGTTGGGCTGGAATGCTATCAGTAGCAAATGGGCTCCGTCGCCACCCATTTGTTTTCGATGATGGAGCCTCCAAATCGACGATCGGCACCGTTGAACATGATCTATACCACTTGAAGTATTTAGAAACCAACCTCCAAATCTTTTAAATATGCTTTAAAAGCACAAGAGCATATGTCCTTATAATTTTTAGCCATCGGAT
Organism: Puya raimondii; assembly: GCA_016920855.1. Classification (NCBI taxonomy): domain Eukaryota; kingdom Viridiplantae; phylum Streptophyta; class Magnoliopsida; order Poales; family Bromeliaceae; genus Puya; species Puya raimondii. The sequence continues at coordinate 92,107,787 of JABWPP010000050.1, forward strand.
CGCCTCAAGATTCGTACAGCACCAGTAAGGAGGACTTAACAAAATACACCGTTAATAATACTGCACGAATCTTGAGACGATTCGACAGCTAAAAAACACAAGCATAATTGCACAAATTCTCATGTGCTTTTAAAAATACGGAAACTCAACTCTATATATATAGTAAATTTTAATTTGTACTCATGTGGTTTAGCTCATATTCACTTTAATTAGCACTCTGTGGTTCAAAAAGTTATGCTGAACTATCCTATGGTTTTACTTTGTTTTTACCGAAAAAATATATTATTAAATAGAATAGCAAAATAAAATTTTTTTTAACCACGAAATATATAATTAAGTGTAAAATTTTGAACTGTATGGTAACAGAATTAAAACGTGCTAAACCACAAAATAATTAAATATAATTTTTTGAATTATAGGATAACAAAATAAAAAAGAGTTAGACCACAAGGGACAAATTAAAGTTTACCAAAAAAAATAGTCAAAACCTCTTTAATAGTGAATATGAAGTTGGAGAGATAAAATAAGTTTCACCCACTACACTTTACAATTCAACTGCTTTCCAATCTACAGTAGCATTCCTTGCAAATTATGCATATATTTCAAGTAATATTTTAAAAATCAGATCAAACAGCGATCCAAAAATATTAATGGATCAGGAGTCACTAATTCAACTGGTGGATCAACCACCGATCAAATTAGTGACGTCGGCATGACGTCATAAATATTTCATTATTATTTTAAATTTATTATATTAAAAAAATATACTTATATTTTTATTCTATCATACGTAATTATAAAATATTAATAAATAGAAATATAAATTTTTAAGTTTCACTTTGTATAAAATTAATTTATACTAATAAAAAATAAAATCAGCTAACTTGATTTTAATCCGCTAGATTAATATGATTTAACCAAAAAAATCAGGCCGGTTTGATTAAAACCGAAACAATTCACCAGTTTGATAGTTAAATTACGTTCAAACTGTTCAAAATAAATTTTTTGACCTATTGATTCAAAAAGTTGAATCGAATCTGATCGAACTGATTTGGTTTGATTCAAGTTTTAACTTATTATTAGCTCAAAGGTGTTGTTTTAGTGAAAGAAACATGACCCACCGCAGGGGAACAAAAAGAGGGATTAAAAAAACCAAAAAAGAAAAAAAAGAGCTGCGGAATAAAGCGCATGCATGTAATACGCGTTCCATCCATCCACCCATCCATTCGCCTCGTTGTTCGCGCCTGTTTCACGACTTACGAGGATTCTCAGCAACAGGTCTTGCCACGTCAGCCCTACACCGAGCCGACAGTGCCTTGGTACACGTGGCACGCCACTATCCCTGCACCGGGCGTATGGGTACTCTCTTTGTGCAGCAAAAATTTAGAGGTGGTTTGAAGCAAACGAGTCGAAGGGCGAGAAATTTGTAAGTTTTGCGAATTAGATTTTGTTCTCGCGTCTCACCGAAAGGCTAATGTCGCAAATTTAGTACAAAAACTTCGAAATTCACAAAAATAAACAAATCTTTAATTGTATAAATGTAATCTATAATATCTAATTAAAAAAGTTATACATAAAGAAGGTTGTACATTTTATAATTTATTCTTAAGATTTTAAAAAGTTTTAAAAATCGACCATTCACATATGACTATTGTTTGATTTTTGTATATAATAGATCTTTTGAGTGTTAGAGAGTACATTTAATGAGCTAGATTTTGATTTTAAAAGCTCTGCCACTGATTATTTTGTTTGCTTTGTATGAGGTATATTCATACACTCGGTGCAGGGAAAATTTCTTCAGTAGACGATCGTCTCATCTAAATTATATGTGATCTATGATCAGGTGGTCCCACCTATTCTCCACTGTATGATCACGATCGAGCGGTGGACAGTGGTCGACCCCAAAAGTAAAGTTAGCTGAAAATATTAAGCAACTAAATTTCGAATTTAAAATTTCAGATAACACTCATCAAGTCCTTTATCATCTGTGTCGGAGATGATGATGAAGGAACATGGTTTGCTGGAAGAAACTATAACGTATTTATGCGCATCTCCTGTTTGAGTATATCTTAATACGCGCACGCTTAAAATCATCTTAAAATCAATATGTAACTTATTAAACATATTCTATCACATCTAGGGGTGTACATAATTGTAAATGTATCATAGTAAAAATATGCAACTAAAAATACTGTAGTTATAATACTATTATATTATCTGTGCACATAAAAGTTTAAAATGAGGTATATTAATTATCATCACTTTTTAAAACTATTTCGATGTAAACAAATAGTTTATAAATAAATAATTTAGAACTGTAAAATAATAAAATATGTTGGGAAAGTATTTAATTATGTAGAGGGTTTTAATATTCTATTATTAATTGTAAATAATATATATAGCCGTGATTGACGCTCAATTGTCTTGATTGTAATGAAGGAAAAGTACTCCTTTTATAGTTTTCATTACTAAGAGTTTTAGGTGTACTTTTCATAACTCACATTTAATAGCTATATATATAAGAGTTCCTTATTCAAGTTAATTATAACTCTGATGAGTTGTGAACTCCATCGACATAAAAAATTGCTTTGCTTAGAACTGCAGCACAGATACAACTATAACGATGAGATACAATTATAGCAAAATAAATAATAAAAATCAGTACAACTGTAGTTATACCTGTATTGTAGCTCCAGATGTGTCCATACCCACAAAAAAAGACAAAATTATAAATTTTTATTTCTTATAAATCAAATAACGTTTTGCTCTACAGTCGACCTTTAGAGCTATTTAATGCATAGGAAGTAGGTTTTAGAAATTTATGAATTTTTTTCATAAAGCTGGATAGATCCTCACACTACAAGAAAATTTTAATATAAAGACACTTTTTAAACAATGTTTAGGAGAAACGTCTCCAAACGTCCTTACAATATAACAAATACCAACGCTTCAAAAAGCGTCGTCATATAAACTCCCTATTGTATCAAACTAATTTATTAAATAATAAATTTTACTATTATTTTTATTTTTTCGACGTTTTAAAGCGTCGGGATTTTAAAATATGATAATGCTTTAAGGCGTTAGAATATATTTTACTGACGTTTAGCATAAGCGTCGGTATATAGATAGCGACTCTTCATTTGTCGATGTTTTAACCGACGCTTTTAAGCATTGTTAAATAAAAAAAAATATCTTATAGTGCCGTCTTATTCTGGTTCAAATTTCTTTTTCATATTCTGAGCACGCTTAGCCTCTGTTTTTTTTTTCTTTCTTTTTTTTTTTTTCTCCAGCCACTTTTTTTTCAAAATTTTTCAGCAATTATTTTACTAGTTCTAGAACCTAACTTAAGAGTGCTCTGGGAAGTTGGGTCGTTGGTGTTTGAGCGTAATGGTTTCGTTGTCCACCAAAAACTTTCTTTCCACTTGGCACCTTGAGATCTCGCCACGTCATTGCATGAGGAGTTAAAGTGTACAGCATAAGGTCCACCAATACACAAGGAAAAATAGTACAAAAGGAAAAGGAGAACGTGAAATCGACGTTTGGGCCATCTGATGTGTTTCGGTTATTCCTGTACTTCGTTGGGATTCGGGACCGCCAAATCGAACGGTCCACAATGCGTGGTCCTCTACGAACTTAGATAGGCGAAAGGCGCACTAATAAACTGACTTAATCTCGATTTTAAAAATTATATATATATATATGCGGTCAGTTTGTTACCGTGTCCTTCGCCTGAGTGAGAATTGGCCGTCTTGATCTACAAAATCCCAAGTCGAGCTGATCTGACAAATTAAAGCTTGATATTCTTTCGAATAACGCGCGCCGTGGCAAGCAATGCATTTCATCGTCTATTTGATTGTCGATCCAATGAGCAAAACGCGCCCTGTCAGTGAATGAGCGGCATGATCATCTTTTGTAGGAAATTAATGCGCGCCCCGCCTACAAATTGGGTCACAAGTTTGAATTTTGATTAAACATGGTCGTACTCCGGTGCGCATGCATTAATTGGGCTTTCTACAGACTCAAAATTGCTCATGGCCCAATTGGCCCATTAACATTCCTAGAACAAATTGCTCGTATAATATAATATACATGAGAAATGTTACTTGTACATCAAAACGCAGGATACAAATATTACACTGATCCATTCAAAAAATTTAAAAATTTATTATTTAAAATATACCTACATTTTGTTGTTTTATATATTGCTTTCTTTTGAAAATATCTATTTTTTTTTTTTTCATTAGTAGCTTACCAAAGCTTGTGTTCTCTTTTCCATCCTTATTTTCTGAAACCAAAAAAAGAAAAAAAGAAAAAAAAGAAGTTTGCGTTCTCAATCATTAGCTACAATCTCTTTCTCTCCATGTCTACGCGAATCTAGTTAATTTCTTAATCACTTGATTGATTATTGGGATTCGACTAAACGAAATCTAAGTTGCTACGATTTACTTATGATAATAATAATTAGGGCGATGATTAATTTACGCTAACTAATAGCGTCCACATGCAATGCACGTCGCGCACACACAAATTAGCTATTATGCATAGAAATGGAGTGCGAGAGAAACGCAATGCTCGAGGAGACGGCGTATTAATTAATTAATTAATTAATTAATTAATTAAGAAGGGCGCATGCAAAAGTTTTGAACAGCAAAGTGAGTATAAAATTGTGGATTCCAACATTACCTTTAAAGCCAATTATTGAAAGAATAAACATACGACAAAGCTCTTTTGATCTTTAAGCAAAGCATATATATATGTCTATTTTGTTTGTAAGGACGTAGTACGTAGCACAGAGAGTGAGCAAAATTACATTTTTCTCCCTCGATCTCCACATGTAGATATGGGGTTAAATACCCCCTTAATACAATAACTAGTTTATTTATTGCTGTTGAGATGATTTTTTTTTTTTTTTGAGAGAGAGAAAGATAGTATGCTATCAGATTCGTTAATTTTTTAAAATAAATAATTTAAATAAAAATATAAAAAATTAGAAAAATAGTCAATAGTTTTTTTCAACACCTGCATCATTAATACAGTATGTGGGAATCAACTCGCGTCATTAGTTACGTTACCACTTGTGGATCGTAAGCGTTATAAACAATTATTCTAAATTCACGTGATAATAGAAAGGGCACATCCATCTGCTCGAGTCGACTTAACTCAATTTATCTGGACGTTGATTATATCTATTGTTGGGTCTCTTGTCGCTAAGTCTCTATTGTGGACCGTAGTCAACTTATTAGACTCACGCAACTCAACTTATTAGTCTCTTGAGTATTTTATCACGAGACAGAAAGTTAGATCTATCTTAACCAATAATAAATAACCAATACTTTTTGTTACTTAAGTTAGGAATGATTGGTATTGTGATGAATTTATATTAGTTCTCTATATTGTTATTTATTTCAAGTTTATTTCAAGTACTACCCTACTCATTATTTACATAACCATTTTTTTGAAACGCACCAGCTATTTAATTAAAACTTTCCATATCATGTTAGTAAACTATTAATTGTAGAATATGAGGGTAAGTAAACATAGCATTACTCAGAGACCTAGATGTCTTAGGTTAAGTGGGAAGGAGAAATCAAATTATAGAGCACTAGGCTGTAGTTATATATATTTTTAGGCCGTTTCGTAATAGATGGATCTTTTAGGTAGCGTAATATCAGAATCATTTCTAATTAAACTCTTGTCCTTTTACGAGATTGTGGGTTTGATGTTTTGTATCTTTAACATTCATCATATAATTTATATAATTTATATATCTTTTATATTCATCATATACGCGAGCAGAAAAAAAAATAACAATGGGTAGATCCTAAAAGGACAATATACATAAGGGGGCCACTTTTTGGTGAACACCACTCTTCAACCTAACATATCGCCAGCAAAATAATTACTATACAGTGACGACTAAAGTCGCCACCAAATATATAAAATGTCGTCGTTTTATTTTTACCAACAATATTACCTTTTCTTGTAGTGATAATTAATTTTATATTCAAAATCATTAATCTAAGACTAATATATATTAAATTATTAAAATTTTGATTTATTCAATTTTTTTATTTTTAAAATTGAACCGAATCAAATTATACATAAAACCACACCGAACCGATTGATTTGGATCGATTCAATTTGATAATTCAGTTTGAACCGAATAATGATCACCTTGGTTAAAAATTTATTGAGTGGAGCCCATATTTTATCATGAACTGCGCAAAGCAAAGCTAACTTGCATTTACACTCCCCAATCCCAAAACATGTAAACACATTTAACCACTGCAGTAAAAACTGAGCTTTAAAAAAATAAATTAAAAGTTTTACCACCCTAAAAAGTTTTTACAAACAATAATAATAAAAAAGAACAGAAAAAAAACTCAAAAGCAAGTAAAAAAAAAAAGAAGAAAAAAAAACATATCGAATCACGAGAAAGAACCGTAACCACCACCTTTTACTTTCGCGTTATTATTATTTTTCTTTTTTTCTTTTTTTTTTTGGTTTTTAACCCTTTGTCCATTGACTGAGTGGTTCTAATCATATATTCCTAGTGGCCAGTGCTTTTTCCAAAAAGCCCCCTCCTATTTAAGACCATTACCACCCCACCCCCCCCTTGTATACAATTAAAGCATGTGAATTAAAGAGAGTGCTTGCTCCTTGGTCCTCAGAGAATGATGTCTTTGGAAAACTATTCTCTCCACCCCCTACAACAACACCACCACTCCTTAGATTGGGATCTACACAGCAACATCAATGGAGTCGAGTATTTCCACGAACTCATTCCTTTGGGTATGATCACAAACTCTTACTTCTATATAAAGATTTTTTTTTCTTTTTAATTTTTGATACTGTAAGTTTTTGCTGCACTTTAATTCCAACAGATACTACTTACTCCAAGTGTGTAGTTTATGTCATTTGCTTTGCATGGTGGGTTTATGTGATTGTGTTTGTGCAGATTGGGAGTCTCCGATGTCGTCGGAGGCGTCGACCGGGTACCTGCAAGACGCGGTGGCCGAATGGGAGGAGCGGTGCAAGCGGCGGAGAACGGCGGCGGCGGCGGCGGCGGCGTCGCCGCATCGCGATTGCGCTTTGGTTGGGATGAATGAAGAGCTCCTGGATCTTCTTCAAGTAAAAGTTTCCTGCTTTGAAATTTCATAATTTGAATTTAAGTTTAGGAGGGAGTTTTTTGAATTTGATTTACATTTTTTTTTTTTTTTTTGTGCAGAATTTTTGGGATTCTAGCAACAATGGTGATCATCATCCTTCGGATGGTTTGAATTGTGTGAGCCAAGAGAACTTTGCTGGTACAGGTAAATTTTGAATTAATTTAGATTTTTTTTCCTCATTTTCTTTTTCTTTTTCTTTTTTCTTTTTCTTTCCCTTTTTTTAAATTCACTTTTCCACTCTTCAGTAGTTTTGGCTGATTTTTTAAATTTTTTATTTTATATATATATATATATATTATGGATTAGCAATAAGACAACTTATTAATGGTGAATTACAAGAAATGTGTCTCATAGCTGTCACATGTGAGGCCCACTAATTTAATTATATATGTACATATAAATAAGGGCCCAAAACCAAATTGTCAATGGTTGAACACACCTAACTAAGCCATAATTAGTGCATAATTTTAGCAAGTTAATTAACTAGCTAGGAGTCAAACTATATATCTTAACAAATTTTTAATTACTTCTTTAATTCTCATTAACAAATCCATATGGAAAGCAGGTGATTAAAGCATGTAGTTGTTTTATTTGTCATAACTTTTGCTTAAATATTGTTATTAATTATCAGATCATGATGCTCCAAATCCCAAGCCATTATTATTGAAGGGGCACACCATGCAACAAATGTCAGAGAAAAAGCCCCAAGAAGAGAGAGGAGCATCACCAATAAATCCCAAAGAAAAAGATACCAAATATATTAATGTAGAGTCAAATTCCACTCAACCCTCCACACTCAAATATTTGGCATCAAGAGGTAATAATAATTATTGTTGATTACTTATAATTAATTAAAATACTTATTGCCTACACCCGGTGCGCAACTGATGTGGTGCACTAGGTGCAGGCAATAATTTCTCCTTCACAGAGCGTTTGGATAGTGCTGTTAGAGCAGGAGGTTCTGAATTTGAATTTCTGTCTGTTTGTCGCTGCAGAGAGCGACAGCCAGAGGTGCAAGAAGAAGAAAGGCGAGGGGGTGGCGTATCCGTTCGCGGTGGTGAAGCCCGGCGGGCTGGAGGGGGACGTGACGCTGGACGACATCAACGAGAGGATCCTCATGCGGCCGGCCCGGCCCGTCCGGCACCCGGTCGGGGAGTTTGCGCCCGGCCCGTGCGTGTCGGCCTGCGGGCCGGGTTTGTCCGGCAAGGCTGTGGTGAGCCTCACTAGGATCCATACAAGAGGGAGGGGCACTATTACAATTATTAGAACAAGAGGATGAACCCATCTCTTTTTTTTCTCTTTTTTTTTACCTTTTTTTTACCCCCTTTTTGCATTGATATATACATGTATAATTAAGATAAGAGTAAGGTTGTACCTATATATATGTATTTATGTAAATACTACCTCCTATATATATATATATTTCCCTCTCGCAATAATATGTATTGCTATTTCATACGCACACTATTCTGTCTTGTTTTTTCTTTTACTTTTATTAAGAATATATCGGGAGCGCGATTTCATACAGATTAACTTTTAAGTTTCTTCAAACATACGCGCACGGAAGTTATATTGAAAAAATAATGATAATACCAATTAAGATTTAAGTGGACTTTTTTTCGAGAAATTGCTTAAAAAGTTTTTTAAAATTAAGTATCAGATTACATAATCCGGCCACCCTGTGACACTCAGACATGGAAGTTAATTAATTATTTGCAATAATTGATATTACTAGCAGAGAAAAATAAGCCCATGCATATTATTTTTTTTTCTAATAATTATTTTTTGCTTGAAAAAATAAAATCGTATATATAAACAAAAAAAAAGGAAGATGAAATGAGTTTTAAATTGAAATAATCCTTTGCTAGCTTTAGAGCAAACTTGAGGCAATTCAAATTAAAGGGTACTGAATACCATGATTTCTTTCTTTTTTTTTCTTTTTTTGCACTATACTACCTATGGATATTATAATTACATTGCAAGGATTACTTTTTTTTTTTTTTTGCATATTATTTCATGAGAAAGAAAATAAAAAAGCAAAGGAAATGAGAGAATGACAGCACGAACCCTATACTGTCATTGGCTCCAAAGAGGCCGAAATACTTTGCTGTGTGATTTGACTCGAAAATAGAATCTAGCTAGCTAGTCAAAAATAAAAAAATAAAAAAAACTTTTTTTAAAAATTAATTTCAGATCCTCCTTTCTGAGGATTTGATCTGTGAATCAGTCTTAATGCAAAACTGCTCGCTGTTTAGCACTTGAATAATTATTATTTTTTGTCTAATTTATGTTATAGTATTTATGAGCTTCTATTTTGCATATGCTTGTTTAATCCATTTAATAAACTGCACAGAAAACCACTTTATAATTTTCAGTCAAAAATAATTTTGAATAACAATGGAACGAATTTTTAATCCATTTAATGAACTGCACTGAAAGACGCACAAACGAAAAAGAAATAAGAGTGTAATCTCAGTCCTTTATCATATTTCTAAATTGAGAGATCACATGGTACTGGTAAATAACAATGGAACAAATTTTGAATCACTTACACATAAAAATAAATAATAGTTTTTGAAATATATGGTACTCTAATCATTTTTGGTTAGTGTGATCTTATCAACTATGGTCAAATTATTAGGAAACAAAAAAAATATATATATATATATAGAGTCCGGCTACTATACTATCGATAGTACCAATGGAACAATGGAACAAATTTTGAATCTTACTACACATAAAATAAATAATAGTTTTTGAAATATATGGTACTCTAATCATTTTTGGTTAGTGTGATCTTTTCGACTATGGTCAAATTATTAGGAAACAAAATATATGTATATAGAGTCCGGCTATTATACTATCGATAGTACCAAGCGCTTTGTGCTATCGAATTTTTCGTCGTTAGATCTACCTCTTTGATCATTTCCACCCGTTAGATCATACTATTCAACCAACCACCCACTCAACCCTAAGGAGCCACTATCATCCTAACCGCATATCTCTTCATCCAAAGGCCAAAAACCTAATATATAGCACTAATAACTTTCTGCTATCAATAGTATAGCAGTCTACTGACCGTCCCTAACGCAAGTGGCAAAGGGCTTGGTGGTTGGTACCCGAGGTCCCGAGTTCGAATCCTAGTTGATTCACATTTCTAGCTAAGTTTATTTCTAAAAGAAATAAACGAAGCGGGTAGCGTGCTATCTTTCTCTCAAAAAAAAATAGTATAGCAGTCTAATTCTATATATATACATACAAGCGAACATAGGACACTTTATAAAAGCATACTTTCTGCTATCAATAGTATAGCAGCCTAATCATCCTAACCGCACATCTCTTCATCCAATGGTCAAAAACTTAATAGCACTAATAACTTTCTGCTATCAATAGTATAGCAGTCCAATTCTATATATATACATACATGTGAACATAGGAACCACATTTTATAAAAGCATACTTTAGCAAAGAGTGGAGATGAGAGGTAAAAGTGGATTTGACTCAATTGGACTTAAATTAATAAATTAGCAATTCAGATCCCAACAAAGAACAATTTGCATAGCACGTTTTAGTCAGTGCAAGGACGTACTAATTCTTTTCTTTTTTTTCTTTTTTTCTTTTTATTATATTATATGGTTTTGAGTCAAATTAAAAAAATAGTTTATACCTACTAAAGTTTCGGGTGTCTCCTTGAGATTCTATGCCAAAAATAATTGTGTGAGCACCTCATTAGGGGTTAGCCCCAACTCCCAAAGTGTGAAATGTCCCATGCATGTTGTCGCATCCGCACAGATTAATATAGAAATAATATTTAATATGGTTTTTAAAATTTTATTAAAATATCTTATTTTTTTCTATGGCTTATTAGTTATTACTGGATTGACTTTTTAGAAGAATATTTTGATAATTTCTGAATAAATTTTGAATTTTGAACAATCGTAAAGGATAAGTGAAAGTCCGATTAATATATGGTGTAAATTTGCTCTTTCCTCCTTAAAAGTAAAAGTAAATTAAGGGTGTGTTTGGTTCGAAGTCGGAATCGATATCGAAATCGGAATAAGAATAAGTTGGAAACGGAATCGGAATGATTCATTACCTCATTCTGTTTGGTTCGCCACCTGAATCGGAATCGAAATAAATCATTTCCATTGTCGGTATTTGGTTCAGACAGATATCAAAAATGTAATCAAATTAATATACCAATTTTATCTTTATAATATATTAGTTTAAATTCAAACTGAAAATTAAATATTAAAAATTTATGTCAAAATTTTAAAATGATGTCAAAATTTTAAATATTTTTTTAAAAAAAAATAAAAATTTAAAATTAAACGGATAATTCAAAATATAAAACTAAATTTTGATTTATTCAAATTCAAACTTAAAATTATAATTTCAATTTCAATTTGAATCCATAAATTTAATTTAAATTTTAAATAAAATTTGAATAAAACTTTAGATTTTAATTAAATTTAAATTCAAATTCAAATTTACAAATTTGATTCCAAATGCTTGATTGAATTTTAATTTTTAATTTTTAATTTAAGTTCAAATTAAAATTAAAATTAATAAATATAATTTTTAAACTTATACTTATATTTTAATTAAAAAATAAGTTTTAAAAAATTAATTTAATCCGAACCAATCCATTCCGCCATGATTCAATTTTCAATCCGGCTTCCTAGGCTGGATTGGAAAAAAGGGTAATTGGTGGAATTCTCATTCACCCGGAAATTAGAATCGGAATGAAAATCCCGCATACCAAACACCGACAAACGGATTCGTCCATTCCGATTCCGATTCCGATTTCAGGGTGAAAAAGGGACAAACCAAACACGCTCTAAGGGCATGTTTGGTTCGCGATTGGAATAGGAATGAAAAATTGAATTGGATTGTTTTGGAATGAGAAATGGAATGACGAATCATCCCAAGACGTTTGGTTTATTAATGGAATGGGTATCGGAATGAAAATCTAGAATTTTTGAGAGGGTGTTTTGATTAAGAGAGAGGAAAGTGATGAAGGGAGAGGAGGGGAGGTGTTGGTGGAAGAAAATTTTTAGTAGTTTACTTTGGAATGGTTCAATCCGATATTCAATGCCGGATTGGACCATCAATAGATTTAGTCATTTTCATTCCAAAGTGGAATGAGAGTTGGAATCCGATTCTTTGAAAACAAACAACAATCATTGAAATCAATGAATCCCATTCCGATTCCATAGTCTAAAATAGGTGAACCAAACATGCCCTAAGAGTCTGTTTAGTCCGACTGGAGCTTTAAGTTTCCTGGAAGTACTCTCTTTTAAATTAACAATTTTACTTTGGAAATATAATTTTTTTACTAATTTAAATGTTGTTTGAGTAAACAGGTTAGGTACTGATTCAAATTATGAGCCATGAAGAGTTAGGAGCCCAAGAAAATTGAGAAGAAGAAAAAAGGCAAGATCACTAGATCAGATCACACCAACTACACATGCAATTAATCAATTAGGAATTAGGAAATTAATGGCCACATATATAATAAATGGTCCAATCAATGCATCAACTTTTTAGGAAGGGAAAGAGATGGGGGCCATCATCTACCAAAGAAAATTAATTGACATGAGCAGAGAGCACAGCAAACATTTTGCCTTGCCGGCTGCCCCAGAGATGGGAATAGATATCAAAAGCAGGATGCTGTCTGCTCTCCCCCAAAGTCAAGCTGGTTTGAACTTAACAGGCAAGGGATGGGTCCCAGCTGTATTAAGTGTCATTATACATTTGATATTTTGGATTCGTTATCCATGATTGAATTGAATAGAATTATGAATAATAATAATAATAATAATAATACTACTGCGTTGTTGGACGGGAACAAATGGGTCCGACAAATTGACTAAAAGTCTAGTGACACGTCTCGACGAGACACGCAGATATGAGCAGTCAGGTAGCACTCAGCTTTACTTTGAGATGTGCAGCGAGTTCTATCTGACGCATTTGATCGGTCACTGAATTTTTGTTCAAAATCGATCGGTTGAAAGTTTAGTGAGACATATCTTATTGAAACACTCTAAATTTATTGGATAGTATTAATTCAATGCTGCTTTGAGATTTGCATAAAGTGTTATATGATAATTTTGATCGTATGAGTGAGATAGTTTTTACAAAGTTTTGTTCCAACAACTTGGAGGCATCAGAAACCCTTTAAAACACATCAGATCAAATCTTTTGAGGCGCTGCTTCGGTACTTTAATTTGTTTAAAACTGTTCGTTTGTTGTCATTGGACGGCTTAGATTTGTTGCAATGCCTGAAATGACCTGCTGTAGCAGATATTGTCTTGAGCAGTACCGGTCGCCAGTTATGCTAGAATAAGAGCATTTTCGTACCTAAATTATGGCTAATGAGTTACTTAATTAGTGGTCCACCAAATTTTTTCATCAAATAATTTAAAAAATATGAAGAAATCACATCTTTATGAGAAGCACCAAGACAAAAATGTACGGGAAAACCTCCACTATAGGCTATTTTCAAATAGGTCTCTCAATTACAATTTAAATAGACCGTACTCAAATCGCTAACTTTGTCGTTCGGTAGTGCATAGCTTGTCAAAAATTATCACCTTGCACCTTGCATATATAATAAATTTGTCAAATAACAAAAGTTATTTATTTTTAGGAATAACTTCAAATACCACCTCTGTGGTTTCGTGCTTTCTCACTTTAGTGCCCTATGATTTAAAACGTATCACTTTAGTATCATGTGGTTTGGTTATTCTTTTTTTGTTATCTTTTCGTTAATTTTTTCGTTAAATTAATGAGAAAGTTAAAACTACAGAATATTAAAGTGAATATTCGAAAAATCATAGGTGGGATATTTAAAGTTTTTCTGTATAATTTAACGAAAAAATTAACGAAAAGATAACAAAAAAAAAGAATAACCAAACCACAGGATACTAAAGTGATACGTTTTAAACCACAGGATATTAAAGTGAGAAAGCACGAAACCACAGGAGTGGTATTTGAAGTTATCCCTTATTTTTATGTTTAAATTTTTTTCCTAGACTTTTTAAGTCAAGTTTCACATTACATCTTGAACTTTTAATTTTAAAAGGACATTAAATATTTAATAATATTTATTTCAGCCCCTAAAATTTTGTAATGTATTTTATTTTAGTCCTTATCATAATGTAAACAATTATTTCCTGCACCCAGTTTTCTTGTATATTTGTACAATATAAATTTATTGCTTCTTTATCTATCGCATATATACTTTTAAATTCAACGATATAATTTCTACTAGGATAGAGATTATATCTCAAATTTTTAGTAATTCTATCATAACTTTACGGTCTAAGATCTATTCTAAACTTAAAGTTTAAACTACATTTCAAATTTAGACTTAATTTGATAAATTAGATCTTCTATTTTATGAAATAGCTCAATTGGTTGTTTGGCACGCATGATATGAGTTTACAGAAAAAGAAGATAGTATATATGAAACATTGCCTAAAATACATTACCAAAAAGGAAGGCAAATTAAACTATTTTTTTTTTACGTTTATAACCAATTAACCTATTCAATGGTTAAGATTTGTAAAGACGTTTTTGTCTCCTATCGATCGACAGTTCAAATTGACTTATTTGTGAAAAAAAAAAATCAAGTATAGGAATAAATGTCTTCCTTTTTAATCATCATTTTTGTCGGTCGACATAGCATGTTTCAAATAATATCTATTATACGCGTGAACAGAAGTATTAACACAAATTATATATAAATCGATTACTATTAGATAGATTTTTTACATAGCATTTTTTCAATTCTTAGCCTAGCCTAGTGAGACCTTTCATCATACTATCCTCTTCCTACTCTCTCTTTCTCTCCCATGTGGCACCAAGATACTTTATAAGTGGATGTTATCATCCTTTGGGTACCATCCTCTCTCTCTCTCTCTCTCTAGATATATAATTGGCATTATTTTTTCAGAGAATAATAGCTTGGTATCGTTTTATTTAAAAATAAATAAATTTAATTAAAAATATAAAATAACTAGACTTTGAATGTGGAATTTTTAGTATCACAATTATTAAGACCAGCTAGTTTGATAATGTAGTAGCTAAAACCGCTATTTTTATATTATAAAAGATTAAAAAATTCAAAAGCACTTACAATTTTTTTCTTCTAATACAATTTTTATAATATAAAAAAATTAAAAATGCTTTTAAATAATATTTGTAGGAGTCCGGCGGGTATACTATCGGCCTCCGTGCTACCAAGTTGTTTTCAATGATGCGGCTTCCAAATCGACGATCAGCTCCGTTAGACTTGATCTACACTATTGAAAGTATTTGAAAACTAAATTTTATAATTTTTCGACATCATTTACCTATCAAACCAGTAATTTAAAAATGAACGGCTGAAAATAAAAATCTCATAAAAAATATTGATAAAAGACTTGAATTTAAGATCAGAGGCACTGATCCTACTCTAAATAGTGAAGAAAAAAATTTCTATAAAAGTTTCATCAGATTTGAATTGTTTTACACCGTTAAATTCACAAACGCATTAATTGAGACCTTTTGATCACTAGCCAAATAATGTCGAAAAATTCTGAAATTTAATTTTCAAATACTTTCAATAGTGTAGATCAAATCTAACGGAGCCGATCGTCGATTTGAAAGCCGCATCATTGAAAATAACTTGGTAACACGAAGACCTCCGTGCTACTGATAATATACCAGCCTAGCTCATATTTATAGTTATTATATCACTAAACTAGATTTAAATATTTTATCGCTTGCGCTAGTAACGGTGGGTATATGGAATTGGCATTGTTGCTGCATCTGCATGGGTGGTGCAGCAGCAGCAGCAGCAGCAGTAGTAGTAGTAGTAGTACAAGTTTGAGTTTAGGCCCCGGCAAGGATGTGATGTGATGGTGTGAAAGGTGTTTGGGGCGTTTCGTGGAAAAAGCGATCATGATTGCGTCCCCCACGCTGCATGTGGGGCGCATGCAACCAACCCAAATTATTATATCGATCGTACGTGTCCTCTGCGTTGCGTTACGCGGGCCCAACGAGCTCAGCAGCTCCACCAATAATAATCATCATTAGGATGTGAATGGGTCGGGTTTGGGTTGGGTTTTAAAAAATCCGAACCCGAATCCGACAATCAAATTGAAATTCGAATCCCGATCCGAACCTGGCGGATTTTAAAAATCCAAATTCATACCCGACCCGACCAAAAACTCGAAATCTGAATCCGAATCCAAAAATTTAAACCCGAAGTAATAATTTTTCTTTACCGTATTTCAAAATATATTATAGTAAAATCAAAACTTTTCAAAACACAATCAAATATAAGTAAATAAATAATATATATATATATATATAATTTGACCGTTGGATGAAGATCCAATGGCTAAAATATTATTAGACATTTTATATATTATATAAGTAAATTAATAATATATATATAATTTATTCGGATTCGGGTTCGGGTCGGGTACATACAAAATTCATATCCGTACCCATACCCGTCGGATTTTTATTTTCTATACCCATATGCGAATCCATATCCATTTAGTTCGGATAAACCCGCTCCGTTCGGGTTCGGATTCGGGTAATATTTCGGGTACCATACCCATTGATATCCCTAATAATCATCATCATCAACATTCATCATCGATCATCAGTACGTACGTTTATATATTATTATTATTATTATTATTATTATTATGCAACCAATTATAATTAAACCCATTTCAAATATATTAATTTCTTTAACTTGGACATATCAGTATCACACACATTGTGTAGATCTCTTTCATCTTCATCCATGGAAAGTTTTAGGACGATTTTTTCCATGCTAAAAGTAGTAACCAAGCCCATTATTATGAGAGTTATTATTTATTTGTAAGTTGGTTATAGCTAGGGGAGATCTAGCTTGCTCCAAAATATATGTCGTAGAAAATAAGGAAAATAATTGAGTGATCGATCTCGAATTTTTAGGATATAAATAAGTTCTTAATTAGCTGATGAATTAATTAATAAGAATTGAGCTCCTATACTTTTAAAAGTATCAAGTCATTGGTGCTTGTACATTTTCGACTCTTGAATTAAAAAATATACGGTTATGATGATAATGGTCCCCCAGAATTGAATGGATGATTGGTTGAATAGTATGATCTAACGGATAAAAATGATCAAAAAAATAAATTTAACGTTGAAAAACTTACAAGCACCAAGTGCTTGGTACTTTTAAAAGTACCATAGTAGGACTCAATTAATATTGTATCATATCTACAACAATGATGTACTGAGAATCGATTATGAGTAGTGTGTTAAGTTATTTCCACATCATATTTTTTTATATAAAACAGGTCATCTTTCATATTTAAAAACATAGACTAAATTGAAGCTCTTATTGGCACCTAGTTGTTAGGCATATCTAATCCATTTCCTTGTTATATAAATAAACAACATTGAAAGTGAAAGTAACCCACTATTTGTTTCATATTTGTATCAGAATTTGGACGCAATTGCGCGCAGAGCAAAATTTCTTGTTAGCATGATTAAAATTCACTAGCAAATTTTATATATTGCGTCAACGTATACTTACCTCTGCAACCAAAGAAATTGCTGTTCTTGTGTCATTTTTAATTTGTATGCTCAGAAATGATAAGCACATTGATAAGGTTATAATTAAGCAGGAAAATCAATTATAGCCGCAGATCGAGCAGGGTTTTGCTCAGAAATGAAGCACTGAGCTGGCCTCTCATCTCACTAAGACAGGAAACATATGGGTATCACAATGAGTTTTCTATGTGTTTTTTATCGGATAGTTGGCGCTAATCATTAATCCCCAAAGCTTGATCTGTTAGAAACATGCAACCAATTCACTTAGGCCCCGTTTGGTTGGAGGTTAAGCGGGGATAACTTTAGTTATCCCCGCTATTCTGCCAAACGGGGTGAAGTTTGGCCGAAATATTTTATTCCGATCAAATTTTACTATTCTCGATTATTCCGGAATAGCTGGGATAAATTATTCTACCCTTTTGGCGAAATAGCGCTATTCCCAGCTTAATTACAAACTTAATTAAGATTCTAAATTTAGTTAAACATAAATTATATAGACATAATATATTTAATTAATAATAAAATATCCAAGCTAGATTTATAATAAAATATTATTTAATTAATATTTTATATATTAGTTTATTTACTAATTAACTGGATGACTAATTAACTACTTAATTTTTTACTCTAATAAATATTTAATTAATTTTTTGAGTAATTAATTCATTATTTTAATTAATTTGCTGATTAAATAATTAATTATGTAGTATACTTTAGTCAATAACTAATACTTATATTGATTAATTAATTAATATTTTGAGTAATTAAATTAATTTCTTGATTAATTATCTGACTATTATTAACTAATTTATTTATTAATTTATTAATATATTAAATTATTAATTACTAATTTATTTATTAATTAATATTAAGGGTTTTTTAGCAATATTCATAATTAATTAGTAGATTAAATAAGTTGAATTATTACTTAATTAATATTTTGTATTAATTAATTAGATATAATATCATTATTTTTTATTTATAACTATTCACTTTAATTCTTATTACATCTTATCTAACCAAACGCTATTTTTCTTATTCCCAGGAATAATCTAATTTTCATCCAAACGCAAAATTGATCTAATCCCCGCTTATATCTCAATTTATACCTATCCCTGGAATAGTCACTTTTTGCTTATCCCCGAACCAAAAGATACCTTAAAGCGTACAGATACAGCGTCCACGGATTTCGATTGTGACTCCGCCCAACCAGCCTCACGCCACTTCGAACAAGATCCGGCCCAATCCGACCTTCCGTCATTTCGAACGTGACTCGGTCCAATCTTGCCTCCCGTCACTTGGCAGGATGCTGACCCATTTAAGAAAAGTATGCAGGAATTGAACTCGTGACATCTATCTCTAATATCACTCGAATCATTAGCACTAACTATAATCTTGAAAGCTCAAGTTGTTAGAAAAATATAATCAATTCACTTAAAGCGTACAGATACAACGTCTACGGATTTCGATTGTGACTCGGCAACAAGCCTCACGTCACTTCGAACATGACTCGATCCAACCCGACCTCCCGCCATTTCAAACATGACTCAGCCCAACCTAGCCTCCCAAACTAGGCAAGATGCTGGCCTCTTTAAACCAACATTTTTTTAAAAAAAAATTTTATGTGTTATTGATGTATTAATAAATGTAATGTGATATATATATATATATAGAGTTAAGCTAGAATACTTCTAAGAGTATCAAGGAGATGGTGCTTGTGAGTTTATAGCCTTTGGATTGAGATATGGAGGGTTGGGATGATGGTGGTAGGTGGTGGTAGGTGGAATAATGTTTGATCTAAACGCTATTAGTAATTAAAAAGTAAATCCAAGAGCTAAAAATGTGGAAGCACCAAGGGATTGGTGCTACCAAAAATATTCTAGCTCAATTATATATATATATATATATATATATATATATATATATATATATATATATATATATATATATATATATATATATATATATATATATATATATATTTTTTTTTTTTTTTTTTTACATCATAAGTGCTAATACATTAATAATATGAAAAATGATTGGAATTTTACAACTTCATCGTCCAAGAGCTAACTTTAATTTTCTCCGCTGATCCACTGGGATTAGAAACAAATGAAGGGGGTAATTTACATTTATGTTCTCTGTTTCTGCAGTGAAAAAGAGACATGAAATTTAAGAAAGTAGAAAGGAATTGGATAAAAGGACAAAATGCGAACTTATGTGAACATACACAAAAATTACTCCTAAAGATTCTCAACAGAATATAAAATGAGACACATTGAGTGAAAAAAAAAAGATTCCACACTAAATCAAAAATACAATTAGTGTAAGCTTAGGATCACACCTCAACATAATCTTATCACTCCATATATTCTTTTAATACTAAAATTCAAAAAAAGTTGAGTAAACCCTAGTTAATCCCCGGCTTAGGGATTATAGAATTACAATGTCTTTTGGTTGTAAACTTAACATTTCTCTAACAATATATAAGGAAATGAGATATTTAATTATATTGATAGTTTTTCTTTTATTGAGAGAATTGTAGCATGCTATTGTTTCGTTCATATTTTTTGATAAAAACATATAAAACTTACATGAACTATGGACTATTTTTATTTTACTATCTAATATTTTAATTTGTTTGATTTGAGTCAGTCAACGTCACTTTAACTTTAAATTTTGAATGTATTGTTTATCTTTATAGACTTAGTTAGTATAATTCATGCAATTCTCGCAGTTATAAATTTATTAAAATTATAGCTTAAATTTTAAAGTCAAAGTGTCGTTTACATACTCAAATCAAACAAATTAAAATGTTACATAGTAAAATCTAAATTTTAAAATTTTAGGTAGCCGATTCAGAATAATCCATAGTTTCAGATAAGTTCTGTACGTTTTTACTTTTTATATATTTTAAAAATAAACTTAGCTGAAAATATGAGCAACTAGACGTCGAATTTGGAATCTCGGATGTCAACCATCAAATCTTTTTTTGTTGGCTATTTATTATTGACTAAAATAGGTCCAACTTTTTGCTTTGTGACAATTAGGGGCGGCAATCCAGCTCGCTATTCGCGAGCCAGCTCGTGTTCGGCTCGAAATGAGCTCGAGATCAACTTGCTCGTTTAGTAAACGAGCCGAGCTGAATTTTTCAGCTCGTTTAATAAACGAGCCGAACAAGAGCTGGGGTCAGCTCGCTCGTGTTCGGCTCGATAACGGCTCGAATATATATATATATATATATATATATATATATATTTATTTATTTATTTATTTATTTATTTATATTATTTTTATAATTTATATATATATATATATAAATATAATTATATATATATATAATTATATATAAATATAATTTTTTATTATTTGATTTTTAGCCCAACCTAAATTAAAGCCCAACTCAATTATAAAAAGACAATTTATATGTAAAATTTGAATCATTAGATCAAAGTCTAATGGATAAGATCTCATAAATTTATATTCTATATATATATTCTTTCTAATTATTTTAACTTATTGTTTCTGAGCCAGCTCGTGTTCGGCTCGTTAATAAACGAGCCGAATTTTTTGGCTCGATACTTAAACGAGCCGGCTCGTGTTCGGCTCGTTTATGAAACGGGCCGAACACGAGCCGACCCCAGCTCGCTCGTGTTCGGCTCGTTGACACCCCTAGTGACAATAGGCTCAGGAGCCAAATAAGTTGAATAGGGTAAATCTAACAAGTTGAGTGGGACTGCGGTCCACAATAAACTTAATGGCAAAAGATCTAATAATCAGACCTAACGTTCAGATGAATTGAACCAAGTCGAAACTCGTGAGCGCTGTGACGGAGCTCATGAACATGATCGATGTGTCTTTTCTATCAGTACTTATTTTTAAAATAATTAATAAATACTTACGATTGACATTTGTTACTTATGTTAGGGACCGTCGGCATAACACTACAAAAAAGGAGGTCCTAAAGAAATGGGGAGCAAAGCTAACTATTTAGTTCTTTGGTTGAAGCTGCCGACACCATCTTTTCTTCTACAGTGAAGTTAAAAAAAAACAAAACAAAACAAAAGAAAACAAAAAAGAAATCAAAGATTACAAAATTAAACATTAATTTCCTTGTGGTGGCAAAATTTTGGGAACGAATTATTTAAAGAATTTAATCGAAGACACAACAGTACTGTTTTTTTTTTTGCTTATACCTAAAAAACTATACTGAAGCTTTTACTTTCAGGTTTCTCATTTCAAAAACTCGCATTTAGAAGCGATTTCACATGCTAGACTGAAAATACAATTTAGTTATAAAAAATTAACATAATCTGATACAGATTAGATTTATTGAATATGCCCGAATTCACTCAATAAGTCTGATAAACTAATATTTTTATTAAAAAAAGATGAGATTTATTGAATCTGATCAAATTCATGCAGTAAACAGTAATCGAATTGAAACCTATATTTCAATATCAAAATTAGTTCAGCTAATAACATCATCCGATTTGCAAACACTCGAACTTTCTCCCATCAGCATTGCCCGACCTTTACAGCTTAAAATAGTTTAATTTGATTGTGTGAATATAAGCGCAAACTATGTATATTAAAAAAAAAAAAAAAAATAGTTGGTGGGTGGGGGCATGTTTCAACGTGAGACCACTTTATCTGTCAATCATATTACTGTAAGAGATTCACATTTATAACGTGAATAATGGTGAATGAAACAGTCTTATATTGCAAATTTATTCCCACCAAATTTTTGTTCATTACGTAAAACAGATGTTATAGAAAAATTTCCAACTTATCAACCTTTTCAAGATTTGATAGGATTTCATTTCAGAAAAAAAGGTAAAAAAAAAAAGAAAAAAAGATAGCCAAAGAACTGAGCTGTCCCCAAGGGGTCATATGAGGATAATTTTGAAAAATGCTACATACATACCCTTTTTAAGGTATAAATCTCGCACTCCGCCCATCATACGAATAAAATATTTTTCATAATCACACTGACGTGACTAATAAAAAAACTTCTCTCATGAAGTGAGAAGCTATATTACTGGTACACTTCAAAGTAGTGTATATTTTATATCATCTTTATTCAAGCGTCATTATTTTTTACTTGTCACATCAATTTTTCTTTAAACTAAAAATCATTTAAGTTTTTGTGAATTTTAGATTACGGGTGTAAGATGTGCACCCCCTTTTCAGAGTGTACAAGTACAATTTTTCTAAAATAGGTGGAATGTAAGATTTGCATTCAATTTTTTGGTGTATGAGTAGCATTATTTAATAGCTTTTTCTGAAAAAAAATATATTTAAGTATAAAATTACTATTATTATCTTTAATTAATTCTTTTTGTTATCTCATCTAGCACAATATGATTAATATATCTTACATTTTATTAATATAACTATTAGAAAAGAGAGTTATTTTCTATAGAGCAATGCACCCAAATATGAGTGTAAATTAATCTTACATCCTTCGTGTCCAAGAGCTCATTTTATCAATCTAGTCCCTTCGTACGTACCTCTATTTTTTTTTTGAGAGAAAGGTAACACGCTATCCTTTTCGTTTATTTCTTTTAGAAATAAACTTAGCTGGAAATGTGAATCAACTAGGATTCAAACTCGAGATCTCGGGTACCAACCACCAAGCCCTTTACCACTTGCGCTAGGGACGGTCGGTTGAATGAGTTGAGTCCATAAAATTTATATTCTATTTTTTAGTCTACAAGGAGCATTTCTTTCTCCTCCATATCCATGCAAAGCTCTGCATGGAGTGAATGATTAACTCCGCAGTACAACTCACATAGTGGTGGAAAAAAAATAAAAAAGAAGGGAGAATTATATATATATATATATATATAGTACAGTAAAAAAGAGCACAAAGGAGTGGGCTATGTCTGTTTTATAGACCAGCATAGGAATGAGAGAGATGCTACTGTGGAAGTCACCTCCTTCCCTGATTTATGCTGGGGGAGATTATTCCTCACATCTCCTCTTCTCACCCCAAAGAGTGAAAGAAAGGAAACGGAGACTCAGGTTAAAAGTGAAAGCCTATGTGATACGGACTTGATTAGTCCTTAGCTTTTGCTTTTTCTACTCTCTCTCTCTCTCTCTCTCTCTCTCTCTCTCTTATTTATATTTTCAGTAAAGTATATAATAAAAAAAATTATAGTATTTAATAAATAAAGAGTATAATTAAATATCTAAAAAACTAGAGTTGATCTGCTAGGCTTGTGGAAAAATACTTGTTGATTTAAATGGGCCAGCATCCTATCCTGTGGCGGGAGGTCAGGTTGGGCCGAATCACGTTCGAAATGGCGGGAGGCCGGGGTGGGCCGAGTCATGTTCGAAGTGGCGTGAGGCTGGTTGAGCCGAGTCACAATCGAGACCCGTAGGCGCTGTGTCTGTACGTTTTAAGTGAATTGGTTGCTTATTTCTAAAAGCTCGAGCTTTTGGGATTAATGGTTAGCGTCAACGATCCGACGAGTGGTATCACAGCTAGAGGTCACGGGTTCGATTCCTGCATGCTGCAAATGTGTGCAGACCTGTATTTGAAATTAATTCAAATGCATTTACAAATATAGTTAAAATTAAATTTTAAATTAAATTACTTTAAACAGGCCTTTGTTTCATTTTTGAAATGATGGCTAGTGTATTTAAAGGAGGGCTTGGATGTTGTTTGAGACACAACTTCAGAAAAAAAATTTAAGTCCTAATTGTTCTTTTATTTTTTAGTTTTGTTGAAAGAATTGTAATAGTAGTCTTGTAAAATGTGATTGTAAGCGGCTTTGATCTTACCCTGTTCAAAAGGCAAGTGATAGTGATTAAATCGGTACCTCGGAAAGAAAAAGGACCGGACTGGAATAGGCAGAAAGGCCGAACCAGGATAAATCATATGTGTTATCTAAATTTGATTCTTTTCTTTTCTTTCTTTTATTTGGTTGTGCAATTTTTATCTTATTTTATTTTACTTGAGTTTTTAATTGTCAACTAATCCACCTCCCTAGTTGCCATTTGATCCTTCATAGTTTTTTTTTCAAGGGCCCAAAAGTTGAAAATATATGCTTTCAAAAGTATAGTAACCCTATACAAAAAATATATATATACCATATTCAATTTTCAAATTATTATTTTAGAAAAAAACAAATTATTTTATAGATAAAATATACCAGCATATTAAACTATAAATAATAAAATATTTTATGAGTGAAAAAATAATGACTCCTGATTTTCAATTATAACGAACAATATTCATATTGTAGAAATTGTGATCAACTAACTTATTTTAACATTCAAACAGACTAAACGCTTTTCTGCGAGTCAAATAAGCCATCGACAAGCTTTCAAGGGGTTCCAAGGTTCGAATCCGACTTGTACCTTTTAACATTTTCGGGTTATAACACTGCTTTGAGTGATGAAATTGTTACTATGCATATATCATATTCGAATAATTTGGTAAAATACAATCAGAGTAGTGATAAAATGCAATAAACCTCCCATTCATATGTCACCATTATAACTTTTTATAAAACTTCTTTTCGTATTAACTATAGAGTTCTATTACAAGTACCCCCAAATCTACACTACAAAGCAATACTATAGATGATATGATAATATCATTATTACACTCTAATTATTAATTACTAAACCTCAGGTATTATTATTAAATCCTAAGTATAATTATTATACTCTAAGGGCATGTTTGGTTCGGCTATTTTAGACTATAGGAATCAAAATAGGATTCATTGATTCTGATAGATGTTGTTTATTTTGTAGGACTCGAATTCCCATTCCACGAAATTTATTTATGGCTCAATCCAGCTTTGAAGCCAGATTGACCCATTCCAGAGTAAACTACTCAAAATTCTCTTTCACCAACACCTCCCCTCCTCTCCTCTCCCTTCATTACTTTCCTCTCTCTTAATTAAAATCCTCTTTAAAAAATTCTAGATTTTCATTTCGATTTCTATTCCAATAATGGACCAAACGTTTTTGGATGATTCGTCATTCCATTTCTCATTCCAAATTAATTCAATTCCATTTTTCATTCCTATTCCAATCATAAACCAAACATGCCCTAAATTCTAAGCCCTAATCCTTTCATATATGTATGTCAACTCATCCGAGTACCCCAAGCATTTCTCTTAAATAAAAAAAGAAATCTTTCCAAATACTTGAAACAGGATCTCCTTGGGAAAAACATTGAACATCACCAATGATTTTCTGTTTTAGGGTTGTTTTCTTCTTCTTCTTTTTTTTTTTTTTTGAGAAATAATTGGAGAGGCATATTTACAAGAAGAACCTAACAAGAGAAAAACAACAATAATGTAGGTTCCTAGATAGGCCTGGATTAAGGCCAGGTATAGGGCAAGCCACCCCTTTGCCCAATAATGGACACAAAAACAAAAAAGGAAGAAAATGGGTTGTCATTGCAGAAAAGATTAAAATAGTATTAAGCCTTCATCTACAAGAAATATAATTTAGAGATCATTTGGTTGAATATAGTTATAAAGACAGTAAAACTAGAAATGCATACAACTAAATATACAAACAGTTATAACTACAAACAAAAAAACTTGTTTGCTTTTGTATTAATGTAACTATCACAGTTACATTCTCTCCGTTTGGTAATATGAAGCTGATAGTTCTATTTGTGAATTTTATCACCTTTCCAAAATGCATTACGAGATTAGCTCCACTGTACGTAAAATAATCATTTTAAATCTCTATCTACAAATAAATAAGTGGATATGTATAATATTTTTACATTTGTCAATAATTTTTCATCTTATCAATCTGTCAACTTAAAATGTTCAATCTATTTAACCTTAATTAATAAACCGCACTTAAAAATCTACTATGATTCTTTCTTTCTTCGTTATCAAATTGAATAATTATAATTAATTAAAATTTACTAAGTTAACATACACTATCAAATTCTATAAAAATTTATAAATAAGGCTATTTTTATATATTTTAAATAAAACTATTTTTCAAAAATTTTAATTTTTTTTTTACACAAAGCTTACGTTGCACGCAAACTTTTATTAGCATTTATTTATTTACAAATATTTTTATTTATTTATAACTCTATATACAACAAGTAAGATATTTATTTATTATTTATTTATATGATTATCTATTTATTTATTTTTGTTAATTAGTGGGTGATTTGATCTTTCACCAACTACTGCAGTTAAAACTACATTCAATTTAGATGTAGTTCCAACTGCAGCATTTAGACTTTCTTGCGCAGGTGTAACTGCATCAGTTGAATTCAATTGCACCAAACCAAATATAGAATTTAAATCTGCATGTATTTGTAACTATAGTGCAATTGCAAATGCATAAAAACAAACAGTCCCTTAATGACAAGCACCGAACATACGTAATGCAATCGTTTAAGGACTCAATGGTTAACACTAGAGGTCCCAAATTTGAAGCATAATTGGTTTATTTCTAGCTAAGTTTATTTTTTCAAAAAAATTCTCTAAAGCAAGAAGAAATTTAATGGAGGGCTTTAATAAGGCAATGAAGCTAATACCAATTATATAGACAAAGATACAAATAAGACACAACAATGCCACATGGTAGTAAACATATCAAGCAAAACTATGCACATCATATAATGAGGAAAAGTAAATTCTGCAAACCTCGTAGGGAGCTTGCTTGGCCTTCTATTAGAAGTGTTTGTTAGAATAATGCTGCGAGAAGAAACACAAACAATTCAAGAAGCTTCAAGTTGCGCCATCGTTGATTGCACCGGTTGTTCTCCGACCTTTACATGAGTTTTCACTTGAATCCTGAACCCCACAAATTTTGCAATTCAATCCCCGACGTGTTGTTTCAATCTGAGTCGTCTGCAGGAGTTAGGATTGGGAACCCAATTAACAGCTGCACAGGGATGGCCAAATTTAACCCTTTAGCAGCACTTTCATTTTGCAAGCCAATACCTCACCACAGATAAAATCACAATTGCGACCAAGATACAACCGGCTCTAACCATTCAGAAATTTTCTGCAGAAAGAGAACTGATACAGGGTTGCCCACATCTACGCTTATCGCACAAAGCATGTTACAGAAAAAAATTTAGTACAGATACACGCATATGAAATATTTCTCATGCCTCGGTCTCGTCCTGGAGGAGGATCTCGTATATATCTGTGCGGATGTTCAATTCTTTGTCTCGCATGACTTCCTGAAGATCTGATAGCTCCTTTAGTGTCAATATTGAACTCAGTTTCTGGAACCCGTCGAGCCATAACCTTTTAGACCTACAAATGAATATGAAGTATGGAATACATAGCGGCCAAACGAATATGCATTACTAAAGAAATTAAGATGACAACAGAATATAAAGTGATGAACAATTTGGCATTGTCTAAAAGAGTACCATGGACATGCGTGAATAGCTCTGAAAAAGACCCGTCTCGCAGCAGAAGGATTGCGGACGATGTCGGCCTCGTATGCAAGGTAGCAGCGCCACAACAGCACTGACTTCTGCAACTTATTGTTTGCTAGAGCTCTCTCAAACAACCCATGAATCCTATTGCTAGACCCAGGCTTATTCCATTCAAATGACAATGCAAAAAGCCAGGCAATCACAGATGGATTCCTAGAAAACATGAAGAAAGATCGTTACAGTTTTGAGCATTTTTTATTATGATACATGCAAGAAATGTATAATTATGTTAAATAATGGAGAATTTTTGACAGTGCCTGCTAACTTGTGGAGACATGATTAGATTTGATCACAATCAAATAGAATTTCTCACTGTTTGACTTAATCCTAGGGAAAGAGCAGTTGCTTAAATAATAATAATAATAAAATAAAATTAGAAAAAAACTAGTTGAACGCCAAAAAAAGGGTGTACACCTTACACCCCCAATCCTAGAGTTTAAAAATCCATGGTTTTTAAAAAAATGACAAGACAAGTGTGGAATATTGGCCCTTTGAGGAAAGGGTGTAAGATTTACACCCACTTTTTGGGAGTACAGGTAGCATTGCTCTTAAGTCAATTTCTTAGAATATCAACTAGAATGCCAATGAGTATAGAGTTCAGCCTTTGACCTGACGATTAATATAATTACCGCCTAATCTAGTTAATTTCACGCAACATATCCACTACATAAAGTTAAATTAAGCAAGATTTCCATGAAGACAGCAAATAAGACCATAAGTGAAGCAAACCCTTTTGTTAAACCTTTTAATTCAATTTACCAGGTGTTATCAGCTAGTTAAAGAAGAAGAAAGAGAAGGAGATAAAGAAATTTACAAGCAAAGTAACAAGATGAGTGAATACAATGGAATTGACAACAATATACATAGTATAAAAATTCAAACAAAAAGAACTCAAAAGGAAATGTGACAGCAAAGAGTGGAAGTTCTACTTATACCAAAGGAATATAGAAATATAATAAGAATCAATGCTTAGCTGAAGCACGCATATTGACAAGGTCAATAAAGAAAAGAAAGATCACCTCTCTATACATTTGTCTAGTAGAAGTCGCACTTTGTTGGAAACCGTATAGAGACAGCTTAGTCCTAACATGGCTGCATATGTTTTTGAATTGTTAGGATATATTTGCAGCCCTTCTGCTATGCTTCCCCACACCCTTGAGAACTTCAATTGGTTGATATGTTTCTGAAGCAGTCCAACGTAATAGATCCACAAAGTCTCAAATTCCAAGCTGGAGCTTCTCTTTCCTGAGGAAATGAGTATCATCTTACTCAGCAGAGAAGTGAGAGGCATGTGATGATACAATAGAACTCTATAGAGGAAAACTAACGGCCACAGACCATATTATATGCCAAGTAGTCAAACTGAATGGGCACATGACAACAAGCGAGGAAATATATATGTAGCAAAAGTAACTATATAAATTATGTAAATTATGCTGAAGGAATGCCACTAATAGCTATCACTGGCAATATTTAACTTTCTGTATCCACAGCTAATTAGTCATTCATAACTAGAGATTTATCCACTTGCACTGATGGAGAATCTGACTTGATCTTGTACAATCTGATATGGTTCAAGCTCAATTGACCACATTGAGTTATTCCAGATTAAGCTGGGTTGATTCTAATTTAATTATAACCATTTTTGGACCTACCAACAAAGTATTAGCTCACAGTATTAAAAGCAATAATCGAAAAAATAAACCAATCTATCACTTCTGCTACTCTGCTAGGTGCTTAAGTGATGCAGTGCACACACCTATGTGGATTAGTTAATGTTTCCAGATTATCCAGATTGTCTCTTAGAGCTAAACAGTACAGGTAGACATGAAATGCATGATTCTTATGATGCAGAAGTCAGTACTAGTACAGGAGTAGCTTAACCAAAGCTAACTGTTTTCTACTCATGCTTTGGATCGTGTTATAGAAACTGGTCTATTGCAGAGACGGAGGTGGCTGCTAATCCCCTCAGAGAGACCAGAATTGCTCTCAAGTATGAGTGAAGACAATATGCGTTCCTGATCGTAGATCTGAGTCATTTGACAGCAACAAGGGAATGAAAAATTCACTTTAAAGAAAATGTGGTTCTCCACGAAGTGCAAGGAATTCGATGGCTATAATATGTTTTCTATTCTATATTGTGATCTAGTATTTGAAAAATAAAGTTTGGGCCAACAGAACTTGCTAACCACTCTCAATCACCCATCATAACGCTTGTTAAATTATGACATTGCATAATTATGCAATGAACTATATTTACTTATACAACCTAGATATACCAAATTTTAAAAAAGTAAGAACTAAAAGGCCAACACTTCATTAAACAATGAAAAGAAATAAACATGACTGACCTGAAAGTGTCGCCGAAAAGGTTTCTTCGATAACTTCAAGACCAGCAGACCAGCCGGATGTTAAGGTCTCAAACAAAGAAGCAGAACAGACGAGAGCAACAGAACCTTTTTTAATGGAACCACATGCCCATAAGTATCTTAAGCTTTTAATCTGTTCTCTGAATCCTTGACGTGCCCTTAAGACCTGAGGACCAGAAATTGGATTTTTAAAGGGGGTGTACTTAACTTTGCTTCCTAGGCATGACAGTATGTGGATGGCTCGCTGCAAGGACAACTCAGAAATGTTGCAACTCGAAGTAGATGTCCCCAACTCCATCTCAGCATACCATAAATAAAGAAGAGGAACATCTTCGTGAAGGTCCTGGTCCAGCATTTCAAACAAAAGCAATATCAAACGTCTAAATAAATAAAACAAGCAGAGTATATTAGGAAGAAAAATAACAAGCTAGAACAAAACCATCTTTTGTGTCAACATTAAAAAGAATATGAGAATTAACTCTCAGAAAGGAAGTGGAAAGAAGAAAGAATCATTTTGTCTAATCCAAAATAAATAAATAAAAACATGGAAAGTGTTATTTGAGTAGGCTACTAAGAGAAGCACTACACTAAAAAGCTCCAAATTGGACCTTTTGCTTCTGGAGCACAGGATCCAATTTCTGCTTCCTGCCACAGTAAAAGCTGTGGACTTTTTTTTTATTTGCCAAACACTATAGTGGAGATAGCTGAGCTGAACGCAGGAGCAGCAGCTGGGCTAAAAAGCACCACGTAAGTGCTATGGCAAAGTCTAACCCTTTTTCAGGGTTAATATATCAGAACACACGGTGAAGTTTGAAACTGACACAGAAAAGGTCAATTGCCGTCACTAACAACAGAGAGGCAACAAATGCCATGTTCTGAACACCAAAAAAGATGGGCTCTTTTTATGATGTTGAGAATATTGCAATTAGCAAAACTATGAACATAGTATTTCTAGGACAGATATCAGTTGAATCGAAAGAAAAAACAAATTCAATACGACAAGATTAAGACTCTTACCTGTGCAACTCCATCAACAGATGACAATGCCATATCCAATATCTTCCTTCCGAGATCAATATTTCCATGGCTGGCCTCTCTTTGTGCATATATACCGCAAAGTAACAAATCCTGTTGCATAACATGTGACACAAATGTTAGCAATTATCATAGAATTATGAACTTGAAATTTACAGTGACATTCCATTCCATGATCGGCACAAAACAGAACAAGCAATTTCTAAAAGTTCAACTTAGGCAAATATAAAGCCCAAGGAATGATGTATCCATTCGAAATTCTTCCTTTCGAAATTCTATCTGACCATAAAAGCCTCAAAGTTCACAAAAGACTTGTTGTCATTTATACCACAATCAAGGAATCAAGTGCCGTGGCACGGGGGCGTGCCGCTCTGTCCCTGGCACGGTACGGCACGGGCACGCTTCCGTGCCGACACGTGGTACGCTTGCGTGCCGATGGATACGCATGACCTCCTACTGGCACACTTTGGCACGGACATATTTCAGTTTTTTTTGTTCCAATAAGCTCTTATAATGTTATTTTGAAAGATTTAATCAAATAATTATGAATATTTGCTATGTATAGTTTACTATACTCATCGATTAACATGCATGTAAGCTTTTTGTATGTAAAGTACAACTATACCTGATGTAAAATAGAGATTAAAATACAATAATAAAATTCACAAGTACAATAATTATAATTATTTACATCTTTACATAGGGATGACTGCTTAATTCCACATAGATTGTCGCGGTAGATCATATGGCATATTATCAGCTGCAGATACAAGATTTATTCGACAATGTTGACACAAATATCGCTGGTATTGTGAGAACGTCATATATTCCCAGTATATCTCATTGTATTTTTAATTTTATCACTACTTAATTCGCAAAAATTTTCGCGGTGCGACAAATTTTGATAAAATAATTTGTGAAGTAAAAAATGGATGTCTGTGGTGGGTGCGGGGGGCGAAGCCCCCCGCGGTATGGATCGAATATGTAAATTAAAAATTTGCCCGTATATTGATAAACAAACAAATTAAATTATACTTTTTTGACTTACCTAGCAAGTAGATTTTCGATTTGTAATGTTTTTGAGGGATGTGAGGTACTCGGATGTTTCTTGGTTTCCCAAAGAACAAAACAAAAAGGAAAAAAAAAGCAAAAAGCAAAAAAAAACAAAAACAAAAAAAGAAAAAAAAAACAAAGTTTAAAGAGAAAAAGCAAAAAAAGGGTTGTGTGTGTGTGTGTGTGTGTGTGTGTGGGTGTGGGGGGGGGGGGGTATAAAACAAAAAAAGCAACAGAAAAAGCAAGAGAAGAAGGGAAAAAAAAAAAAAAAAAGCGGCACGGGCGGCACGGTTGCCGTGCCGCTTTGTCTCGAGCGGCACGGGTGCCCGTGCCACGAGACAGGGGGGGGTCCGAGACCCCCCCTGTACCGTGCCCCCTTCTTGGGGGCACGGTACGTGCCGGCCCGTGCCGTACGGCACGGGCCGGCACTTGATTCCTTGACCACAATAAAATAAAATATAATAAAATAATTTTAAAAAATCATTGCGCAAGTACACTATGCAATAACAAACATATCAAGTACCTGTCGATCTTTTTTCAGTAGGTTTTTGGCCAAAGCTCGTGAGGCATTGACTGAAGAAGATGACGAATTCATTTGAGCTGAAAGTATCTCTTCAGTTACAAGTAGAGCTTCTTCTAATATATGATTACGAGGAAAGACATCAAGCGAAAGCAATATTGCATTCCGCAGAAATTTCATCATTGATGTGCTTGTTGAAGAATCACTTTTGCTGCCCATCAGGGATTCCAAGCTAAGATGATCTGAAGAAGCTTGAATCTTGTTTACTAGTTCCCAGACACCTCTCAGATCTTTCAAAATATCATCTGGCACAGTCTCCAAGCTGAGAATCCGGTCAAGCCAACTTGATTTGTTTGTAGACGTCCTGAAGGGAAGTCAAAGCAAAAACTGAGCGTATGGAAACATCGCAACACCGAGAAACTTATGTATAACTTTTAATGTTATTGCTTCTATAAAGTATAAACATGAAGAGATATGGTGCTTCTATAAAGTATAAACATGAAGAGAAATGGCGATAATATTCTAAACTAAATTACACGTAAGAGCTGATCTATCCATCTCTTTACAGCAAGCAATGTATTTGACAAGGTTATTCCCAGCAAATTACACCTAACGGGCTAACAGTTTTAGAAACTTGAAATATATGTCCATTGAAATAAAATAAAAAAGAAAAAGGAAAAGCAATTGACATTTGAACATCACTAGTTACTTTTACTATCACACAAGGACAAACAAAACAGTGAAATCTATCAACAGAAGAAAACTGAGATTACCATTGAGAAATTTTACCACCATAGAAGTCAACAAATTGGCACAGCAAGGACAAACGAGCCTCCTCCGATGATAAAGAGAACAAGTAGTCACTGACATCTTCAAACAAGATCACCCTTGAAAGCTGTTCATCACCATCCTGCGCTGGGTTGTCAGGATGAGCGGATGCTGATTTTCAAAGGCCAGCGTCATCATCCAAAGAGAAAAGACAAATGAAAATGAAGATTAACAATCAAAAAGAAGCTATAAATAAGATCAGCATTTATATATCAGCAAATGATCTAAAAGGCAACATCAAAGAAAAAGGTAGAAAGTCTCTAGTACCAGAACTTTCACAAACAGGCATCCACTGCTCATTTTCCCTTGATAATTCCTCAAGGGACCATTTTTTCCACGTATTGGCATCTTTAACCTCACTATTAGACTCGGCATCTATGTCAATTCCTAGTTTTTTTAACAATGATTCAACATCTTCTTGCAATGGAGCATCTTCAGTATCAGGGTGCTCTTCCTCATTTCCATCAGCTAGGGTAGGCCCTATTAAATTATCTAGGTCTTCATTTGTTTCACTTTTCATCGATGAAGGGTCAAACCAACCACTCCAGCCTCCTACTTCAGCATCTTGCGAGCTTTCCTGCATAATCACATTCTTCCTGTTCTCCTCATCTTTTGCTAACCATTTAGACCACCCAACTGCTCCCTCTTCTCCAATCCTCGCACCACCACTATTCCAGAAGTGCTCAAATAGCCTTTTCTTACTATATGGTGTGAGGAGTAAGGTTGGGCACAACAAGCTATACTCTATTTGAGCTTGAAACAACCCAGTTGCTAATTCCCGGTAACCTGTCTGCCACTCAAATCTGCAAAGACTCACAAAGATATCCACCAAACCAAGTTCTAGCTGAACTAAGGAAGAATTCGATGAATGGACATCAGCAGTTTGACAATCCTGCAAATAGATTGAATTGATTAACAGAAAAAGAACCTGACATCTCGAAAATAAAAATGCTACGAGAGAACTAGTAAATGAAGAGCTAAAAGTAGAAACAAATCAACTATGGAATCAAATTCAAGAAGCTCAATCAGTGATATATATAAATAAAATCTCTTTAAGAGTTTGCTTTCGAATTGTTTCACATCTGGATAAGTAGATATATACAACCATAAAAGATATGTACAAATAGGCAATTGTTGTACGTTATATTTGATATATTGATACAAATTAAATGTAAGGCACTAAACTAGACATCCAGGAATCCCATTAAGTGATTAATATCAAGAACAAATACACGATATTATTCATGCACTGATGGAAAACTAAAAAAGAAGTAGAAACTACTTGTTTTTAGTAGTAGGAAACATGTGAAGAAGTGACTATCAAATAAGAAGAAAAGGACAATATAAAACTGAATAATAGGCGGCAATATCTGTAAGAATAGATAGAGAAAATAAAAAGGAACCTGCCTACAAAGCTTGTCGCAAGCCGAAGATAAAGCTTGAATGGCATGAGAATAACTTTTCCTTATTTCCGAGACCTTAAACCGAGAGAACTCGCTTTGGCAGAAAAGCAAATACTCTTTCCATAATCTACAACTATCCAAATGCTGCATCAGTATTTTTTCCCATTTGCCCAAGATATTATTACTAGTGTCCCTGTCATAATAAGATCTCAAAAGACAAAGCAGCAGTTCTTCACTATCCGGATTGAGCTCCACAGCCTTCTCAAGTATGCTAATCTTCTTCTCAATCGTCTGCCGGCGAGCAGCTTTTTGTGGCTGAGTACTCGCAATTTTATCCTGAAATTTGTAAATGGAAGCAGTTTTGCAAAGTTTAGAATTACCTGAATGAAAGGCCTACGAATAGCAAATAGACTGTTAGATAGATTGTTACATGTGATACCCAAGGATTGCCTGTACCACCCGTGCCACCCATGCCATACTGTACCAAGGCCTTACCTGCACGTGGCACAGGATCGTGCCGACATTGTATCGGCAAAATGATTTTTTTGCATTTTTTGGGATCTTCTTGAGTTTGATGTAAATGTTTTACAATAGTTATATATATCTTGTAAATCTACTAACATTTCAAGCAATTAGTAAGTTCCATTGCATAATAAAACCAACTTTTAGTGAAAAAATACACACAAAAAGATTTTCTTGAATTTCTTTTATCATTTTATATCTAGTGAATTTACCTAAGGTAGTGTTTTCCTACAAATTTTCATTCAATAATGACTTGGGTTTTGGTTTCATGCACATACTTTCGCAACATATATAAAATAATTTTTTGCAGTTTTTAAGATATTTATGACTTTATTCTTACTAAATTGTGTAAGATATAATACATAAAATATTTTTATATCCATTAGAGATATTAAAACACTTCGAGAAACTAGTTTTTCTTAAATTTACTAAAAGGCCCAAGCAAATGTGTGCCAACATGCCATTGGTGTGCCACTAGCACAGGGGGGCATACCGCTGCCGCTGTGCCATGCCATGCCACTATCACAGCACAAAGGCGGTGCCATTGGCATGGCAATCCTCAGTGATTCCTAAATTCAATATGATCATGAAACTGTTGATTCTTAATGTACATCAGTATATACATACAAACATAGAACACATAAGCCAAAGATCTAGCAAGATGGTGGAAAATGCAACTCTAAACACTAGCTAGTAATATACCTGAAATTCTGCAAAGGCCAACCAAACATTTTCATCATGAGGAAAATCTCTGGACTTTTTGTTGAAGTCTCTTGTCTTCCGAATCAATTCGTCATCCCAAGATGCTTCAAGCTCCCCCTTTGCTATAGACATATCACCACCGTTTTCAGAGGATGAATTTGATTCCAAAGGTATATAATCTTCGGGCACCACTGAAGGCATCTTTTTCTCAATAATTTTCACGTGCTTGAAACCCTTGTTTTTCTCGACAGTTGCATACTTCACTGAATAGTAGCGACCTCCCGATCTCAGTTTATGGTCTAGTCCATCTTGATCTGCGTCTACATCCATGTGCGAGGCTGAACGTCTCCAACGATAACGAACTTGGAAATTGAGCCCGGAAAGTTCCATAAGACTATGAAGCTTGTAACGAGCAATATCCATTCTGTATTTTTTACTCTATCATTAGAAAAATCAATAAAGGTTCATCAACATATTACAATGACTAGTGAACCTATTTATTTTGATGAACTAAGAGAGGTTTTTTTCTCAAAGCTCGGCACCATTCACCAAATACTCAAAATAATTAGTAAAGCCAGTCAATTTCAATTAGTCAAAATAATAGGTTGTGTAAACAATTTTGCAAGAGAAAGATTCGAGCAACTTAGGTGATGACACTGAACATCCATAACATAGAACTTATTCAGCAGAACCAGATGCATACACAAAAGACAATGTTCACAGAGCTCTGTTCATGGTGCCACTGAATTAAAGCACAACCATCATCATCAAATTTGCTACTTTTCGACAATAATAACATCAATTACATGAAGGAAGTAAAAAAGAACTAGATGTGGAAGTAGAATAAGATACCGATAAAGATCCAATCAATCTATATTAGATTTTCAAGGTCATATACTGTAATAACTGCATTAGTAAGCGAAGCTCGAAACAAGAGAAGTGTACCTGTAGATGCACCCGAATGCCAAATTATCCCTATCACCACGAGCATCAAAGTAGTAGTCTTTGGAGGGTTTCCTCTCAGACCCCGCCCACGCTCGAACCCCCGACTTCCTCGAAGCCCCGTCTCCAACACCCTCCTTCCCCCGCTCTCTTTTCCTCTTCTTCTTCCTTCTCCTCTCCCTCCTCCTCGAGCTCCTCTCCTCTTCCTCCGGCGAAGGAGACGGCGAGGAAGGGGAAGGGACCAGATCGTAGGACTTCGCCCGCGCCTCGGCGGCGGCAGAAGGGGCCTCGTCGGAGGAGGAGGAGGAGATCGCCGGCTCCGGGGGGAGCGCAGCGCCGGCGCCGCCGCTGGCCGGGATGGCTGAGGCGTCGAAGGTGAAGCTGGGATTGGAGAGCCATTGGGGGCCGCCAGAGGAGGAGAAGGAGGAGGTGGTGGGGTTAGGGTTTGGAGGTTTCGAGGAGAGGGGAAAGAGGGGGAATAACGAAGGGGTCGAGGGTTTCGGGATCGCTTCTTCCTCTGCACCGCCTCCCTCCGCAGCCATGTCCGGGGACGACGACGACGACGACGACGACGACGACATTTTCGGGCTCGACGGGCTTCGGCGCGGTGGGAGTGTAAATAAAGCATTTTAGTCCACCGCTCATACGAGTGTCACGTGCTGTGCACGTGATTAGAGAGTGTAAAGCCCACATTGTAGTCGTGGGCCTAACTGGGCCGGATTCGGATCCGACCATGCCAAGCTCGAAACCGGCCCAAAATAATTTATTAATTTTGGGCCTGGTTTGGGCCTTACGTTATTGAGAAGAACTGAATTTCAGCTACTGTGGGCGAGATAACATTCAATTGAATTGAAATTTATGTGAAATTTTTTTTTTTTCACGTTGTATTTTAATAGGAACTCAATGGATTTCGAACTATAGTTATTCTCCTTTTTTTTATTTATTTTACTAAAAATTTTCATACCAGCACAGAAAAAGTTGAAAACAATTACAATAATTAATTTATTTTTATTTTTTAATCCAATTTTCTTCCACGGTTGGCTTTTTAGAAACGTAAAGTTATGGACAAATTTAATTTATGATGAAATAATTGACAGAAGAGTATTTAAGGCCGAAAATAACTTCATCCTCCTTCCACTTTTGGTGAAGGAAAAAGCCTCAAACTGAAATAAGCTTCTAATTTGTGATTTTCAAAATCACTACCATAATAATATGGAGAGCTAAAGTTTAGTATCTGGATAATCAACTACCTGGCTAAAATACCGACCGTCCCTAGCGCAAGTGGCAAAGGGCTTGGTGGTTGGTACCCGAGGTCCCGAGTTCGAATCCTAGTTGATTCACATTTTCAGCTAAGTTTATTTCTAAAAAAAAATAAACGAAGCGGGTAGCGTATTACCTTTCTCTCAAAAAAAAAATACTACCTGGCTAAAATTTCTATCGAGTTCTCTAATTGTTCACAGCACACAACGAGAAATTTGACAACGGAAAATGTTCTTTGATTTTGTAATTTCTGATTGCCCTATTGAATCTTGCCAAAGTTGAGAGGAGGCCATGCATGTTTTTATACAATTAGGGAGTACTTAATTGATAAATTTTGCAAACTATTAGATAGCTATATGAAATATAGATTAGTAAAATGCTACAATTTGTTATCATGTCATTTGTAAAATATATTAATTTACTAATTTATGGTTTATAAATTTTATCAGTTTAGTATCCTACTTAACGATATATCTTAACAGTGAGATAAAAATAAAACTATTGGATAGCAAAGTGAAACACTTTAAATCATAACGTATTAAACTAAAAATACGCTATACCATAGGGGAGTAAATTGAAGTTATCTTCTTCTTCTTTTTTTTAATACCATCCGAATCGATGATTCACACTACTTTGTGGGGTCTAAAAAATTGTAAATATTTATAAATCAGATTTCACAATTTAACCAATGCTTATTAGGTTTCAAAATCACCAATTCTAATCGCTAATGTGAAGCGCTATTAGATAGATAGGTTTCACCTTAATCTTCAATTGAATTATAATCTTGTTCCTTGTTTTTAGTAAATGGTTTGATTTTGAATAATTTATTTTCTTTCAGTTAGATAATAGATACACTAGAAAAGAAGTTATCATTTAATTTTAGTTTTGTAGTGTTGACTTAAAGCAACCAGAGAATATTACTTTAATATTTTATTTCTGATACTCTCACTATTTAATCTCAAGCCATTAATTAGCTCTGATGCTATGTTAAATACTATAAAATAGTTGTTTATCTTTAAAATGTTAAGCTACCAAAGAACGATATTTTAATATTTCATGTTCAATAGGTCTGAGCTCGAATTCACCCCTACTATCCAACAAGCCAAGTCGAAGTTTCCTCAAACTTATTGCCTATAACATAATTTGTATTATCTAATTTTACACCTAAACAAATTTCTCATTACCTCTATCATTTATTTGGTTGAAGATGCATACAGTTAAAAATACAGCAGTTATAAATATATGTATTTTATTTGTTTGGGTGTAGTAGTAGGCGCTGTAATTATAAATAATTTGTTTGTCTATATGCGGTTGAAAAGTGCATTTTCATAATTTTATTATATATATATATATATATATATATATATATATATATATATATATATATATATTACAGTGAAATTATCTCTAATAAAAAAAGAGAAATATTTTTTGTTTAAAAAAATGATTAGGAAGGTAACTTATCATTTGTTTAAAATTTTTCTCTCCAACTGCTGCAGTTGGAACTGCGGCTAAGTTGAGCATAGTTCAAACTGCAACCGTTAGATTTAAATGTATCACATCAAACACTAAACTTAAATCTGCATATAGTTACTATATAGTACAGTTATAATTATTATATGCAATCAAACAGTTACTAAGGGGCCGTTTGGTTGCATGTTGTTGCAACTGCACAGCAGTTGTAACTGCATGCAAATACAAATTTTGTGTTTGGTTTGATGTATTTAACTTCAACTGCTGCAGTAGCAGCTGCAGGAGGAGGCCCAACTGCAATAGTTGGAACTACGCCCAAATTGACCGCAGTTCCAACTGCAGTAGTTGGAGAGAGTAATTTTAAACAAAAGATAAGCTTACCTCCTATATTATTTTTTAAACAAAAAATATTTTTCTTTTTTACGTTGGAGATAATCTCACCGCCATATACATAAAATGATAAAATTTTAAAAATCATTTCTCAACTACATGTAACCAAACAAATTATTTATAGTTGCAGCGCTTTCTACTACATCCAACCAAACAGAATGCATGTAGTTACAACTGCTGTATTTTCAACTGTATGTATTTTTAACTACACTGTATTTATAATTACATCTAATCAAACGGTCCCTAAGTATTTTTAACAAGACGGTAATTTTTATTGATTTTTTTTTTAATTTACTTTAGTTTATGCTTGTTATTTAAATTTTTCTGCAACCGAGGACCAGGACAATTTATTAAGTTTGGTTGCCTTTATTTTCAGTTTTGAACAACTTACCTTTCATTTTTGGCTCATGCATGATACCGAATTAAAGGAGCTGTACTTAATTGAAAAGCACTATATGCCTACTAATTTTAACCTTATCGTTTGGTTCGAGAATGAGCCGTCCCGTTCTTACGTATTCCTAATACATATATATAATTTTTAAAATAAGCAAAAATAAGAAAACGAATAAGAAAGATCTTTATATTTGACTGAAAACTACATTGTTCTAGAAATAAGAATAATAACATGTTCTTACGTATTCCTAATACATATATATAATTTTTAAAATAAGCAAAAATAAGAAAACGAATAAGAAAGATCTTTATATTTGACTGAAAACTATATTGTTCTAGAAATAAGGATAATAACGTTTGGATTGTTAGACGGAAATAGTGAGAATAAGAGTAATTACAAAATTTTTAAAAAAAAATTATTTGATTAATAAATATCAAAATATTAATTCAATAATAATTTAACACAAGTTAATTAATTATTTAGCGATTAATTAATTAAGGCCAATTTGCGTAAAAAAATTCACAAGTTTTGAGCTTTTGTAAAACTGGGCAGTCTTTTTCGATTTTACAGATTCGGTCCGAATTTTCAGCAGACTGATCAAAATATCTTTATTCCTTTTTCTCTCTTCTTTTTTTTTCTCTCGTTTTTTTTTTCTCTCCGAAGAAGCCGCGGAGGTGGAGGCGGAGGCGGCCCGCCTCGCCTCTGCCCCGCGCACCCTCACCCTCGACCGCGCCCGCACCCCCGGCCCTCCTCGCCTCCGACCCTGTCGAGGCCGCGCCGCTACTCTTTTTTTGTTTTTTTCTCTCCGACCCTCCTCCACCCCCTCCGCGGCCCTCCGCGATTGTAACGAGGACGGCAACGCGTTCTCTTTCTCCGCCTTCGCCCTCCACCTCTACTGCAGCAGATTTTACACCCACCAAATCCACTTCTGAAAATTCGCCGTCCCCACCACCGCCGCCAACGACGAAGAGGTAGCGTTTCTCGGCATCGAGAAGCTCGCCGGCGAGGGAGGGGGCACGCGGCCCACCCGCCTACCCTAGAGGGCGGCGGCGAGTGCGGCCTCGGCGGTATCGGAGGCGAGGGGTGCACGAAAAAATCTCTGAATAAGTACTTTTATTTATTTAAAATAAAAAAAATTAACTAAAAATCAAAAATTAGAAAATAATGAAGAAAATCAGACTCTGGGCCAAAAATCTATTGACGCCAGTGTTGGATCGTCGGCGCTAACCATTAATCCCAAAAGCTCGAGCTGTTAGAAATACGCAACCAATTCACTTAAAGCGTACAGATACAGCGCCCACGGGTCTCGATTGTGACTCGGCCCAACTAGCCTCTGGGCCAAAAATCTATTGACGCCAGTGTTGGATCGTCGGCGCTAACCATTAATCCCAAAAGCTCGAGCTGTTAGAAATACGCAACCAATTCACTTAAAGCGTACAGATACAGCGCCCACGGGTCTCGATTGTGACTCGGCCCAACTAGCCTCACGCCACTTCGAACATGACTCGGCCCAACCCAGCCTCACGCCATTTCGAACATGACTCGGCCCACATGGCCTTCCGCCACAGGGCAGGATGCTGGCCCATTTAAGCCAACAATCCCCCCTCTAGCATCTGCACACATTTGCAGCATGCAGGAATCGAACCCGTGACCTCTGGCTCTGATACCACTTGTTGGATCGTCGGCGCTAACCATTAATCCCAAAAGCTCGAGCTGTTAGAAATACGCAACCAATTCACTTAAAGCGTACAGATACAGCGCCCACGGGTCTCGATTGTGACTCGGCCCAACTAGCCTCACGCCACTTCGAACATGACTCGGCCCAACCCAGCCTCACGCCATTTCGAACATGACTCGGCCCACATGACCTCCCGCCACAGGGCAGGATGCTGGCCCATTTAAGCCAACAGCCAGGTCCGGATTTTCAGCAAACTGCTTGATGGGACAAAATAGCGATTAAGTAGAAAATTTTAATTGGCGCTGCTGAAAAGCTTTAGGTGGAATATCACTTCCGGGCGAAGCACGGTGAAGTGACGTTACGGTCCACGAACCCAAGGTGAGGAATTTTTGTCTGGACCTGGTCTATGGACCGGACAACTAAATTGGTCAAATGGGACAGAGAAAATAAGCGCATGCGAACAATTTTAGCGCCTAACTTCGGCGTCTATTTTGTCCGGTCTACAGGACCAGATCCAGACAAAAATATCTCCGGCCTACCACTAATAAGTTGGTTCGTGCTCCACTTGAACCCTCAACAAAGCAAAGCGCTTGATGTACCCCAAAATGCACCCCTTGTGTTCCCATTACTATGGCAAAATTAGCTTTATTAGATCTAGGACCTGTTTGGCCTAACTGTCGGAAAAGTAATTTTTGCTGAATTAATTTTGATTGTGAGAATTGATTTTAGTTAAAAGGTGTAGAGCGTTTGGCTAAATCTAAAAAAATCAATTTTTCTAAATTTTTTTGTAAAATTGTTTTATAATTTTCTTTTGCTTTTGTAAATAATAGTTTTACAATAGGTTAAATTACAGAAAATTTTCCTACAAATATTCGCTTTTTTATTTTTTCTCCATAACTTTCAAAAACTTATATTCAACTTATTTTGACATAAAAAAATAACAAAATACATAAAAATAAGAAAAAAATAAAAATAACTTGATAGAAATTTTTAATGACTCTATTATGAAGATTTATGTTACAATTTTTCTTAATAAAATTATTAGATTTTGTCTAAAGCAATAGATTTGCTAGCTGTAATATAGAGATTGGTAAGAAAAAAATAGTTTAGTGACATATGTAAGAAAAAAAATAGTATAAGTTAGAAAAATAAAAGTAAATCTAAAATATAGTGTAGAGATTTATAAAAGAGCCATACTTCAATACACCATGTAAATCTTGACCAATTATTTTTTTAAATAAGTGGTTTAGATGTCGTGACTAATTATTGAGGCATAGCAGCATATGTACCATTCTTCGGGTATCTATCTAGAGAATATTTTGGTCTTTGTAGTATATTTTGGTCCTTAAGACCGGTTTTATCCAATTAAGGATATTATAAACTTTTCAAATACCTAAAATAATAATTCAAATTCAAATTACATCCAAACTGTAAATTCAATTTGGAAACAACATAAGAAACTTAATTATGAATCAAATTCAATTTTTTAAATATAAAACACAAATTTAAAATAAAACTTTCAGATCAAATCAAAATTAAAATTTAAATAAAAAATTAGAATTTGGCTTTAAAATTAAAAGAACAATTTAGATTCAAAATTTAAAAGTTGAATTTAAATTTCAAAATTAAAATTTTACATTGCGATACCAAGTTCAAAAATTAAATTTAAATTCAATAATTTTTTAAGTTGGATACTTAACTGATTGAATATTATCTAATTTGGTAAGTACAAATTAAACAAAAAAATTAAAGT
This sequence comes from Puya raimondii, assembly GCA_016920855.1. Taxonomy (NCBI): domain Eukaryota; kingdom Viridiplantae; phylum Streptophyta; class Magnoliopsida; order Poales; family Bromeliaceae; genus Puya; species Puya raimondii. The sequence goes on from JABWPP010000050.1 coordinate 92,152,339, forward strand.
TTATAGGGTACTAACAAATTTGGTATATAATATTAATTCTTTTCAATATTATCATGTTAACTAATCTAAATCGATAACATGTTCAGCACGTTATTTTATATAAAATCAATCATATCCTTTATTAATTATCAGTTATATTTAATATATATGATGTATTGAATCATTACTCTTGATAAAATATAATAATATGACGATATATTTGAAAAAAAATTATATAATATAGTAAAGAAAAATACAAGTATAGTATAGTAGAATACAATTAAAGCCGAAATGAAAATTATATTCCGAGCCTTAAAAAGTAGCTCTACGAGAAAAGGGACAAGAATATACTAATGCAATTTTCTTTTTCTAATAATATTTTTAAAGAGTAATTTACCAAATAATACTAGTGGGTACACTTAGGGGTACCCAAAGCAAAACGCATCCTCAAAAATCTATTAAGGCTTTCCCCCTATTTTTTTTTTTTTTTTTTTTTTTGGTTCCTACCATTTTTGCGCTTTCACCAAACTCCAAAACTCGTACTAAAAATTCATATAAAAAAAAGCTCTCTCGCGTCAAAAGGTAGGAGAAGGAGCGACGAAGAGGGCGAGAGAGCGCGAGAGAGAGGGCGAAATGGGGGCGATGCGTTTCGTAGCAGCGGCGATATCACTTTGGATCTGTTTCGGGATCGTCGGAGTCGCATCGGACGCGTCGGATCACCGCTACAACAAGGGCGATCCCGTTCCCCTCTACGCCAACAAGGTCGGCCCCTTTCATAACCCTAGGTAAGTGTTTTTCCCCCACTGTTTTTTTGGTAATTTTTGGGTTGCTTTTAGTGTTTGAGATCCCCCTTTACTAGATCTGTTGATGTGCTCCTCGGATCTGGGGTTTTCGTCTGGTTGTTGTAATTTGGGGTAATTGTAGGAGATCTGGCGAAAAAATCAATTTTTTGTTATGATTCTTTTGTAAAAAAGGGATTTTACAGAAATTTTAGCTGTAGAAGCATCAAACCTGGTAGTTACAGACGAGCTGGTGCTCAAAGTTCAAGTTTATTGATTCTGAATTGGTTTGAATTTGCAAAGAAAGATTTTATTTTATTTATTTATTTATTTTTCATGGTCTGATGTTGGATTAAAGATATTTTTGTTGTTTGTTCAAATAGGAAGGATTAACATTTTAAATCAGGGTGTTGTTTAAGGTGCTTATTTTGGCTTCTTTAGCTTTGACTAAGATTGATGAGGAGATGTTGATAAATTTTAGACTTTTTGATGGTTTATATTGCTTTAACTCTGGCAAATGAGATATTTCGATAGCGTTTTCTGTTGCTGCTATAGAATTACTTTAGTAGAGAGATACCTTTGAATCTCGTAGTCGGCATATAGTCTCGTTGTCTAATTATTGCGCTTATTGCAGCGAGACGTATCGATACTTCGATCTCCCATTCTGCTCCCTAGGTGTGCTTCTGGACCTTATATTGTTCTATTTCCTTTTGATGTTTTATTATTTGTAGTTTTATAATCAAATGAAATTTGGTTACAGAACATCCGAATGAGAAATCAGAAGCACTCGGCGAAGTCTTAAACGGAGACCGCCTTGTTGACGCTCCCTACAAGCTTGACTTCCGTGTGGACCTCGATTCCAAGTTGGTATGCAAGAAGAAGCTCACTAAAGAAGACGTAGCCACGTTCAGAAGTGCGGTCACCAAGGACTACTACTTCCAAATGTACTATGATGACCTGCCGTTATGGGGATTTCTTGGGAAGGTCGGTAGGGAGGGACAAACCGACCTTAGCGAGTATAAGTACTATCTTTTCAAGCATATCCGCTTTGATATCCTCTATAACAATGATCGGGTGATCGAGATCAACGCCAACGCTGATCCCAATGCTTTGGAGTATATCACCGAGGATAAGGATATCGAGGTCGAGTTCTTGTACTCGGTGAAGTGGAAGGAGACGAATACGCCCTTTGAGAAGAGGATGGAGAAGTACTCGCAGTCTTCCTCGCTACCACACCACTTGGAGGTCCATTGGTTCTCAATAATAAACTCATGCGTCACGGTTCTGTTACTGACAGGATTCCTCGCCACGATTCTCATGCGGGTTTTGAAGAATGATTTTGTCAAGTAAGAATTCTCTTTGTTTCCTGAAAATTGATCTTGATCTCGTATTCGAATGCAGTAGTCCCAACAGTAATATTATAGCGATAAATGTGAAACAATTATTTGATGAATTATTTTGTCTGCTTTTGATTCTTCACATTTTATCTTAGTCAGCAATGCTCATCTGTTTGCAAAAAAAAATACTAAGCTTCAAGTACTTGAACATTGAACCAGTCGTATAGTTTGATGGGTGACGGCTTGAATGACTCTTGAAGCAAAACACTGAGTTTGCTTATTTATAGCATCTAGTCTTGTGGCAATATGAATCGATTTACTATGTAAGAGAGAGGATTTTGTTTTTCCTGAAGTAACTGCCTATTTAACATTACTAAATGACTTAAGTAAGAACACTGAGTCTGCTTATTTATAGCATGTAGTCTTATCTCATGGCAATGTGAATCGATATGTTATGTTAGAGAGAGGATTTTGTTTTTCCTGAAGTAACTGCCTAATTAGCATTACTAAATGACTTAGGTAAGAGAGAAATGGCTTAGTTTTTTTTCTGCTGTTCTTTTGAAATTTGATGTCTAATTTAGAAGCAGACTTTTGGAACTACCACATTTTTTTAGATCTACTTTTGTTGGTGGCAAAGTCATCTGCTTTGAGTGAAATTTATATTGTTGGTTTGTCTTCTTAATGTTTTTTCTTGATCAACGCATTCTTTTAGTTACTCGTACAGGTGAATTTTATTTACATTCCCTTCATTGTTCCTATAATGCTACAGGTACGCCCACGATGAGGAATCAGCAGAAGATCAAGAAGAGACTGGATGGAAATATATACATGGAGATGTCTTCAGATATCCGAAGAACAAATCGCTCTTCGCTGCTTGCATTGGATCTGGCACTCAGCTATTTGCTCTGTAAGCTTCTTGGACTTTTTTTTTTAGCTGTACATAATCTGGAAATATTGATCTCTGCATATATGGGCATAGAACGCTTTTTCAAAATATGCTTTGTTGTTGCTGGTCTTTCTTACATTGCCTTTTTTCATTGCAGCACAATTTTCATCTTTCTTTTAGCTTTAGTTGGCGTGTTCTACCCATACAACCGAGGAGCTCTTTTTACTGCGTTGGTTGTAATATATGCACTTACATCTGGCATTGCTGGCTATGTTGCAACCAATTTCTATTGTCAACTTGAAGGAACAAATTGGGTGCGCGTGCTTACTCCACTTAAATCTACTGTTAATGATTTAGGGCCCATTTGGCCTGGATTGCTTCTGTAGAAGTGAGTTGTTTGAACAATTAATGTCAACTTGTTCAGTAAATTTCCTCAAAAGTCTTCTGGTGCGGCAACAAAGAAGAAATTGGAGTTTCTGCGTTTGGGGTCCAGAAGCTCATTTTTGCTTTTATACAGAGCAAAAGCTCTGGATATTTTTGTTTGCTGAATGCTTGGGATGCTGCTTCTGGAAGTAGAAGTAGATAGTCTATTTTAAAAGCCAGGCCTAACATATTATTTACATTGTTTCTTTGTCACGCAACTTGTATCACTGTTTCTGTTTTTTCTCCCTCTCTCTCTTAACACCTTGTTGTTTTGCAGGTAAGGAATTTGCTTTTGACAGGATTTTTGTTTTGTGGGCCTCTCTTCCTGACATTCAGCTTTCTCAACACTGTTGCCATTGTATACAGTGCTACAGCAGCACTGCCATTTGGCACCATCCTTGTTATTCTCCTCATCTGGGCACTTGTGACTTCTCCTCTGCTTGTTCTTGGCGGGATTGCTGGCAAAAACAGCAAGATGGAATTTCAAGCACCTTGTCGGACGACTAAATATCCTAGAGAGATCCCGCCACTGCCATGGTATCGTACGACTGCTCCACAGATGGTGATGGCCGGTTTTCTTCCATTTAGTGCCATCTACATCGAGCTTTACTATATATTTGCCAGTGTATGGGGTCACAAGATCTACACTATATACAGCATCCTCTTCATAGTCTTCATCATTCTCCTCATCGTCACTGCCTTCATTACGGTGGCGTTGACCTATTTTCAGCTCGCTGCTGAAGACCATGAATGGTGGTGGAGGTAAGCCATATATCCAGCTGCAAGTATCAAGCTTAGGTGTATAAGTTATTTTGTTTCATTTATTATGTTTTTAGCATGTATGTGCTTTCCCCTAAGTTTTAATGGCTGGTTACCTTAACTTTTTCCTGGTGTCTTAAGCCTTTAAATGAGTTATTTTGCCTTTTATTATAGACCACGGTACACCGCTATATTGAGGCAAACGTACAAATAGTAAATTATTAGGACATGTTCCCCTGGAGCTTTGCAGTTTACTCATTCCAAAATATAAATTGTCGTCTTTTAGAAAATAATCAGATCATATGATTTGGAGTTTGATAGATAGTAGGTTAGGTGGTGTCGAAACACTAGATTCCAATGGCAAATCTCATTGTATAAAGTTTTCTCTGTATATCAAACATGCTCGTGAACGACCTAAATTCTCTCTGCAAAATCTTTGCCAGCTGTACAGCTTCCTCGACATGTTTCCCATTTACTTACTCTCTAGGAAGGTGATTAAATCTATGGACATATGAAATTCTGATTTAGGACGGATGAGAAAGACTTTTTGATAGTTTGAGCTTTTTGTGAGAGTTGAAACAGAACGCATGAATCACTAGAATGAAATTTGATACCTCTGTTTGATTGTAATTGTATTGGAAGCGCGATTAGGTACCTGCAATGAGAAGAAGCTTGTTGCCTTTGATTTTTCCTAGTTCTAGTGCCATTGCAATTTTGGTGAATTGATCAAGCGTACATCAAGATAGAGCTTAATGCACTAAGAAGTGGTTGTGTCTTCGAGAGAAACGGCCTTCTATAAGATTTTAACTGGCTATATGCTCTACCTGCCATGCAATCAATGGATAAACAGTAGGTGTTTTTACTTCTTGATAAACTAGTGAGTATATATTTTTAACCCTTGTCATGTAGATTTTTGATGCATTCTCCTCATGTTTCCTATTTTCTACTTGTAGAAAGAACCAGCTGCTTTTACGCCAACCATATCTCAACCCTTGGAGTTCCATAGACTTTCTCAATCAATCTGATATTTTATTTTCATATAGTCAACTTTACTTCTTTTTTTATGATTATCTGTATAGCTGAGTTTAATGCCCCCTAATAATCATTATTAGTTTTTTGATAAAAGAAATTAAACTTAGGGCAAAGAGTTTTAAAGATCATATTTGTGATATCATCAATGCAGACTTTGTGATTGTTGTTACATTTCATATACATCATAATCGTAAATACACCAATTTACTTAAATATTTTGTAGAAGTGTTGTTTTCATATAGCGTCGGGATAGGCAGTAGCCTATTAGTTGAAAACCCTCAACTAGCCTCCTACCGAAGCAGAAGTTCAAATTGAAGCTTTTGCTTTTGACACCCCCAAAGCTAAACTAAGCTAACTGCCTGTGAAGAAGATATGGGCTTTCTGCTTGCCTAAGGTCTGGCATCTTAAAGTAGAGCAACTGTTCTAGAAGCTGGACCAAATGGGCGTTGTGGGCATGCGTTAACGTTTTGTTTAGAATTTCTTTTTTGTTTACTCAAGGATAGTGGTGATTTGTTGATGGGAAGAACTAGATATGTATAACTGCACAATATCTACAGTCCACAGAATATCTTTAGTTTCTTACTCATTTTCTCTGAATATGACAAATCACCTCGTAGGTGAAATGCACCATCGTCAGAAACCATTATTACAAGGGCCTCGCAATGGACTAAAACTTCCATGTTGCCATCAGTAAAGAAAATTCTCGCTAGTGTTTTAAATAGCGGTCGCTATGCCCGCTATAGCGGCCGGTATAGCGGATTTTATGCTCTACCGCTACGCTATAATCTCTAAAGCGGAACTTAGCGGATCGGGTTCATAGCGGCTGCTTTAGCGGCATAGGGCCCGCTAAAGCGGCCGCTATAGAACGGTCGGAAAGCGGGCGCTATGAGCCCAAAACTAAAAAAGTGTAAACGGGTTAAAACATCTAATCGGGTCGGGTTCTCAAGTGGATGACCAGAATATTTCTAGAGAAGGAGAAGAAGAATATCTTCCTGATGAATAAGATTTTAATCATTTACCTAAGATATTCTTTTTAACATCCATTTATAAATTGTTTAGATTGTTAATGGATTATAGATTTTCTAGTTTTATGTCTTTTTGGTTTGCTAAAACGTAATATTTTAAAGTTAATCTTAATAGATAATGACATTAAATATGTATAGGCTTGCAATACTAAAAGAAGGAATGATTAGTTGCCTTTTCTTCAAAATTTTGTCTTTTCTTCAAAATTATATGTATTTTTTTTATAAGGAACATAAACATATTAAGTTTGAAACCTGCTATGTGTTCATAGCGCCCGCTATCTGTTTTCCGCTATGAGACCCTCCAAACGCTATGTGCCTGCTATTCGCTATTTACAACCTTGATTCTCGCACTACAAAATTTTCCACTTGAAAACTTGATTTGACATTTAAACTTTTGGGGCCATATCTGAGTCCTCAATGTAGCCGCATTGCCGTGTTTTACGGATGCGTAAAGATTTATAATTGTGATTTAAAACTATAGTGCTGCTTCTGTTGCAGGTCATTCCTCTGTGGTGGATCAACAGGCTTATTCATATACGGTTACTGTTGGTACTACTACTATGCACGGTCGGACATGTCAGGTTTCATGCAGACCTCTTTCTTTTACGGGTACATGGCCTGCGTCTGCTATGGTTTCTTCCTCATGCTCGGGACCATCGGCTTCCGTGCTGCCTTGTTCTTTGTCCGTCATATATATCGATCTATCAAATGCGAATAATCTGTTCCTGTACAATGCCTGGTATTAATCTTATTCTTGTGCTTAATCTAACCTTCTACTATAGCGAGAGAGAGAGAGAGAGAGAGTATACTTTTCCTAGAAGGTACTTTTCGTAGAAGGTGATTGGAACTCAAAAAGATGCGAAACAACTGATAGAGTTAAAAGGATCAACTTTTTCTTTTGTCGAAAGCCGAAGCTCCGTATTGCTGCAATCAAAGAGATTTTTTCTGGTTCAATTTTCTTCTTCTATTTCCTGGGTAACTCTACGGAGAAGCATGTACCATTACATATACCTGCATAATTTTAGATTGTTGTATGTTCTTTCACACCTTAAATTGACAGTGGAAATCAATATCATCTGTTAAGTTGGGGTTGTGAACTCATATTTTATAATTCTTTTAAACTAATCAGCCATGTAAACTGGCAAAATAATCTATTCACTTATGTGCATTTTTTTTAAATTTAAATTTTCAAATTTTGATTGATACTTTCCACTGCCAGGCAAAATCTGCTCTCTTTTTTTTTTAATTTTTTTTTTTTTTTATTGGTATGTGTAAAATGACTTGTTAGGTTAACAATTACCTTGATGCATGAATTGGATGGCTTCTACTCAGATAATGTAGTCTTTTAACTCATCTAATGTGTAGAATTTTTCCTTTTCCTTTTTCATTTCAAGCCTATTGTTTCTTTTTATTATCTTTTTTGATAAAATGTGTAGAATCATGAGTTGTTATTGTGACGTCCCGGACTTCCCAGGGGATCATCCATCCTATGACTACTCCCGTCCTAGCACGCTCAACTCTCTCAACCTCTTGGGCCTAGCCACCATCCAAAATGCTTAAGCCGGGTTGAGAGGTTAGCCCTATTATATCTTTTATACATGACTAACTGGGGTGTCACAGTTATACCTTATTTCTAAGCCCTTTTTCCAACTTGAAGCTAATCTTTTTTGCTTTATATTCATATATGTACTATCAATCTAACAACTGTATTTAAGCATAGCATCTCACTGAAATTATATGAAATGAACTGGAAATAAAAATATCAGAGTTCATACTTATAAAAAGTTAAATTATCTATAAAATATAAAGAGTAAAAAAAAAAAGAAAAAAGATACATTGTACCTATTAAGAAATGATGTGGCTAATGGGTCAATTGGCCTAGGAAGGTTACAGCCCAATTTAGTAGTTGGCCTTTGACACGGCTATTCAGATGATATGATAATATTAATTTTCTTTTTTGTTTTTTTACTGTTAAAAATAAATTGTACTTCCACTTTTATCCTTAATACCACAATAAGAAGCTAATTAATTGCACCAAGTAGCAGTAGCATATGAAGAAATAGTGCTTTCCACATGAGTGAAAGACCGTCACAAGCGTCAGGGCCTTCGAAAGCAAAAGCTCCAACTTAGGGTTATGCAAGCAGGATTATGCTTTGCAAAAGCTTCAGCAAAGCCAAACAAGCCTAAAGTAACTGAACTTATAAGCTCTGGGCCATTTCGTACGCAGAATTGAATAGGATTAGATAAGATGAGAGGGGAGGAGGGAGATTTAGTGACTCGAAGGCATCGCAAGTCATAACAACTACATGATTGTCTCGTGGTTTATAATAATAGAATTCTCGACTCCAATCCTATCCAGTCTCAACCTCGTAGGTGAGAGTTGATGCCCTAATCTCGGCATCATTTTTTGGTTCAATCAGATACAGAAGTTACGAAAACTCAACCTTTGTACGACTCCTCCTGATGTTTCGGCATATCTCTCTCTCTCCTCTTATCCTATTCAATCCAAACATAACTGCATGCAGAGGCACAGTAAAATTCATCTTTTGACGTCAGTAGGTGTTAAGAGTGGAACATTCAATTTGTTGGCAAAGGACTCTTACTTTCGGCCAACAGACCACATGCATCCACTAACCATTTGGTCCTTAAATCCTATTTTTGAAACCTTTTTATCTTCTTTTCCTATTGATAAAGGTTCCTAGAACCTATTTGGGGACCAATTACACAAGCTCGGGAATAATTTTCTTGTTTCTTTTGTTACACTAATCAAAAGAAAAAATGTAAAGGCAACAAATACAAAAAAAAGAAAAAAAAGCCACTGAATTTAAAGCTTTCTACAATTTCTTAATTTGTTCGGCTATTTCCATATACTTTGCCCTCTCTTATTTACATGTGCATAGACAAAATAATGCACATGAAGCCGAACACGAGCGAGTTGGGGCCGACTCGTGTTCGGTTTGTTTCATAAACGAGCTGAACACAAGCTGGCTCGTTAAAGTATCGAGCCGAAAAATTCAGCTCGTGTTGGCTCACGAACAATAATTTAAAAAAAATTAGAAAAGATTATATATAAAAAATAATTTTTTTAAATCTTATCCATTAGATTTTGATATAATTGTTAAAACTTTACATATAAATAAGACTTTTTATAATTGAGTTGTGCTTTTATTTAGGTTAGGCTAAATATCAAATAATAAAAAATTATATTATATTATATATATATATATATATATATATATATATATATATATATATATAATATGTATTCGAGCTGTTATCGAGCCGAACACGAGCAAGCTGGCCCCAGCTCATATTCGGCTCGTTTATTAAACGAGCTGAAAAATTCGACTTGTGTTCGGCTCATTTACTAAATAAGCAATTCGATCTCGAGCTCGTTTCAAGCCGAACTCGAGCCGGCTCGAGAACAACGAGCTGAATTGCCACTCCTAATACTGATTGGCCAATTTTATTTACTTGTAAGTAAACAGGATTGAAAAGATATATGTAAAATATATTTTTTTATTAGTTTTTGCGTTTCCAAATACGACGAACAATTTTTATACACTCATTGCATTTCATGTGACTCAAGCTCCCATGAATTCTTTTTGTTTTTTCGTTTTTCCTTTTTGAGTAGAGACTCATCTTCCCATACTTTATGGAAAGGATGAGTGTGCTTTCCTTCTTTTCATTAATAATTAGTTTGATGAACTGTCAAAGCTACAAGAGAAATTCCCCTCTCAAAAGTGCAAGATTGAAAGAGAAGAGATGAGTACAAAGTTTCACTATTATAATTAATCAGTGAAAGAAGAATAATTCCAAATTAAAGGATGGGCAACTATATAACATAGTTTTCAACTGCTAGCATGGTTATTAGAAGGTTAAATTATAGAAAACTCTCTTATAAATATTTATTATTTTATTTTTTCTCTCTGACTTTTAAAAATTTATATTTTGTCCCTTCAAAATTTCAGAAATATTTTCAGAAAGGTACGGCGTTAATGGAGAGGACAAAATGACCAAATTACCCTTACTATTTCAATAATAAAAGAAATAATTTTTAATATATTTCTGTCATTTTGAAGGGCATTTTCGATATAGATTATAAGAAATAGACGGAATAGTGATAGAACTCTGACAGAGAGGGGGCTATATGTAACAACTTGAAATGTTGAGAGGATAAAATATAGATTTTGAAAGTTAGAAAGAAAAAATAAAAAAACGGGTATTTATAAGGAGGTTTTCTATAATTTAGCCTTATTAGAAACACTTTTGTTGTATATTAATAGATTATCATATATTTCATTTTCTTTTTATAAGTGCTTTTGTTGTCTTGAGTTAAATGGAGGTTTGAGACTTGGTTTCTTGAAATAGAAACAAGAGAGTACAAGCATAAAGCATGGCCAAGAGAATCTAAGTAGAAAATAGCATGCATGTATGCACAAAATGACATCTCAAAGACAAAAAATGGGCCATAATAGAAATGTAACTAGAAGCCACTATATATATATATATATATATATATATATATATATCAGTTAGGTTCCTATACTATCTATAGTATACCGGACCTCCGGTACTATAGTCTCGTTTTCGATCTTAGGGTGTTCAAATCATCGATCCACACCGTTAAAATTGATCTAGGGTATTTAAAATTTTTAGAAATAAAATTTTATATTTTTCAACAAAGTTACTTTATGATCAAACCATTTCAAACTTGTCAATTTTCAATGGCTACTATGGCGAGTTTATAGTTTAACGGTGTAGAAGAATCTAAATTTATTCAAATTTTGATAAAAAATACTTTAAACTATCTGGATCAAGGTCAGCATCCTTGATCATGAATTTAAAAGTTCTATCCTCAAATTTTAAAGATTGTTCAATTTTTACCATTCATTTTGACATGATTTATTTAGTAAGTAAACGATGTTGAAAAAATTACAATTTTATTCCTAAGAACTTCATATACGCTAGATCATATTTGACGGCGTGGGTCGTTGATTTGAACACTCTAAGATCGCAAACAAGACTATAGTTCCGAAGCTCCGGTACTATAAATAGTATAGTAATCTCATTTTATATATATATATATATATATATATATATATATATATATATATATATATATATATATATATATATATATATATATATACACACACACACATGAACCAAATTAAATAATACACACCAAGTTACATTAATTGTTTGGAGTAATCCACAAGCTATTTATTACACACTACTTAACTAAAATGGTGGGGTTTAATTACTTTACAAAAAGGAAGAGGGTCATTCCAAAGATCCCATACATATATATTTTTATATATATTGTTTTGACTTTTTCCAATTCTATAGTTTGAGCCCTCACATGGCTTGTTTTGTGCCTAGCTAGCTCCTTTGGGGGCCTCACAAAAAAAAAGTGCTCTTTGGAAAAGCAGCTCCTAGCTACCAAATAAGCTTTTGGAAAAAAAAAAAAATAAAAAATAAAAAATCATGGAGACCCCATCAACTATAAACTATTTTGAGATGGCCCTCTCAACTTTTTCTTTATTTTTTTAATTTTCTGGAATTAAGTAATTTTAGTCAATTAAATTGATGATATCACTTTTTAGCTAATAATTAAAACTAGACTAGTTAATCGCTAACAACAAATAGAGCCATTAAATTTAATAAAATTTAATTAAAAAAGCTAAAGATTAAGGCCTCATTTGGTATATTATTTGTTTGTTTAATTTTTTAAACACTGATTCTATATAATTTGATGTATTGAAGAAAAAAAATTCGACTAAGTAATAGATGATAACTTATTTAAAATACTTTTGGAAGTAAAAAAATTAGTTTCAAATTTTAACTTTGTTTTGCTATCAAGAAAATAGTTTGGATGAAAAGGTGGTAATTAATTCAGTGTCCACTGCGACATCTTTTGATATATAGAAGTTCTATTTAATAACATAAAAAATAAACGCGATGCCAAACGGGCCTAAGATGATCTCAATTTATAAAAAAAAAAGTTGACGAGTCTTTTTTTTTTTGAGAGAGAAAGGTAGCACGCTACCCGCTAGAAATGTGAATTAACTAGGATTCGAACTCGGGATCTCGGGTACCAACCACCAAATCCTTTGCCACTTGCGCTAGGGACGGTCGGTATGAGTCTTTTTCAAAAGACACTATTGCTGAGGGGTCTCCATACATATTTACCTAAGCATTTAATGCAACCATGCTCCTCTAATGATTTGGGTCTATATATTACTTAAATTTGCTTAGAAATGAAAGCCCCCACGACCTCCTCGTTAATACATTACTATTTGAGCCCATGTACGTACCACAAAGCCATCTATATATATATATATATATATATATATATATAAAAGATCCTTTTTTTTTCTTTCTCTTTTCTTTTTTTTTTTAAAAAAAAACTTTTCTCTCTCTCTCTCTCTCTCTAGGAGCACTCCCATTTGTCTCTGTCACACTCGGGATGTAGCTTTTGCGTTGTATATCAAGACCCTTCTTATCCAGCTCTTTCATTGTGACATGCTCCCACCCTTCTCTCTCTTTTTCTCATGAATATGTAATACATACATATGCTTTTCCTACCTCTTTTTGTTTCATTTATTTGTCTTTTCATGTGAAATGATCCACCACCACGAGTGAGGGTGATGGGAGCACATGGATTGATGGCTTATCTAAAAAGGGACTCGCCAACTAACACAATGGAACAGTGCTGAGAATGAGAATGAGAATGAGAGAGAGAGAGAGAGAGAGCGAGTAACAAAGCTTACCCACCATACTTACCACAGTTGGCTAAAAATTTGGTGGTCGGTAACTGAAGTCTCAAGTACGAAAGCTAGTTGCTTCACTTTCTTTGTCGAGTTCATTTCTGAAGAATGAATGAAGCAGATAATTAATTAACATGCTACCTTTCTCTTAACAGAAAAAAAAAAGAGAATTGTATGATCTTATTAGTTATCGTATCTCTTCGATATGAGAAGTAAAAGTTAGCTAGGGATTTGGCAAATGAGAAATGTAAAGCTCACTTTAAAGAAATTTTTTGAAAATGAGATCAGCTAGAAATGTGAAGCAACTAGATTTCGAACATAGAACTTTAGATATCAGCTGTCAAATCCTTAACCAAAGTTTTTAATCAACTGTGCTAGGTACGATCGGTCGGTTGCTGTCGAGAAAAGTTAAATGAACTCTCTTACCCAAAATTTGAGACTCCAAATTTTTGATTGAACGAAACGTAAACACCGACGAAACTCAAAGCAACTTGAGTACCTTCCAAGTCAATTTTTCCTTGAGTTGCTTGTTTTGATATAATTAACCAATTCGAAAGTGAGTTACCACTACTATATTTGTTTTGATGAACTTTTTAGCATTGGTGAAACTCATGAGTAATAATTAAACTCAACATGGTTTATTTTTGGGTACTAATTTTGTAATATTTCTTAATGAAGGATTAGTACAATTAATGTACACTATAAGAAAGACGTTTTTTAGACGACGCTTGGGGTAAGCGTTCCTATAATGTAGCAAATACTGACGCTTCAAAAAGCGTCGTCATATGATGAGTCCTATATTATATTAAACTAATTTATTAAATGATAAACTTTACTACTATTTTTAATTTTCCGACGCTTTAAAGCGTTAATATTCTAAAAAATTCTGACGCTTTAAAGCGTCAAAATATATTTTACCGACGCTTGGCATAAGCGTCGGTATATATCTAGCGACTCTTCATTTACTGACGCTTTGACCGACACTTTCAAATGCGACACTAGATTATATTGGGACGCTTTTAAGCATCGTTAACTATAAAAAAAAATATCATTAAATGTAACTTTTTTTTGTAGTGGTAAGATGATCACTTTCGAGCTATAGGCAGTAAAGTTAGTTAATAAGAAAACTTGTCACTTATACTAAAACTTATTTTCTTAATCCTCGTTTACGACAACTCAAACATACCCTTATTAACCGAAAAGGTGGTGACCAAATCATATATTGAATATATCGTGAATATTTTTATACCATATATATGCTACACTTTGTAGACGATGTTTATATATATTCCTAAATTTTTCATGTAAGCCTTTATTAGCATCAAAAGCTAATTAATTTAAAATGTTATTATTCTAATTAATTTATTGTTCATAATTTTTAATTAAATCAATCTGTTCTCATATTTCTAGCTAATTGTGGCAAATTTATTTTAATTAAGTTTGTTGTTCCTAAGGTTTAAAGATTAATTGATTAATTCCTGGTTACTTAAAACATAGAGGCTAATCATAGAAACTCGATTTCTCTGCCAAGAGGAATGGGACATCCTAAATTACTTATTAATTAGAGAGAAAAAAACAAATTGAATTAAAGCTAGAATTCGTATTATTATTAGCATTATCCAATAAACACAACCAAATAGGACTATAGGAGCCCCAAAAGGGCTTATTTTAATTAATGTATGCACCCTCAACAGTAGGCTATTTTTAAATGGCCCTATCAACTTTGAACTTTTTAATTTAATTAGACATACTCAACCTTCATCAATCTTTTGATATTAAGTAATTAAATTAAAACTTTATCAAATATGTGATGATTTTATCAAATTTAATAATTTAACTATTTTTTGCATATAAAATTAAAATAATTCACGGTTAACAACTGATAGAAAACTCCTAAATAGAATAATTCAATATTTTAAAAACCAAAATTTAAGCAAATCTCAACAAGAAAAAGTTAACCTTGAGGTACAAATTTCAAAATGCCCTATAACTTTTTTTTTCTTTTCTTTTTTTTTGTTTTTGCGAGAAAGGTAGCATGTTACGAAAGCTAGAGATGTAAAGCAACTAGATTTCGAACTTGGGAACTCAGGTACCATCCATCGAGCGCTCAACCAACTGTGCTAGATACAGTCAGTAAAGGAGAGTGTTCATAATTTTTTTTTTGTTGAGAGAAAGGTAGTATTCTATCCACTTCGTTCATGTTGTAAAAAATAAACTCGGCTAGAAATGTAAAGCAACTGGCTAGGTTTTAAATTTAAAACCTCGAATACTAACTATTAAGTCTTTAACCAACTGTGTTAGGTACAATCGGTGATCGAGAGCATCCAGAGTTGAGGAGAGTGTCCATACATATACATTAACAATGACATATTAACCTGGGAACATGCATGAAGGACTTAGGTGCATGAAATGACATGTTTTGGAGAAACAATGACATATTGACATGCACCAATCAAGTGAGCAATAATTATAACCTTTTCCTAAAGGGACCATTCTAGTCTAGAGAAGACAATAACCTAATTATATTGGTGTTTTTAGGGAGAAAGAATATTGTCCCTTGTTCCTATATGACTACAGTCCTAGACCATCTCTGACATGCTTCCACCTTGTTGTTTGATTTGATATCTAATTCTGATGGTCATTAATTATAATTCAGATATTTGAAAAATAAAAGTTACTAAAAGAGTTTTTATTTCTAGCTTCAATATAAAGCAGTTTAAATAGCTCTTATTTTTCTTAAAACAAGGTTTTTAATAGGTTTTCATAATATAATTTATCAATTATCTTTGACTAACAATTTTCAAATGACATTTTTTACTTACAGAAACACTAGCTCAATTGTGGATATATAGCCTTTGATGAGTGAACCAAAATACTGTCGACTTTGTCTTTATTTTGTATATAAACACTTCAGATATTCATATATTACAAATATTGCATCTCTCATCGCGTTAAAAATCTAAGTCTTCTAGGTCAAAAAACCATTTTTAATTTCCACTCTAATTAAATGATTTTTATATTTTAGTGTTCTTGAAATATGGCGACAAGTGCCCATCAGATTAGCAAGCAGTCATAGATATAAAATTTTCGATCTTCTTTTTTTCTCTCCTTACAAACAAATTAAGGTGCTATTACCATTACATGAATATTTAAAAATTTAGTATATCACCCTTAATTATTTTTCAGTTTAATTTATATTATTATAAGTTTTAATTTCATTGCAATACAAATATATATATTTGTGTTCTTAAAAGGATAATAATATTGTTTAATATTATCAATCCATCCAAAACAGGCATGTAATGATAGTTCAGTATCAATAGCATCAAACACCTCCTAAGTTGACCTTTATTTTCTTGCCCCATCGTAAGAGACATGAACAAAAGACGATTCTATATATATATATATATATATATATATATATATATACACATATGTACTATTGTGGAACCAATTAATTAACTTAATGATTAATTCTTTGTTGTCACGTTCAAATATATATGTGGGGGTCATTAATTTCACTTTTGTGCTTATCCATCAATTCATCTGCCAAATGGAGGTTTGATAGAACTTGTTCCCTTCTTACACTAATTAATGATAGGTAAAGATCACACATTTATGATCTGTTGCACACTTGAAATTGAAAAGAATATAAAAAATAACAATTATTTTCTTCTTTAGTTTTTTCCTTGGAGAGAGTAATGCTATAGGTACCCTTAAAAGGCGATTTTAGAAATAGAGTTGAAAAGTAAGATTTTGAAGGCGGTGTCTGAGTTAGGAATCTGAATAGTTGGACGACTGACTGATAAACTGAATTTTTTAGCGTAATTTAAATATCTTTGGTCATGTACACGGAGAAGATACGACAGGTCATGATATTTGCACTGACAGAGTAAATGACGCAGGCTTAAGCTGCGTTGAGAGGGAAGAAGCACAATGACGAAAAGAGATGATACACGAAGAACGAATTTTTCGACAAAGACGAAAATATTATTAATCAACTCTCAAAATCTGATTACATTAACCGAGCGTCATGCTTATATATAGAGGCGATACCCGAAACCTACTAGACGAAAATAATAAATTCTAATATATTTTTAAACCTATGCAGATTAGAAATAATCAAATATTCGGACTAAAGCAGAAAAAATACAAAACTTTTTAAAAATAAGAGGCTGAAATTAACAATTGAATTTGGGTCCTTATAAATTCGGCCGGAATGGTTATTCGACGCGTAGATTTCATAAAGTATTTTCCGAATTGGAATTGCACGCTAAAATAAGATATTCGAGCGAAAAGTTATGATCGTTTAAAAATTTCTCGCGCCGACAATAATAATTACCGAACTCAACGAAATTTTCGGCTCAGCTTGATTAAGTCACATTTTTTCAGAAACTCTAATGCTAATTAAGTTAGCCGCATCAGTAAAAAAATAAAAATAACAAAGAACGAGAGTTTAGCCCAAATTAAATTTCAACCTTTGGTAGGGATCAGAGGTCTTTATTAGACATGATACTATCACTATGTAGTCAAACAATCCATCTGATAGGTGATGTCTCAAGAATAATCTGAAACATTTGGGACATTCTGATCATGTTATGCATAAGTTTGCGAATCAATGAGTTAAGCGATCGAATCAAACGGCTTATAACGTCCGACATACGGTGCTTCGAGGCGGTCCATCAGAATGGACGGTTGCAATCGACTTGAATCTGACAAACCTGGTTGGCACATCCAATATACCACAAATTGTATGACTACTAGGATACAGACCAACACAAGCTCCAAAACCCTAACCCTAATTGTTTGTGTACGAACACAGTCGATCGAGTCCGGTCGATGCTTACTTCTACTTGTAATATATGCAGCAACAACAGTTTGGGGCCAAATTTAAACATCTCTATCGACGATGGCGACGGTCGATCGACAAAGGGGTGTGGGCATGGCCCAGTCTAAATTGCATGGTCGCGATCGGCTTCGCGACCATGGAGAAGAGCCAAGAAACAGTACTACTTTGTGGTCCTGATGATGCTTAGGAAGATACCAGTTTTCGACCGCCCACTTCGGAAAGAAACACATCGAAATAAACTATTTGTAATCTGTAGAAAACATTATATATATATATATTACATATTGTATTGATATGTTAATATATTAGCCTATATAATGTTACAAAGGCTTTTAAGTGAGTCATGCATACGCTCTAAAAATATCGCAAAATAATATTATGAAAGAGAACCAAAGTATTTTTCTTGATATTATACTTTAAATAAATATTTATTTTTCATTAGACATAGTCGTTTCATGTAAATAAACTATTTAAAATATTGATTTTTACAAATTTTTTAACTTAAATTTTTTTTATAATTATCTCAAAGGAGATAGCATGCTAAATCTTTCGTACGGTGTGACAAGCATTTTAACGAACTTGGCTCACAGCTGATGTGGTAGACCTGGTCCACCACGTAGTATGCAACCCCGGTGAGCCCATTGAGGCCCAGCCAATTATCTACTAAGGTGGTGGGGCCCAGCGCATCAGCTGGTGTGCCAGCGAGAACCACCCCAAAGTGGTGGGCCCCACTTTGCCGCCCACTCAAGAAAAGCTCTGACACCGCCACGTGTATCCCAGGCTCGGTTTGGCCTTACGTGGGCAAATGGGACAAACCCGGTCTACGGGTTTTCGAACACTGAAAAAGGCGACGAATTATGAAAACGTGGACCTGGTCCACCACATTAGCCAAGAACCAGAACGTAATATTCGATCATGGAGATCTTATAATATTTTAAACATAAAGTTACTGGACGTGACCTGTAACTCCTTAATATTCCACTTATTAAAAGATAAAAATTTAAAGAAACTAACGCATGTTTACATATTCATTAACTAATCCCAAAAATTAATATGCTTAAAAAAGCTATTATAAGGTACATGAGAAATATTTTTTTTTGAGAAAAAAGTAGCACGCTACCCGCTTCATTCATTCAGAAGGTGAATTAAGCTACATGAGTAAGGCAGCAAGGCCTCAGGGATGACGAAAAAAAAAAAAAAATAAAAAAAAAAAAAAAAAAAAAAAAAAAAAAAAAAAAAAAAAAAAAAAAAAAAACTCTCAGCTGTTCAGAAATTTTCCCACAGAGATATCATCTGTTTAATCTTGTAGAGTCCACGTATTGGGTTAATCTGGGCCATTCTAAAAATCACTGCATTCCTGCTCTCCCATGTAACCCACCAGCAGGCTATTAATCCAGTTAGCCCTTTGTGCGTGTGTAGCCCCTTCCGGCCTTTCCAACTATCCCACACCATGTGCACGTTGTCACCCAAATCTCCTGCTTGAACATCCTCTAGTGACATCGCCATAAGAAATCTGAAGAACACGCACTGGGAGAAAAGATGGTCAACAGTTTCCACTTCAGACCCACACAGCACGCAGGTCGTGTCGCCAAGCCATCCTCTTTTTAACAAATTATCTGCGGTAAGTTGTCTCTTCTTGAGGATGAGCCAGTAGAATACTTTAACTTTTAGGGGAATACGAAGCCTCCAAATTCTATAAGAACGGGTATCCCTCATGCCCCCATCGCACAATGCAGCATATGTTGATTTCACAGTGAAGCGCCCGTCTGAACTCCACCGCCAATGCACACTGTCCGTTCCTTGACCAGTTCTGAAATTGGAGATCCTTTCCTTAAGATCCGAGATGCATAAGTTTTTAGAATACATGAGAAATATTTTATAGACCTTTTACAAGTTTTTAGAACACATCAAATGAATTGAATATTATTTTTGCAACCTCTAAAATTGTGTTTTGAGATATATCGATCGATGATGCACATAAGCTAGCACTATTATTTTAGCTTCGTTAAAAGGCCATTTGGTTATATATAATTATAAATACAGTGTAGTTGGAGATGCATGCAGTTGAAAATATAGTAATTATAACTACATGCATCATGTTTGGTCGGATATAGTAGAAATCGCTGCAACTATAAATAATTTGTTTGGTTGCATGTAGTTGAGAAATGATTTTTAAAATTTTATCATTTTATATACATAATGGTGAGATTACCTCCAATATAAAAAAGAAAAATATTTTTTTGTTTAAAAAATAATTAGGAAGGCAAGCGTACCTTTTGCTTAAAGTTACTCTCTCCAACTGCTACAGTTGGAACTGCGGTCAATTTGAACGTAGTTCCAACTGCTGTAGTTAGGCCTCCTCCTGCAGTTCCTACTGCAGCAGTTGAAGTTAAATATATCAAACAAAATACCGAATTTGTATTTGCATGCAGTTACAACTGCAATGAAGTTGCAACTATATACAACCAAACGGTCCCTAACTTGTGTTTGAATATACGGAGGAGTAAGAAAACATATATTTTCTCCCTTAGCATAAATAATTAATGTATTGTGTGCTATAATTGTTGAATATAAATATTAAAAATACTATTCTGTGACAGTTTAAGTTATCAGAGATAAATAATTATCTTATACAATTTAATATTGTATTAGTGTAAATTCTCGAGTTGAATAGACATATGAAAAAAAAATTATTTTATGACAAACTAAATTTTTTGAAGAACAACGATTGTTATATATTATTTAACAGTAACATATTGATCATTTTCCCCAATACTAAAAACACACCAGGGAGAACTTATATGTAGAGTCTGTGTAGTTTATTTAAAATCAACAAAACCTAGTAACAAAGAAAACTTATAAATTGAGTTGTCCTAAAAAAGTTTTTGGCCTATTTAATTTCTGTGGAAATTATATCTTATCTGACTCATTTTGTCGAACTATATAATCTAAGATTGTGTTTTGCTAAGGAATAAGATGAGAATAGCAGTAGAATATCTCGATATCCTACCAAACAACATAAGTAATTAAATCATCTATCTTTATAAGTTGTAGACTATTCCACGACCGATAAAATTAAGTGTAATCTAAGACTATTTGAACATTTTAAAAATTAAATTTTATAACTTTTCCTAAATAGTCTCAAATACACTTTACATTAAGCATTAAAAATTATCAATTTGAGACCATTTAAATACTAGACAAACAACGTCATAAAATTGTGAAATTCGAAATAATGTAGATCACGTTTAACAATACCGATTGTCAATTCAGATGCCCCATCGTCAGAAACGAAACAGAAGTAAACAGAGAGCCGTTTACTTCTAAAATTATTCTAACTTAACTCTCGCTAATCACAAAAATTGACTTATCCACTGTATTTTCGTAAAAGTACATTAATTGATATATAAATAGAGTCCGGCTATGGTGCTTTTAAAAGCGCCAAGCACTTGGTGCTTGTAAGTTTTCCTCCGTTAGATTTATCTCTTTGACCAATCCCACCGTTTATATTATGCTATTCCATCAACCACTCACTCAACCGTAGGGAATCATTATTATCCTAACCCTACAAAGTTTCATCCAAAGGCCGAAAACCTATAAGCACCAATAACTTGGTGCTTTTAAAAGTATAGGAGCTCAATTCTATATATATAATGATTTGGTGCTTTTAAAAGCATATATATATATATATATATATATATATATATATATATATATATATAGAGAATTGGGCTGAAATACTATTAATACTATTTGGGCCTTTTTGCTACCCAGTTTATCGTTGGATGAAAAATTGTAGGGTTAGAATGATAGTGGTCTCCTGGGGTTGAGTGGTGGTCCCCATAGGGTTTAATAGTTGTTAGTGAAATAGTATTAATCTAATGTCAGTAATAATGAAAGGAATAGATCTAACGACTAAAAACTTAATAGCAAAAGAGCCTAAATATATTATTAATAGTATTCTAGCTCAATTCTCTCTATCTCCCTCAACTCTAAGTCATTGGTGCTTGTAGGTTTTCGGCCATTGGATTAAGAAATTTACGGTTAAGATGATAGTGGTCTCCTAGAGTTGAGTGGGTGGTTGGTTGAATAGTATGATCTAACAGATGAAAATAACTAAAGGGATAGATCTAACGGCGAAAAACTTATAAGCACCAAGTCCTTGATTTTTTTAAAAGCACCATAGCCGGACACTCTATATATATATATATATATATATAGAGAGAGAGAGAGAGAGAGAGAGAGAGAGAGAGAGAGAGTTTTGAGCTCCTATGATTTTAAAAGCACAGGAACATTTGTGCTTGCAATTTTTTAGCCGTCGGATCGTCTCAAGATCTATACAGTACTATATAATAGTGCTGCACGGATTTTAAGACGATTCGAAAGCCCAGAATCTCAACTCATATAGATATATATATTATTCTATTGCAAGTGGGAGGCTTAATTTGCAATTACATGGACTCGCACGTGCAACAGCTCAACCGAAGTGGGGAAAGCGATTCACTTTTTCGCGATCTGCATGATCTTCTAACATGCCTCCACTCGATGCTGTCCCCTTAGTGGGCACGTGCGAGTGTCCCCGGATTCGCACGTGAGCTCGGTGTGGTGTGTGGGGGGGTGGTGATCAAAAAGATGCATGAGAATATATATCCATCGAGTTGGGTGAAAGAAAAAAAAAGAAAAAAAAAAAAAAGGTGAAAAGAAACAAAAAACCCATACGCATTATAATTACCGAAGCACTTGTCATTTTCTGCGTGCAAGGGGTAGAGACAAAATTTAGAAGAGAGAGATAAAGAGTCAAAGGCCATTTTGATTTCTCATTTGAGCCAAAAAAGAAATGTAATATTGTGTTGAGTGTGTTATGTGATGATTATGTTTTGGTGTGCGTCAATTTGTAGTTTAATCTTTTGCCCTTTTTATTGAGTTTTCACTTTCTCTTTTACACACATCAATTAATGCTTTTTTTTTTTTTTTTTTTTTAACTTTTAGTTAATTTTATTATATGATTCATCCATAAAATCGTAATTAATTTTACTTTTTTTCTACTAATTAAGTGTCATTAAACTATTGTAGAATTTTTTGACGTGAGGAAAGTATTTCTCCATAGAAATTAAGCTACATATAAGCTAATTCACTACAAACAAAAAAATTAACATTTAAGAACGTTTTTTTTATATTTAACGATGCTTAAAAACGTCCCAATGTAGTCTAGCGTCGGTTAAAGCGTCGGCAAATGAAGAGTCGCCACGTATATATGGATGCTTAATTATGCCAAGCGTTGGTAAAATATATTCTGACGCTTTAAAGCGTCAATTTTTTTTTAAAATTCTAACGCTTTAAAACGTCGAAAAATTAAAAATAATAGTAAAATTTATCATTTAATAAATTAGTTTGATACAATAGAGGGCTCAAATGAAGACGTTTTTTTAAGCTTTAAAGGCTTCATTCCCAAAGGAGATTACGCCTTTATGAGCTTTGGGTTGTTCGCAACCCTCAGCTCTAACCAGAAAGTCAGTGCCCACCCAACAGATAAAAGTCGACCCAATCATGATATTGAAAGATGAGACATTTTCTCGAAAAACTCTGTATTTGCTATATTATAGGGACGCGTGGTGACGCTTTTTTCAAGCGTCGTCTAAAAAGCATCCTTATATTGAGATTTTTCTTGTGGTGTAAATATTTGTCACACATGCATCTAATATTTTACTTGTAACAACTATTCTTAAAAGGGATATATATAATTTGTTGTTTTCTTTGAAACTACATGTTAGTTTACTAGTTGGTCACAGGGACTTGATCTCCTGCGTGCGCGTTTTTTTTTTTTTTGAGAGAAAGATAATATGCTCTCTACACTTCGTTTACTTCATTTAGAAATAAATTAAGCTGGAAATGTGAATTAACTAGGATTCGAATTCGGGACCTCGAGTACCAACCACCAAGCCCTTTGCCACTTGCGCTAGGGACGGTCGGTTCTCCTGCGTGCGCGTTGAAAATATGATGATACATATGTCGAGTATCTAACTTCTTAAGTTATTCATAAGGTCTTCGAGGGGTTATAATTCTATTTTTATCCTAAAACCACTTTGTTCCTTAATTAGAGATGGTTTGGTTCGTAAGAGGAATGGAACTAGGTAGGAAATTATTCAACACAAATGTTAAAAAAATAACTTTTTTTTTTTTAACAACTTATGTTTTTAAAATATGAGCTTAATGGGTATACACTAGGAAGAATAACAATTGTATAGGTACTAAGGATATGATATTACAACTTAAATTCACCAACTTAAAATCATTAATTAGACCGACCGTCCCTAACGCAAGTGGCAAAGGGCTTGGTGGTTGGTATCCGAGATTCCGAGTTCAAATCCTAGTTGATTCAGATTTCCAGCTAAGTTTATTTCTAAATGAAATAAACGAAGTAGGTTAATTAGTAAATATTAAATCGTTACTCCTCTCATTATTATTTGTACGGGATATTCTCATATGTAGGTTTTTAATTTGTTGATTCATGCACATAGCCCGATACATCATATGAGTTTAATTAATAACATATTATGAGTATAAACCATATAAGATTGCAAAGATATACTCAAGGATAATATAATATTTTGAGTTGAACAATGTTAAAGAAATTATATTCTTATACTTAATTTGATATTAGTTATTAGTCCCACATGAAATGCCAAATGAAGAGAAGTGACAAAGCATTTTCCACACCAAAGATCAGTGTTGTGCAATACTACTATTTGATCCCCCCACCGCACACAAACATATATATATAAAAAATTCGTACTCGGAAATTGGAGCTATACTTTGGTGGGAAAAAATGAATACATGATAACATTTTAAATTATAAAATGAAAATTGAAAAAATAAATGGTAGCTGGATAAATTGAATTTGAAGAATTCAGATGATTTTTTCTGGTTTCATCGCTAGTTAATTGTACTGTATGATCAAGCTCCGATAAAATGAAAATTAGCGTTCGAGCTTTCTCTCCAAAAAAAAAAAAGAAAAAAAAAAGAAGACATTTCCTTAAATAGAACTTGTCATTTTAAACCTACATTTTACCCCTTAAAAAAAAATGGTCACAGGGATACGATGTTAACTATTTTGACAAAATGATCAAAATGCTCTCTCCATCTTCGTCTCCTCCCCAACCCTCCTTAATCCGCAACCTCTCATCCTCCGTCCTTCGTGCCTTCCTTGACTCCAACTCCGACTCCGCTGGCTCCACCTGCTCTCTCTGCTCCTCCTGCACTCCCACCGCCTCTCCATTCGGCGACGGTGGGAAGAGGTCGGGGTGGGCGCGGGCAGAGGGTGGGCGAGGATGAGACAGCGGAGGAGGCGAGGGCATGGGTGTGGGCACGGACGGAGGGATGGGTCGGTGAGGAGGGAGGTGGCGCTGCTGAGGGGGGTAGAAGGGTATTTTGGGTATAAAAAATATATAATAATAGAATATAGATGGAATCCTAACGGAACACTGACGGCGGGATCCGAACTGAACATTTTTTATTTTTTAAGGGGACAAAGTATATATTTTTAAATGACAGAAAGGAAAACTGAAAAAACAAATTTTGACGGAGGGTTTTCTGTAATTTAGCCTAATTAATATCCATTTGACGGAGAGTTTTCTGTAATTTAGCCTAATTAATATCCATCGGCGGATGCATAGTTAACCCAGTGGGGTCTATTGACCCCACTGAGTTAGCCCAATGAAAGGCACTATTGCCTTTCTTTGGTCACATTGGCCCCACTTTGGGGTCAACTTTGACCTCTGGGGTCAACAAATAGAATAGTTTTATTATTTATTTTTTAAATTATAAATTTATTTTTTTCTTTATGAATGTTTTGAATTGTTGTATTTAATTATTATTATTATTATTTGTGAAAAATAATTTTGATTTATTATTCTATTTTTGGCTATTAGCATATGATTAATTTTATATGTTTTATAAAAAAGTATTGGCTAGTAAATATATAAAAGAAGATGTATTCGACGGTGTTACCAATAAGGCTATTAAAATTATTTCAAAAATGAAATTACGTTGAGAACAATTGTAAATAAAAATGATAATTTTTCTGTTTATACACTATTTATGACTAATTTATTTTTTTATATATTTTTATTATATATTTGACTTTACTGGAAAAAATTTCTGAATTCGCCACTGTTAATATCTAATTTCAATGTATCATTTGCATTAACTTTGTTTTTCAAAACTGAAGATAGAATGAAAAAGAGAATTTTCTCTTCTTTTTTCCCCCCCTTTTTGTTTTCAAAGTCGATCAAACCTTAATTACCTGGTAATTGCATGCATCTTATGTAAAAGCATTTGCTTAGTTTGGTTATCGAGTTTCGATCAAATAATGCATCCCGTAGAGATTTTAAGAGCTGCTTTGCGGGTAATTAACTACACTAATTATAGGTTCAACTGCATATATAAGAGCCCAAAGATTTGTGATTTTTGAATTTAGATTGTAAATTCGAATATCAAATTTTAAATTTTAAATTTTAATTCAAAGTCAAATTTAAATTTTAAATTTAAATTTTAAAATAAAGTTCAGTAAAGAAATTATTATTTACAAATAGTAAATATTTTTTTTGCCAAATAGCTTTTTAAAATTACTTCAGAAAAATTATTTTTCTGCTAAACTGAGCCAAATGCTCTACAGCTTTTAGCCAAAATTAATTCTGCAAAAATCGCTTTTCTAGAACCTATGCCAAACAGCCCCATAATCTCAGGCAATCACCCACCTCTCACATAGAAAGACATTGTTTCTCCGTACTAGGGTTAATTTATTTCACCATTCCAAATATAAAGTGAGAGTATTACGTAGCTTAATGTGTAATCCTACAAAAAAAAGTTGTAATTACAATACTCTATGAGGTGCACAATTAAATAAAATAGTTGCAACTATATATAAGATTATCTGGATGAGATAAAATGAGAGAAAAGAAAAGAAAAAATTAGTACAGAAAAACGATTTTACGTAGTTCACTTCAGATTGAAACTTGAAGGGGGAAAAAAGAGAGAAAAATTAATATGAGAAAGCTATTTTCCCTTTTTCTTTTCCATTCATACAAAACAATTGAGAGAAAAGTTATTTCTCTCACCGACCGTCCCTAGCGCAAGTGGCAAAAGGCTTGGTAGTTGGTACCCGAGGTCCCGAGTTCGAATCCTAGTTGATTCACATTTCCAGCTAAGTTTATTTTCAAAAAAAATAAACGAAGCGGGTAGCGTGCTACCTTTCTCTCTAAAAAAAAAAAAGGAAGTTATTTCTCTCTCTCTCTCTCGTGTCTAGGTTTTGTTTATGGTATATTTTCAACTGCAGGCGATCAAATTTTCTCTAAATATATCATTGGTTGGTCGCTTTGGGTCCACTAAACTGTGTTAAGTGACAAAAGAGAGAGAAGCTTAAGAGAAAGTTCTTAAGAACTTCCTACTAAAAGTCACTGAAACAACCTGTACACAACTTTTCCCTTCATTTTAAAATTTACTGCACATAAAAGCGCTTTTTCCAAAAGCTGCTTTCTCTCCGAATCCTGCCGCATTTGTAATTTAAAACCAATTCAAAATGAGGCTGGTCTCTAAGGCCACAATTGGCATCATTTGGTGTTAATTATTGTTTGTTGCCTTGTGTTTCTTCAATAAGCACAAATTAAAACTTAGTTTCTTAGAGGTAATCGAGGACATTTAGTGGTTTATTTAAATATATATTAATATTATAATATTTCTTAAATAATAGCAAAACTAGAATAATTAAACATTGTGCTAAGTTTTTTTTTTTTTGAAAATGAAATATATATCATGCCAGCTAATATTTTTATTAAGAGGCGTCATATAAAGGGTCCAGAAACCTGTGATAATGTTGAATAAATATTAAAAAAAAGTTAGAATTAAATACTATTATTTGGCAATTTAAACTCTCAAAAGTACTCAATTATACAATTAATTCAAGAATATATCAAAAGAGGTAATTAAGATACAATAATACTTTCATTCATCATTATTTTTTGCCTATTTCATGCCTAAATAACTCCGCCAATAATATCTTCGAATGTGAGACTATCAATTAAGATATGACAAATTTATTGGCTCTTACACTAGCTCATGATATTATAAAAATTAACCTCTTTATATTTTCTTCATTTTTTCTCTCATGCTTTGTACGTGGGACCATTGCATTTTGTGAAAATAAGGTACTAGAATTAAGAAGAGACTTAGCTAATTAAAGCAACACAACCATAATAATCATGGCTTAGTATGATAAATAAACATAAATAACATAAAGATAGAGAATATCCAAGTCATACAAAGGGAAAGAGAGATAGAGATAAGAGAAAAAGTGGAGTCTTAAGAGGAGTAGGATGATGCGAACTAGGATTTTGTTCTATAATTTTAGATTCGGCAGCGTGATCGCTTGGAATATATGATTGCCGCCGACTTTAACTTTAGTTCATTAATTTCCTTTAATTTTTAAGAGGTTGCATGTGTTGAGATCCCTTTCCCCCCATCATGCACCCATTTCTCCAACCTAATAAAAAAAGCTAATTAAGTAACACAAACTTGTAACCCATATGTATGTGATGCGGTCGATTTAGCGTTAGAGTTTCTGAAAAAAGCGCGGGTCAATCACGCTGAGCCAAAAATCGTGCGGAGTTCAGTAATTTTTACGATCGGCGTGAGCGTTTGATTTCAGCGAGCAACTTCAATTCGGAAAACACTTTTTCAGATCTATGTGTCAAATAGTAAAGCGGTTCCGGCTAAGTTTGTGACCAAAATTTAATTGTTTCGGCCGGCTTCCGTTTTTGTATTTTTTAAAATATTTTTAAAAATTTTATGAGTCCGATTATTTGATTATTTCTGATCGCATTAGGTTTAGAGATATATTACTATTTATTATGTTCGTTTATAGTAAGATTCAGGTATTGATTCTATATATAGATGTGGTGTTTGGTTAATGTAATTAGTTTTTGGAGTTGATTAATAATATTTTTATTTTTGTTGAAGAATTGATTTTTCGTGTATCCCTCTCTTTCCGTCCTTATGCTTCTTCCCTCTCAATGCGACTTATGCCTACGTCAGTATGTTTGGAATATTATTGTAATTTAAGAGTGGGGCGTGGAGTTTCGGCTTAAGTAATGCCTTCCGTTGTTTGTTTCGACGTAATTAAGTGCCAAAAAGTACTGTAAGTATGAAATTACATTTTACTCTCACTTTTCTTACTCTTGACTTTGCCACGTACGTGTGGGAGTGAATTCAACTCACTCCATCGCTTTCTATAAAAAAACTACTAAAATATTAATTATCTACCTTAAATTCTTTGTTTAATTAAAATTTAATTATCTAAGTGTTTAGAAATAAGGCTAGACGAGTTACAATAAAACAGGTACTCATAATGCAAAAGAATTAATTACAACATAACTAAGTTTCAGTAAAACTCCACTTCCAAACAAGTGACTTTCATCAAAACAACCAATTATTAAAGGAAAGGTTAAACTCCGAAGAAACTTAAACTTTTATACACTCGAGTTCCATCAATATTAAAGTTTGGCCAATCCCCAAGCATACACATGTAGACTGGACTAGAATACTATCGATAGCAAACTAGTTTCATTACTATTAATTTATTTTCTAAAATAGAGCCATCAGATCAACGATCGGCACCATTGAACATAATCTACACCACTCAAAGTATTTAGAAACTAAATTTTATATTTTTTCGATGTTGTTTTCTTGTGCATCAAGTGAAGACAAAAATGAAAGGCTGAAAATGACTGTTCTTCAAAAAGTGATGATAGAATTTTTGTACTAAAGATCAAGTGTGTAATCTTATTTTTAAATAGTTTAAAAAAAATTCTCACAAAAATCTAATTAATTTTGAATCCTTTATACCATTAAACTAGCAAATGCCCCGTATCGACCATCAAAACTATAAATTTTGCGACCATTTGATCATTAGATCAATCATGTTGAAAAAGTTTAAAATTTGATTTCTAAATACGTCAAGTGGTCTAGATGATGTTCCCCGGTATCGATCGTCGATTTGGAGGCTACATCATTAAAAATTTATAATTTTAATGATTGGTACGGTGTGTTTGCTCATTTATAGAAAAGTCCAACTTAATTGAATTTTTGTTAGAAAGTTCTTTAAGCTATTTAAAACAAGATCTATACTTTAGTTAATACAAAAATTATATCATCACTTTTTAAGGATATTTATTTTCAGCAATTCATTTTTTGTCCACTTGGTAGACAAGAAAATAAATATCAGAAAAATATAAAATTTAATTTTTCAGATAGTTTAAAACTAGATCATATTCAATAGTGCCGATCGTCGATTTGGAAGCTCTATCATCGAAAACAAATCATCAGTAAATCTAATCGGTTACTATCGATAGTAGTCCAGTAAAACACACACACACTCTCGATCTCTCTATATATACATATATATATTGAAAAAATTTAAAGTACACGAATGCTTTTTTCATATCCCATCAATTCTCTTTTTAGGGGCCATTGATGATCCCTTTTGTACACGCTTGATATAATGCCAAGAGTCTCAATTCCCTTTTTGGGTTCAATACGAACAAACTTGGCATAAATATGTCGGGCAAATAATACAGGGTATAGTGATGTTATTATTAAGGGCAAACACCCCAAAAGAGAAAATTATATATTAAGGCCAAAGTATATGGATGGTCCTTACACAATTTTGATACTACAACTTACTTTATATTTTTTATCTAAATACTTTAGTTTCTGAACTTTCACATATATTGTATGTACGTCCTTTATCATAAAATAAATGGTTACTTTCATACAGCTCACTGTAAACATATTGAATAACAAATATATCCCCACAAAGTTCAACTTTTCATATTTATCGTTGTAAAAGTTTAGTATATTCATATTTACCCTTATGCTTTGTTATCGTTAGAGTACTGTATATTTTTTAACAGAGAATAAGTGAAATGATATTTTTGTCATCACAAATATACCCCTCCAAAAGCCCCAACAGTTAGAATAATACAGAAATATCCTCCCAAAAACTTTCAACGATCATCTTTTTTCTTTCTGCCATCACAAATAATATAAGAGGAGTAAAAAGGTCAATTTACCTTATTGACTAACCAGAATTAAGTTTTTTAATCTATGATTAACTATATTTTTCTAACGGATCATAACGGCAGGAATATATTTGAAAAAGTTAGGACTTTTGCAGAAATAAATACGAAAAGTTGAACTTTGTAGGAATTTATCTGCTATTCGATATATTTACAGAGAATTGTATGTAATTAACTTTAAAATAAAATTAGCTTTTCTTGTAAAACAATATCCACTTAGTTCGATTCACAAAAATAAGAGCCTGCATGCAACTTGTAATAAAAAATTTGGATTTAATCGATTCATACTAAAGGGGAACTAAAAGAAGGGCTCAAAATTTTACTCGAAGATTTTTTTTTTTGGTTCCATATACACCTATTTAAAATGGTTGTTTGCTATAAATTTGTAGAAATGTCAATTCAAACAAGTATTTGTTAAAATGGAAAAATTCTATATATAGATGTCTTAATAGTACATCTTTTCTTAATATAATTTTTTCAAAATGCACATGAACGTAGGTACGATGAAAAGATCGTTTGTTTGTTTTCTTACATAGTGTGGAATTTCGCATATCGCAATAAGACGGTCACAGAATATTTTCTACGATCTCACAAAAAAAAAGAGAAACATATTTTCACGTCATCAGATAAGACTCAATGCCAAACGGCCCTAAAAAAGTCCAAAATAAATTATTTTTTTTCAAAATATATATGTATACCAATTTAATTATATATAATTAAATTGGCACTCTCAATTCATTAAGATTGTGCAAAGAGACCTGTCCTAATTAACACATTTAACAAAGACAAGTTAAATGACTATAGTTATAATTACAAAGAGCCCCACAAGCTAGCAACAACCTGAATCATCATGTAGCTAGGTACAAAAATTTCATTATTAAGTTGTATATGTTTATTCGAGAACGTACAAGCTAGAGACATGAAGCACATCAATATCAATTATTTTTTTTTAACTCCCTAAAAGACAACAAGTGGTTAAGTGTTGGCATGCCAAATTTTAATATGATCAAAGGAGAAGTTTTATTCAGTGAGATACACATGGAGATGGAAATTCGAACCATTCATTTCAATGCAGGCTTTTAATTCAATGAGTTTTTTTTAAAAAAATTTATTTAATTTATTGTTTTTTAATGAAACCATAGAGATATATGCGCATTTGTTGTTGGCTCTAATGCTATGGGCATATGTGCTCTAGCTGAAGCTTATACCACTACAAGAAAATCATTTATAAGTGACAGTAAAAAATTATCACCAAAAATAAAAAAATTGTCACTAATAATTTTAGTGACTATAATATCGTCACTATAAGTTGTCACAGTAGGCTCTTGTTACTAAAAACAGTATTAATGACAAGTTAATTTTTGAAAAATATCTATTGTCGTATGGTGGTTGAGAGGAGTTGAGAAATCTCAGAGGTTTTTGGGTTCAAGTCTCATTTCATTTGAAATTTAGTATTTTTTGTGACAGCTTTTTATTTTGTCTTGTAACTAAAGACTTTTTTGGTGACATGTGAAATTTAAATTTGTAGCAAATACACTGCTTTTTTGTAGTGTATATTGAGTAGAGTTGTTCTATCTCTAAGTAGACCATATCTAGCTGAATCTGCGTCAGGCCTACTTTTGTATACCAGTTTAATATAATTTTAACATAGAATTTGACTCAATTTGGAATTCTTTTGTACCTGTTTTAACTCGGACTCTCATTCAAAATGGTCGGTTGGCTTAGGTCGAATGAGAAAAATAGGATCAATTAAATGGCAAACTGCTACACATTTAAGATATAAAGTAAAACTATATAAAATTTATTTGAACTGTGAATCATTTTGATCGAACTAAGTGTTGATTTTGGTACCTAACCTTTCGATATATTTGGAATGAGCTATTGAGGCTTTTCGCTCTCTTGCCAAATTCGGGCGCCCTGCTTACTTAAATAAATCATGCAATATATTCCAATTAAACTTGCTAAAGTAAACGGCACATCCAAATTATAAGCCAGAAGAGCCATTGATCACATATCTCAAATTATAAAGTAAAATGAAAAATTCTACAATGGATCAAATAAGTTATACTTTATATAAGTACCTTCCATCTTTTACTTTCAGATTAAGGTATGCTAGGTACTAGGCTAAATAGCCATCAAATTTTCTTGGATCAAACCCTACAGCTTATTCAATAAGTAGGATGCCCCAGTGAACTTTATCATATATATATATATATATATAGAGTCTGGCTATGGTGCTTTTAAAAGCACCAAGCACTTGGTACTTGTAGGTTTTTAGCCGTTAGATCCGGACTGTTGACCATTTACACCCGTTAGATTATACTATTCAACCAACCACCCACTCAACCCTAGGGGGCCCACATCATCCTAACCAATCATTCCTTAATCCAAAGGCTGAAAATCTACAAGCACCAATGTCTTGGTACTTTTAAAAGCATAGGAGCTCAATTCTATATATATATATATATATATAATAGTTGGGGATGGTGATGCTTAATTATTATTATATGGAGTATGAAAAGCATAAGGGATTTTAACCCCCAAAAGGAGT
This sequence comes from Puya raimondii, assembly GCA_016920855.1. NCBI lineage: Eukaryota > Viridiplantae > Streptophyta > Magnoliopsida > Poales > Bromeliaceae > Puya > Puya raimondii. The sequence continues at coordinate 92,185,862 of JABWPP010000050.1, forward strand.
CTCTACTTTGGTTCAAAGTAAATAGTGTGGAATGAGGTGGGCCTATATATATATATATATATATATATATATATATATATATAGATATATATATGATGGCATGAACATGAGCATGAGCTGATCCCAAATAAATTAAAACTGGGGTCCTCACCCTTCCTTAATTTTTAGCACCCAGCAGCCACCAAACATGATACACACTCTCTCTTGTGTCACTTCTCTCCCTCTCTAAATGCTCACCATCAGGTGAAAAATACACCAAATTCTAAATTGTAGGGTATTTTGTACTTAATTAGATATCTAGATTTCTAGGTGCCGTTTGGTTCGAAAATAAGCTCATGATCTTGTTTATTCCTGAGATACTTACAACTTCTGAAATAAGCAGGAATTCAAACTAATTTTGTGTCTGGATGAGAATTGAGTTATTGTGAGGAATAAGAAAAATTGCATTTGGATTATTCGATTTGAATAGTAGGAATATGTGTAATTATAATTGTAAAAATAAAAATATTTTACCTAAATAATCAGCAGAAAAGTATTAATAAAATAAGATTTTAATTAGTTAAGTAAAAATATTGTATAAGATATTGAGAAGCATTTTAATTAATAAGTTAACACGTTACTAATTAATTACTTATTTAATTAGTTAGACATTTAGATAATAAATTAATTAGATAAGTTAAAATATTAATTACTTAATTAATATATATATACACACATTAGTTGATGGTTGGATAATCATATTAAATTAGTTAAATATTTAATTAGTTAATTGATTATAAATAATATAGCTAAAAATTAGCAATATTTTATAATTATTCATAAATTAATTAATATGTTGGAACTACTATTCTTCCCTCTTAATTAATGAGTTATTCCTAAATAACCCGTTAAGAGAAGAACTGTAATTCTTAGTGTTGTTTGGAAGAATAAGAAAAATAAGATCCCTTATTTTCCCTTTATCTCTAAACCAAATAGGGCCTAAATATTATGTTTTGGTATCTGAACTTTCCAAATTGTTAGAAAACGTTATTGCTTTGCGGCAAATGCATTTGTCAATCTCTACACCATTAATGTGCTATCTGCCATTCATTTTATTTCATACTTCAATTTTTCTCTATCATCAAGTTTCTATATATATTTCTCTGCATAAATTTGGGATAGTTCAATTTAAAGTTTGAGATTAGATAAAAGACAGATGGAATTGCAGTGCATGATCGTATATAACTATAATCTCAAATTATAACTTCAAAAAGATTAAATACCAAAATACAAGCTTTTAAAATTTAGGTGTTTCTTTGGAAATAGCCTATAGTTTATGCAAACTCTATACAATTTTAGCTCAAATTTATTGTATTGTTCAATTGAACTGACATGTACAACTACACGTCACTATATATACTGTATTGAGATGAATGATTTCATCTCACGTAAAGGACACATTAACAAACTATTTATAAGATCTTCACTCATGAATGGTACATTAGCAAACTGTTCATCTCACGAATAGTTTGTTAATCCACACTTTAATTTGAATATATATATATATATATATATATATATATATATATATATATATATATATATATATATACACTCATATGTAGAATTATGTTACTATACTATCGATAGTACCAAGCGTTTGGTGCTATCGATTTTTCGGCCGTTGGATAAAAGGATGTGCGGTTAGGATGATAGTGGTCCTCTAGGGTTGAGTAGGTAATTGATTGAATAGTATAATCTAACGGGTGGGGAAATGATCAAAGGGTAGATCTAACGGTAGAAAACTCGATAGCACAAAGAGCTTGGTACTATCGATGGTATATATAGTAGTCGACTCTGTATTTGTATTTATTTATATGTGACCACTCTTTCGGCATCCAAAGAGCACTTATACACCCAAGCTACATACAAGAGAAGTACGCAATGTTGTCACGGCTAAGTCAGGGCAAATGCTTACATCTTCTTCGAAATAGATAGGAGAGAATATTAATGTTCATTTGGAATTTATTAATCGTACTGTGTACTAAACATCCTAGTGATTTTCTCTAAACCACAGTACTGTTTAAATTTGCTACAAGAAATGACAAATAAGGAAGGAGCTGTAGAGAGCTATCTCTAGGGTAATGATAGGATATTTGCTAGGACTAAATTATTATAATTCCTGTAAAATGGAAAACGTTTCTTATCAAATAAAGCATATACATGAAGGCATTCTAGGAGATCGGCATATACAGAGGGATTTTGGACTAATTTATTTACATTGGCATTTATACTAAAGGCTAACGTATAAATATATTCTAAACACAAGCATATATACTCTGATAATTTGGTGTCATGAAGATATAATTAAATGAGGATCTCGTCACGATAAGACGGTCTAATTCAGTATCCATTTTGTCCAGTGTTTGAATCTAAAATCAGAACAGATGGTGGACCCTCTCACTACAAGAAAAAAGTCATCTATAAGTTTTGCTCGTCATAGAACACATTTGGAAAAGATTCTGCAAGAAGTTTCAATTAATTGTTAATAAAATGATGAAGAATAAAAATTATACTCATAACATATTTTCCGTACATAATTATATGATAGTATAAGTGTATAAGAAGTTTTCATATATTTATAGTGCAAGTGGTAAAAGGTTTAATAATTGTTATCTGAGATTTCTAAGTTCGAAATCTAGTTGTTTGACATCTTCAGATAAATTTATTTGTAAAAGAATAAATAAAAAGGATAACATATATATATACCATCTTTGTCTCTTAGAAATATACATATATGCACACACACACTAGTATGTAGGTACAGTAAATTGACTCCCATGCCCAAGAGAGAGGGAGAGAGAGAGAGAGACACACACAAAGAGGTGGAGAGATGGAGGAGAGAGAGCTCACGTGTATTTGGCGACAGGCCAGTGCATTAATGCATGCAATTTACTGCAGGGGGGTGACGAAATTATTAGCCCCCTTTGTTTCTTTGTGGGGATGTTTTTCTTTTTTTCCCCCCTCTTTCTCAATGCTCTCATTGTGGTGGGCCTCCCTTTTCAATCTCTCTCTCTCTCTCTCTCTCTACATTTTTGTATATATTAGTATATAGTAGAGAGATATAGCTCCAATTAAAGCCCAATATATAACTACACAACACTAGCCTCCCCCCTGACTTTTCCTCATAATAAAATCCAAGGAATTAAAGCTGGTGGAAAGCTCCCTTCCTATGTTCTGTGTGTTGAGAGGAGGCCCCAAACAAACACACCTTAAAAAAAAAAAAAAAAAAAAAAAAAACATTCTCTAAGAGAGAGAGAGAGAGAGATTGGAGACCATTTCTCTTCCACCCTAAGCTATAGCTGTAACCCTTTTTTTTATTTGTTTAGAGTTTAGAGTTTATAATTATCTTCCCCACCTCCTGTGTATCCCTCCCTTCATGTGATCAGCATTTAGACCCCCCCTAAATATATAGAAGATCATATATAGCTACTACACCGAGTGATCATAACTAGATTATATATATACACACATATAGATATATATATTATAAAAATTAATAATTACCCATGTTAAGCTCCCCCTCGCCGGCCCCCGCACCGCCGCCGCCCCTGCCGCTCCTCCTCAGCGGCAGCAGCGTCGCCGCCGCGGCGTCGTCCTCCGCCTCCCCCGGCCCTCCGCAGCCGTTCCCTTCCTCGCACATTGCCGTTTCCGCGACCGCCAAGAAGAAACGCCGGCCGGCCGGCACCCCAGGTACGCACAATTCCCGAGAATTGCGATCACAGTAAGTTCATGATTGGTCGATTGAGTAATTACTTATTTGTTGTTGTTGAAAAAAGATCCGGACGCGGAGGTGGTGTCGCTGTCGCCGCGGACGCTGCTGGAGTCGGACCGGTACGTGTGCGAGATCTGCAACCAGGGCTTCCAGCGGGACCAGAACCTGCAGATGCACCGGCGGCGGCACAAGGTGCCGTGGAAGCTGCTGAAGCGGGAGGGCGGCGCGGGGGGCGGGGGCGGGGGCGGGGGCGAGGGAGGGGAAGCGAGAAAGCGGGTGTTCGTGTGCCCGGAGCCGAGCTGCCTGCACCACGACCCCTGCCACGCGCTCGGCGACCTCGTCGGCATCAAGAAGCACTTCCGCCGCAAGCACAGCACCCACCGCCAGTGGGTCTGCGCCAGGTGCTCCAAGGCCTACGCCGTCCAGTCCGACTTCAAGGCCCACCTCAAGACCTGCGGCACCCGCGGCCACTCCTGCGACTGCGGCCGCGTCTTCTCCAGGTATATATACACATATTCATACTTCATATACTTTCATACTTCATACTTCAGTTCAGAAGAATATATATTTATCTGTATGTGATGTGCTGATAAATTATGATCCCTTTTGCATAACCAAGACTAGTTTTGTGGTGATTTCATAGGGAATTGTTTTTTTTTTTTTTTTTTTTTGAATGATGAGAATTAATTTAGTGTGGTTAATTTAAAATGAGGCCATATATAAATATGTAAATATATATGTTGGCATGCAGGAAACAAATTAACCTTGGAATGGTGGATTAGGTTGATCTCTTACATACGAAATCTTAGCTATTGCTTTAATTTGTGTTGATTTTTGAGGGGGTACCGGTTCTTTTTCTTTTGCTCACCCCTAATGGATGATAATATTTAGTATCGTGTAGTTTAAATGAACCCCAAGATGGATTTTGTCTGCTACAATACATTTTTATTTATAGCAAAATTAAAACTTAAATTAGAATGGAGGGATCATTTTGTTTTTATGAAATTATAAACTTGTGTGTGTGTGGGTGTCTTTTTTTTTTTTTTTTTTTTTGTGTGTGTGGGTGAATTTTGGTTCTTTACAATAAGCCTTTATTTAGATAGCAACAAGGGAGACACCCAGCATTGAAAAGGGGTCAGGACACAATTCCCAACACCTATGTCAATTGGTAGCTTTCGTATTTGTTTCTGATTGCAGTAGCATTTAATGCTCATGTAACCCCTCTTCCCCCACTCTCTCTCTCTTGCTTAAATGGTAATATCTCATGCATATTTTTATAACCATCCAAAAAACAAAGCAAAAGCAAAAAAAAAAAAAAAAAAAAAAAAAAAAAATCTAATCAAATACTAATATATATTTGGTTCTCTCAGGGTGGAGAGCTTCATAGAGCACCAAGACACATGCAGCGCGGGACGAGCCCGAGCCCACGCCGAGCTCCAAACCCCGCCGCCTCCGGCGTGCCTGTCGCGAACCGGTTCGAGCCCGAGCCCGTCCAGCGACACCAATTTTAGCCCAACAACAACGCTTGCGACGCTTATCATGCCGAATCGCAACACCACCACCACCACCATGTTGCGCCACACCGATCAGTTATTCCCTTCGCTACCCCATTCCCGCAATCTCGAGCTCCAGTTACTCCCCCCCTCGACCACCCAACACTCCATTTCCTCCACTCTCTCCTCCTCTCTCGCTTCCGTCGTCGTCGACGAGGCCCGCGACACGACGCTGAGGCTTTCCATCGGTAATTTCACCGACAACAACGGCCCCTCCGACGATATATACCCCGCGGTGAGCGCCGGCGTCACTACAAGAAAAGTAACATTTAAAGACGCTTTTTTTATATATATTTAACGATGCTTAAAAGCATCATAATATAGTCTAGCATCATATTTGAAAGCGTTGGCAAATGAAGAGTCGTCACGTATATATCGACGCTTATGCTAAGTATCGGTAAAATATATTCTGACGTTTAAAGTATCGAAAAATTAAAAATAATAGTAAAGTTTATCGTTTAATAAATTAGTTTGATACAATAGAGGATTCATATGACAATACTTTTTGAAGCGTTGGTATTTGCTATCGTCTAAAAAGCGTTCTTATATTGAGATTTTCTTGTAGTGCGCTATTAACGAAGAGGCGAGGGAGCGGTCGAGGTTGGCGGCGGCGGACGAGGCGCGGCGGGAGGCCAAGCGGCAGATAGAGCTGGCCGAGCGGGAGTTCGCGGACGCGAAGCGGATCCGGCACCAGGCGCAGGCGGAGCTCGACCGGGCGTGCGCGATACGAGACCGCGCCGTGCAGCAAATCAATTCGGTTTTGCTCCAAATCACCTGCTACGCCTGCAAGAAGCACTTCCGGGCGAAGCCCGTCGCGGCTTCCGACGAGAACTCGTCGCTCGTCGCGACGAGCTACGTGTCGTCGGTGGTGACCCAAGTCGAAGCGGAGAACGATGATCGGCGCCAAAATAATAACAAAACCAAAATCGATCCTTTTCAGTGAGAATGTAGTTAGAAATATATGCTTGCTTTAGTTAACTCTACGAGTGATCGATGAGTGGGGGGTAATTAGGTAATTTAAGCTAATGTCGTGAAGGGTCTATTGTGGCATGAGATCTTATATATGTTTGTTTGCTTGTTTTGTTATTATTATTATTATTGATGAAGGAGAAAGCGAGGGGGTGATGATGTTCATGATAAGGATGATTATTATCGAGAGTTTGGGTCTCTTTCTTTTTCTTTTGGATCCTCTTATGTGGTGTGGATTTGTAAATGGAAATGTTAATTTCTCTGAAAAGCTATGCAAATAAATGAATGAAAAAAAGCAAATCAATTTGGTGCAATTATTTTTTTGTTAATTAACTAGCATGTTTTGATTCAATGCGAGAATATGATAAACGAATATCTCTCTCCAAATACTGCATTTTCTTCTAAACCCTAATTTGAGAACCAAGGACGCGAAAACATTTTATAAAATAGAAAAAGCTAATTCTATAAAATCCGCGTGACGCGCTGAATCACGTGTTATATATATTCTAATCAAAGGTTCTGAATAATGAATGCAGTTGAAAATACATTGCAGAAAATATATGGGTTTTTGTAGAATCCGCATGCGACGCTTTGAGTTACGTGCCATATTTCAATCGGGAAGTCGTGAATGCATATCTGAACTAAGGATCATTTTGAGTTGTCTATCCAAACTTTCAAAAATTTTATTTTACTATTCAATCTTTCAATTTATTTAATTTGAATCAGTCAACGATATTTTGATTTCAACGTATTTGTACCGGCGGCGTATTCATATATCTTATGCAATTCTCGCAACTAAAAAATTATTAAAGTATGTAATTAGCTTAAATTTTAAAATCAAACTACCGTTAACTGGCTCAAATCAAACAAACTGAAAGGTCGGATAGTAAAATCAAAATTTTAAAATGTTAGTTGACCGAATCAAAATGATCTTCTATACATTTTGACCTTTAAAATAAAATCTAAAAAACACAAAATCGTTTTTGATAAGGCGTCTTAATAAGACAACCTATACATTATTGCTTCGTAATTGTAACACCACTGTACTCACTCCCTTTTCCTTATTTCTCCTCTGAAACCCAGTTCATGTAACTAAGCAGTGGAGTGGAGCTCCTTCTCGCCTATGTACACAACCAGTAGAGAGAGGACAAAGGGAAAAAAATAAGCAGCAGTGGTGATCGAACTGGGTATCTGACCCAAGTCCACTACAGAAAATCACAAGAGAACACACAAGAAAAGGCAAAGTGGGTTGCAGCAGTGGCACTTCCTCTACAAACAGAGACACTCAGAACGATACATAAAGGAAATGGCCCATTTTGTTTCTTTTGTACTACTCTTCAATGTTTGCCTTCTCTTTACACTCTTCAAACATTTACTCTCTCTCTCTCTCTCCCCCTCTCTCTCTATCTCTGTTACTGTAAGCAACAGATGGAGCGCATCGGTGCATGGTATTCAGTGCCACTAACTCCTACACTGAAAAGTGGAACAGTCACTCGCGCAGAGAATGGATGGGTGGGGTATGAGTATGTGTATGGAGTTTTTACGTACATGAGTATGGCCATTTAATTAGTTGGGTGTGTTATATTATACGTACATATATACGTATGTTACGTTATACGTACGGGTAAATTGCACTCTTACCTCCTGAACTTTTGGCGGAGTTTTACTTTACCCTCAAACTTCTAAAATAAATATTTAACACCCTAAACTCTAATATTTCATTCATGTTATCCCTTCCGTCAGTTTTTCGTAAGTTCCGTTAAGAACATATTTAGTTGGCCGAAAATGAAGGATCGAAAGTGGCACTTTTAGAAAGTAACGTCTTATCAGTTGTTTGGTTTGTGAAAGTGAATATGAAAGTCACTTTACGAAAGTGGGCTGATAAAGTGAGTTATAACTAAATTTCACTTTTTTTACTTCGGCTCAAAAAATTGGGAAGTCACCGAAAGTGGAGAGCGTAGCTAAGATGTTATATTTGGTCTTAACTTTAATATTTGAATTTATTTTTAAAGTTGAATTTCACTTTAAATTTGAAATTAAATTATGATCACATTCTAAATTTTATTTGTAAATTAAAATTCAATATAAAATTTTAAATTCAAATTTGTGACTTTATATTTAAATTTAAATTTTAAAAGTTTTATTTTTATTTAAATTTGAATTCTAGAATTTAAATTCAAATTTTAAAGTTTAAATTTTAGACAAATTCATTTTAGCTAAGAACATCAATTTGAACTTTGAATTCAAATTGTTCCAACTATAAATACAAATTATTGACAGAAATTTGAATTTAAAATTTAAATTTTTAAGTTCAAATAGAAATTCAAATTTAAATTTTTCTATTTATATTTAATTTCAATAATGAGTTTCAGTTTGAATTTGAATTCGAATTATGAATTCAAATGTTCAATTCAAATTGTAATTTAAACTCAAATTTTAATTTTAATTTAAATATTAATTGAAATTGTGAATTCATATTTGAATTCAGAATTTAAGATCAAAGAGTAAATTAATATATGATTCAAATTATAAATTCAAATTATGAATTCAAATTTGAATAAATATTCTAATATCTGTGTTGAACTTTTATTTTAAAATTTAATTTCAGTTATGAGTTATAACTTAAATTTTAAATTCAAATTGTAAATTAAATTTATGTCTTAAATTTTAATTATAAATTCAACTTAGATTTAAGTTTAAATTTAAAATTTAAAATATAATTTTGAATTCTAAATATAAATTTAAGGCTAAATTACAGAAAACTCCCTGTCAATACCCACTTTTTCACTTTCTCCCCCTATCATTTAAAAACCTACACTTTGCCCCCTTGTAAAATAAAAAATGTACACATGGGGGTACGGTGTTAACTTTGATGGCAAAATGACCAAAATGTCCCTCCGTCCTGTTTATCTTCGGCAAAGGGGACGGAGCTGGCGCCGCCGCGGGCGCCGGAGGGGCTGGCGGGCTCGAGGGGCCCCGAGGCCCAGATGCCGAGGCCGAGGCCGAGGCCGCCGCCGCTGCGAGAGTGGAGGTGGTCGAGGAAAGGGCGCGGTAGAGGCCCTTGACGAGGATGGTGAAGGTGAGGGCGTCCTCCCTGAGGCCGTCGGCGCGGAGGTCGCGGTGTAGGGAGAGGGCGAGGTCGAGGTGGCCGGCGGCGACGAGGGCGTGGAGGACACGGTTGTAGAGGAAGACGCGGGGGCGGAGGCCGAACTTGGAGCGGAAGCGGCGGAGGGCGCGGAGGGGGCGGCAGGCGCGGGAGTGGAGGCGGACGAGGACGTCGAGCTGCTTCTCCGAGGGGGGCTTGCCGAGGGCGAGCATGAGGTCGGGGACCTGGTCGGTGGCGACGGGCCGGGCAGGCAGGAGGCGTGCAGGGAGTGGGTGAGGGCGTTGAAGCAGGCGAAAGAGGGGCGGAAGAGGAGCTGGCGGGACGCCCAGAGGAAGAAGGAGGTGGAGAGGGAGGGTGGGAGGCGGGGGCGGGGGAAGCGGAGGACCTCGGCCACCAGGGTGGGCTGCACTCGGCGGAGCTTGGACATCTCGGAGAGGACGGGGGGGCCCCAGCGGCCGTGCCGGCGGAGGACGCCGACGGCGAGGCGGGGACGGTGAGGTCGGCGGCGAGGTGGTGGGTCCAGCCGAGGAAGAAGTCAGATAGGAGGAGGGAGACGGGGACTCGAGGATATTTTGGGTATAAAAAAATATAATAATATTTTATTAACGGAACCCTAACGGAACACTAACGGCAGGGGGCAAAGTGAACATTTTTTATTTTACAAGTGGGCAAAGTGTAGGTTTTTAAATAATAGGGAGGGAAAGTGAAAAAGCGAGTATTGACATGGGGATTTTCTATAATTTAGCCAAATTTAAATTTAAATTTTTAATTTAAATTGCGAGTATAAGTCGTTTGTTTATATTTTCACCTCTTTATATATAATTTAATAATCAAAATTACAATATTATAGTTTTAATTTTTCAGTTTATAGCCAACCAAACAATCGAACTGAAAAATCATTTCACTTCGCCCACTTTCAGCAACCAAACATGTCCTAACCGAAACTAACGGAAAGGGTAATATGAATGAAATATTAGAGTTTAGGATATTAGATGTCCATTTTAGAAGTTTGAAGGGTAAAATGAAACCTCGTCAAAAGTTCAGTGGGTAACAGAAATATTTGGTTGTTGTGAAAATTTTTTACAAAAAAATATTTATTGTGTCAAATGAATAGTACCAAGAAAAATATATTGAAAAAAAAAGCAAATAAATTGAACCGCTTACGCAGGGTGCACTGTCGATATTTGAAGGATGAGATGATATTCAGTATCTCTTAATCTAACATCACTAATTTGTTTTAAAAAAAATTAATTTATTATAAAATAGTATTTTATATTTTTATATTAAAAATTTTTAATTGGATAAAAAGAATTACAAAAATTTGATTTTAGGCTACAATAAAATTACGTTGTATAGTTTCATAGGAAATAAGTGCAAGCGACAAACGAGTACTACAGAGAATTAATTGAGAATTAAAATCTCTATATCCGAGTGAGAATACTTATTGTAAATGAACCACATTAGCAAATACACCGGAAGATTAGGGTGTTCGAGTATTGTAGCTAGCTAGCGTCTCTCTTTTCTTATCTTAAAGCCACTCTAATTCATTTCTTTCGCTTTTATTTTATTACGATAAAATATAGATAATTTGTGGCATGATTTATTTTAGGATAAAGAAAAAAAAGGTAAACTGCACGGTTACCTCCTGAACTTTTGGCAGAGTTTCACTTTACCCTCAAACTTCTAAAATGGACATTTAACGTCCTAAACGTTAATATTTCATTCATGTTATCCCTTCCGTCAGTTTTCAGTTAACGGAGCTTGACGAAAAACTGACGGAAGGGGTAACATGAATGAAATATTAGAGTTTAGAACGTTAGATGTCTATTTTAAAAGTTTGGAAGATAAAATAAAATTCTGTCAAAAATTTAGAAGATAACAGTGCAATTTACCCTTATACGTACATATATGCATGTTTGTATATATATTGGTTAACTTGGATGTAAGTGGAGAGATCCGCGTTGCAGTTAATTGGTCTAGCTTGGGTGGTGGGTGCATGTAATTAATTACGTGCATCTTTTAAGTACCTTATAATGTGGTAACAATGGTTGGATGAATTTTTGTTGGGTAAAACCTTAGAGAGCTTATCTGAACTGTAGACCATTGTGAATTGACTTTTCAATCTTTCGAAATTTTGATTTTTTTTAATTTGTTTGATTTGAGTTAGTCGAGAATATTTTGATTTTAAAATTTGAATGCGTCGTTTAGATTTCAGATTTACTTAGTATATTTCATGCAATTTTTATAACTATAAATTTATTAAAGTAAGCAGTTAGCTTAAATTTTGACACCGAAGTACTGTTGACTGATTCAAATCAAATAAATTAAAATATTGAATAATAAAATTAAAATTTTGAAAAATTAGATAGTCGATTTAAAACAATTGATAGTTCAATAAGTTCTGTACGTTTTACCTTTTTGTTGTATGAATATATAACGCTATTCTTACACATTTTTCCTGGAATAAAGCTTAATTTCAAAGCTACTTGTAAGGATAGAATTCGTACAAACACAATTAGTGAAAGGTCTGGTCTAAGTTTTCGAAATAAATGTCTATATATACCACGTGCTTTTTCTAAAATTGGAAAAGTGAAGTACTCATTATTTACTAGCTATCAGTAAAAAATTGATTAATCAATAACATTTTATTACACTCTGATGGAACGTATATAATATTACTTTTCTTTCAATGTATAGACAACTATTATGGCTATGAGTATTCAATCCTAAATATTGCACGTATTTATGAATATTATGGTATTGACTAGATCTGACAATCTCAATCCATATCTGCGGATATCCACGAATTATCCACAAATTTACGATTATAAATACTAATTTTTCTTACTCAAAAAATTATAAATAAAATGGACGAATACCCACTAAATTATAGTCATTTTCGGCTACCCACGAGTACCCACATGTATTATTTTTAAAAATATTTAAAAAGGGAAGAAGTGAATACCTTTATTGTTTTACCCATTCATAGAATCCTAACACTACTTTCTCCTAATATCATATTTTTTTTTCATTATCTGTTGTATGTTGTGTTGTTTTAAACAATAAATTATGTTTCGATCTTTTTAAAATAATATATATGAGAGAAAAAAAAAAATTATGGGTAATCCGTATATCCGCCCGCCCACTCAGGGGCGAGTATGGATAAGGATAATGATTATCCAAGATTTGCGGGTAAAATCTATCTGCGTCCGCATAACTCGCGGTATAATGATCTGCCAGCGGGTTGGCCAATCCGCTCGTTTGTAAGGTCTAGTATTGACATATTAATTTAGAGCAATATTATTTGTACATTCAAAAATAGGCAGAAATTTTAGACCACCTCATCTAAGGATCATATTGAGATCTTATCTTTTCTTTTCTTTTTAATATTACAAATCTAAAACATTTTCTAGACCTTAGAATGAGGGAAATAAGATGTACACCCCTTTTTGGGTATACCGATAACATTTTTATTAATTTATGACACACAGATTGATTCATACTGTTTATGACAACATATTAATAATCAAGTAATAGTAAAGGTATCCATAGAAGGTGCCCAATTAAGAAAGCTTTTTCCATAGTTGAAATTGATTTAGCTATAAATTCACCCAAAATGGAAGATGTAGCAAGTATTAACCTATTTAAAAAAATATAAACTTAGGCATTATTATCTAGAGTAGGGCTGCTATACTTATGAGTGTAGAGCTCTTTGTACTCATAAATTATTTATAATGATGGAGTTTCTGAATCGACGATCCACACCATTAAATATGATCTAAAGCATATAAAACTTCTAAAAAATAAATTTCATAATTTTTGAAAATTATAATAAAGTCTATTACGTGGGCATAAAATGAACGGTCAAAATTGAACAACATCTTAAAAATAAATGATCGGATTCTTTAATTTAAAATCGAAGTAATTGATCTTTATCTAGATAGTAAATAAAATTTTTAATTAAAAATTCAACCAATTTCAATTCTTTTATACCGTTAAACTAACAAGTACCCTATACCGTCCGTTAAAAGTTATCAATTTTTACATCTTTTAATCGTAACGTAAATAATGCCGAAAAATTATGAAACTAGGTTTCGAGAAGTTTGAAATGGTCTAAATCATATTTAACGGTATGGATCGTCGATTCGGAAGCTCAATCATCGAAAACGACTTATGAGTACGAAGGCGATCGTACTCATAAGACTATAATAGCCGGACTCTTGTTATCTATTATTTTAAATTACTCTCTTCGATCAACTGCTGCATCTCCAACTACATGTGATTTGTGCGTAGTTTGAGATGCAGCAGTTGGGCCTCTAACTGCAAGTCCAGCTGTAGTATGTAGATGCAATCATAGTAAACCAAACAAAATTTTTTAATTTTAAGGGATAATTTCAAATACCACTCATGTGATTTCGTGCCTTCTCACTTTAGTGCTCTGTGGTTTAAAACGTATCACTTTAGTACCATGTGGTTTGGTTATTCTCTTTTTGTTATATTTTCGTTAATTTTTTCGTTAAATTAATGAGAAAGTTAAAACTACAGGATAGTAAAGTGAATATTCGATAAACCATAGGTGGATATTCGAAGTTTTTTCTATATAATTTAACGAAAAAATCAACAAAAGATAACAAAAAAAGAGAATAACCAAACCACAGGGTACTAAAGTGATACGTTTTAAACCACAGGGCACTAAAGTGAGAAAGCACGAAACTACAGGGGTGATATTTAAAGTTATCCCTAATTTTAAATATAATTACACTTACAATGCAACCTGAGCTGCAAGGGAGTCGGACACAGAGCGTGATCAGAGTGAGGAGTCGGCGAAAATTTTGTTAAGTGGGCTCAATGCATGTCTCCGGGGTTAATTAATTAATTAATTATTTAATCAAAAATGCACATGTGCTCGATGCTAGGCTCTCGCGACTCGACATTTATGAGAGATAGTACCAAGTGCCCAATTAAATTTGTGGGTCCGTGCAACCAACTTATAGATATCAATTTCGAGTCCCTAATTTCTTACTGGGTAATTAATGGTGGAGCAATGATTCGCAAATGGACTAATTAATGTGGTTGTGTTCAAGAAAATGATACATTAAGCACATTGAGAAATCATATGATTCATTGGGTTATCACATGGTTTGATGAGTACCCAGCCAATTAATCGAGGGTTCTGTTTGTGTACGGTTGGGATCGATGATAGTGGTCCCTACTTTAGGGTTTAGTGGTCTTCCTACGAGGATAATATTAATCCAAGAATTAGAAATAATTCAAAAGATTGATCGAATGATTAAAAAATTGAAAGCAGCACATAAGTGGTTCTTCCAAAAAAATCATAGTCGGACTCTCTCTCTCTCTCTCTATATATATATATATATAGAACTAGGCTGGAATACTATCAATAGCACCAAGCTATTGATGCTATTAGTTTTTTAGCCCTTAGATTGAGAAATGTGCGGTTAGGATGATGTGGGCCCTATAGGGTTGAGTGGGTGGTTGGTTGAATAATATAATCTAACGGGTAAAAATAATCAAAGGGTTAAATCTAACGGTGGAAAACTCGATAGCACCAAATCCTTGGTACTATCGATAGTATCCCAGCCGGACTCTATATATATATATATATATATATATATAGTAGGTCTTGTGTGCTATTAGGAGCACGAAGGTCTCCGTGCTCCTAAGCCGTTTTCGATAACGGAGCTTTCAAATGGACGATCGGCTCCGTCAGACTTGATCTACCGTATTTGAAGTATCTAAAAAATAAATTTTTTAATTTTTTGATATCATTTGCCTAGCGATCGAAAGAATTCAAAATCAACAATTTTTAATAGTTGATGTATACCATTTGCAAGTTTAACGGTGTAGAAGTATTCAAATCAGATAACATTTTGATAGAAAATTTTTTATGCTATTAACAACAAGATCAATACACTGATCGAAAATGTTAATACTATATCACCACTTTTTGTGAGATTTTTATTTTCAGCCGTTGATTTTGTGCCCTTTCAATTCCTAGGTGAATGATATCGAAAAATCGTAAAATTTATTTTCTAAATACTTCAAATACGCTAGATCAAGTCTAACGGAGTCGATCATCAATTCGGAAGCTCCATCATCGAAAACGGCTTAGGAGCACGGAGGCCTCCATGCTCCTAATAGCACACAAGACCTACTATATATATATATATATATATATATATATATATATATATATATATATATATATATATATATATATATATATATATAATTAGGCTGAAATGTTTCTAATAGCACCAAGTCATTAGTGTTATTAAGTTTTCGGACTTAGATGAAGGGATGTGCGGTTAGGATGATAGTGGTCCCCTAGGGTTGAGTGAGTAGTTGGTTGAATAGTATAATCTAACAAATAAAAATTATCAAAAGTATAAATCTAACAATAAAAAATTTGATAGCTACAAGTGCTTCGTGCTATTAGAAGCATTTCAGCCGAACTCTATATATACATATATACATACATACATGCATATATATATATATAGCTGGAATGCTATCAGTAGCAAACGGGCTCCGTTGCCACCCATTTGTTTTCGATGATGGAGCCTTCAAATCGACGATCAGCACCGTTGAACATGATCTATAACACTATAACGACAAATAAAGTGGGAGTGGTTACTGAGAGATCAGGTATGGCTAATCTGATCAACTCTACCATGTACGTGATCGACCACCGACCAAAAGATTTTAACGATTCCCACTATCTTTTACTCCAGAAAAATAAAGCAGGGGGGAGGTAAAAAATTCTACAAATTTGATCATACATGATCCAAAAGATAGTGAACTTAGTTAATAAACACATTGTGTGTCCATTCCCTTTCTCAAAGAAGCAAAGCATTTGCACATGAATTACACAAGCAGTGAAAGGTAGTTCAAACAGTGCTTCATTTGTGGCTTGTGGTTCTATTTTGTTGTACCCTGGCCTGCATTATCTAACTCATGGGCCCACAAGGGTGGTAGCTTCCAAGAACAAAAAGTGCTTTTGCAATAGTCAAATGATACAAGCTCTACTGTGGCTCAATAGAGCTTCTCTACAAAGCAGAGACAAATTAAACTATTCATGAGCTGTAATGAATGTTGAATCTACTTACGAGTGCATGGATGTGAGACATATGGAAGCAAATATAAGAGCAATGTGTGGATAATGTATATCCATTGTTAAATATGAGAGAGCTCCACCAAAAAAGAAAAAAAAAAACAAAAAAAGTAAAAGAAAATGAATGTAATAACTAGTTAGTAGGTGTTCAAACCATTAAATTCCAATGCTAGCATTTGTTGCTTCAAGTACGGAAAAAAAAAGTCATAATAAAGAGATCCAACAACCAAGCATACACATGCACAGTAAAGTCGAATCCAATATGTTTCGATTTGAGTCGATTTAAAGCTAAAGAAGACACGGGGCGAATCCTCTGCGCTTCTCGAATTCAAGATCTGGTAGTTAATTTGCGCGACAGCGCTATTGGTGCACAGCTTGATGTGTAATTGTGTAGCAGAATCGAAGAGAATTCGAAAGCGCTATGAATTATAAGTGATATTTTGGTCGAATATTTCTAGTATAACTCCAATGTTATAATGTGTTCAATTTGTTCTTTTTGTTAAGGAGTTTCAATTAAACCACCATATGAATTTTCTTATATGCTTATATATATAATCATATTTACTTATAATTGATTTTTTTTTTTCTGTAGCATAGCTACATGGCTCTTTATTTTGTGAGAAATAAAACGATCACATCTAACAAGCCCGAAGCCCGGCCTGCGAGGCCCGAGGCACGGAGCGGGACGGACATGGGCCTATTGAGAGGCCCTTTAAATCGACCGGGCCGGGCCGGGCCGGGCCGGACCGGGCCTCTCTATATTGTTAAATCGGGCCTGATCAGGCCTGGCCCGGACTCGACCTAGCCCGACCCATGAACAAGTCTAATAGTACGAGTGTCAATGAGTATGGATATCTAAAATTTTATCCGAATCTGTAACTGAACGATACGAGTTTACCTGATGCTAAACGGATATGATTTCGGGTACAAATATAAAAAATAAAAACTTGACGGATTTGAATTCGGGTATGGATTTTATTCCCATCCGATCCGAACCTGAATTGATTTTATATTATATAATGTATATGAATGTTTGATGTTATATTTGTACTGATATTTTTGAAATTTAGATTATAATATAATATATTTTAAAATATGGTAAATAGAAATAATTATTTTATGTTCGGATTCGGTTCGGGTTTCGAGTTTTTGGTTGGATTCGGATTAGAACATAAATTTTCAAAATCTGTCGAGCTCGGATTCTATTTCAAACTTCGGGTTTGAATTTTGATAAATCTGCCCCGGATCCGACCCGTTGACACACTTACTTATGTATCAATTTGGCGGCAATCTGACAGCCGCCCAAATTCGAATTATACTGGACCAAATGATGTTCATGGATTGCTGCATCTTAGGATTTATTTCTTTTTTCTTTGTTTGCTTTCCCCTTTGCGGCAAATCCCACCTCAAATCGTTATATCGAAGTCTACGGCGCATCCACGGCTTCTCGGCCTACGCCCGATTGTGTTATTTATGGTTTGTTTGGCCTAACTTTTCTAGAAGTGATTTTTACTGAATTAATTTTGATTTGAAGAATTATTTTTAATTAAAAGTTGTAGATTATTTGGCTAATGCTGAGAGAAGAATAATTTTTTTAAGGTGATTTTGTAAAGTTATTTTCCATGTTTTCTAAAAAAAAATTTATAAAATTTAAAATTTAAAATTTTAACATTTGTTTTAAAAATTAAAATTTAAAATTTGAATTTAAATATAAAATTCGAATCAAAAACTTAAATTTTAAATTCAAAATCAGAATCAAATTTTAGAAAGTAGATTTTAGCTGCTTCTGGTTTTGGAGCCTCTAAAATCAGAAATTCAATTCTAAAAATTAAAAATCAGAATTTACAAAAAAAAATTACCAAAATGTCCTATTGAAAAAAAAAAAAAAAAACACATTTGACACTAAAATTACTTTCTAAAAATTAGGCGAATTATGTCTAACTCTTGTTTTTTTTTTGAGAGAGAAAAAGGTAGCACGCTACCCGCTTCATTTTATTTCGTATAGAAATAAATTTGGCTGAAAATATGAATCAACTAGGATTCGAACTCGGAATCTCGGATACCAACTATCAAGCCCTTTGCCACTTGCTCTAGGGACGGTCAGTATGTCTAACTCTTGTGGCACATAAATTTGCCGTAGAAATAGTAGTTGGCAAACAATGGCCTCTCGAGATGCCCAATCTCCAATGCCTTCTGAACAAGATCACCTACACAATGCCCCTGCATAGAAATTTCCAAGGCACTGCTAATGTAGTATCAAACTATTGGGTTCATCTGAAAAAAGAGCCCATATTCACTTTCTTTTTTTTTCAAATATATAACTGAGCTTTATTTTGTGTTTAGCCCCCTCAATTTTTTTTTTTTTACAAATAACTCTAATAAATAGTCATCTTCTTGCCACGTGAGCATCTAAGCGGCGTTTTTAAGTTGAACATGATGATTGGATCACCGTGTTTTATTTTTTATTTTTTATTGCTTTTAAGTACAGAGAAACTAAAGTATAAATATGAATACGGTGATTCAATCACCGTGTTCAACTTAAAATTGTCAACGTGGCGCTCGCGTGGTAAGGAGAGAGCCATATATGCAAATATAAATTTGCTAACGACACTTGTAAAAAAAAAGAAATTTTGAGGGGGCTAAATGTAAAAAAAAGCCCTATATTACAACATCAATGGTGGAATTTATCTTTTAGGCAGACGGTGGGATTACTACTACATTAGCAATGTAAAGGAATTTCTAGCATGCACTCTGGTCCTTATTAAGGCCAAGATATAGAAAAATTTTCTATAAATACTTATTTTTTCACTTTTTTTTATTTTAAAATTTTATATTTTATTTTCTCAAAATTTTAAGTTGATTCATCTAGCCATTTGCGGTCAGAGTTTCGTCACTATTTCGTCTACTTTATATAATTTGCCCTTTAAAACAATATGAGTATATTAAAAAGTTATTTTTTCTTCTAGAATAAGTGTAAGGATAATTTGGTCATTTCATCATCTCCTTTATCGCCATAACCCTCTGAAAATATTTCTGAAATTTTGAGGGGGGCAAAATATAGATTTTTAAAAAATCAAGAAGGAAAAGTGAAAAACCGGCTATTTACATTGGTGTTTTTTTATTAATATGATTCACTCAATCTAATGTCTAATATGATTGTCTAATCTCTTGTTATCTGACAATCTAAAAAAATAGAGAGGATCACAGAAATAAAATGGCCTTTGTATGTTTGGATGTATGAACATCTTGTGCGACATACTTTTAAAAAAAATTATAAAAAGTTTGTAATATCTGATAGATGATGAGTGCAATCGAATGTTCTGAATGTAAAGACCATTTACTTTTTTCAAAACAAAATAAATCACAGTGTCAGTAAAATATACTATCTTACCAAATCATAAATACGAAGACATTTTACGGAGCAAAATTTAAATTCCCAACTTCCAATCAAAAAAAAAAAAATCTTTATATCAAACAAATTGAATCAATAGATTTTGGCCCAAAACCTGTTTTCAGATGAAAGATTGAAAATCTCCACACAGTTCTGCAATTGAATTCTTGTTTCATACTATAAATATTTGCATTTTATGAGTGAAAAAAAAATTGTATATATATTTATTAGGAAGAGAGTTATCCCTCCAACCTCTCCTGAGCTCTCCAACAACCTCACTGTCACTTCCACTCAGTGATCTAAATGCTTACCTCTTATCCACACAACTCCTATTAAATCTTATTTATTATCTCTACAATTTTTTTATTTATTTTTTCCTTTTTTTTTTTTTGTTTTGTGTTTCACTTTCACCCCCTTTTTATTGTCCTTTTATTTTCTTATGGTGATAGGGAGTTGACCATTTATTATGTGCTATTATTTTAGTATTTGTCATTTAGGATTGCATTAAAATCTAAAAGAAGTCATTAAATTAGTCAAAGAATATGCTCCCTTTTTTTTCTAAAAAGATGGAAAAAAAAGTAAGAAATAGACAAAATAACACTCTTCGGTTGGTGCATGTTTAGTAGGTTTTAATTATACCTTTTTTTGGCTCTGGAAAGGAACTAAAATAAATTATAAACTGCAAAGTTTGGAGCTCAAATATGAAGCTTTTATTTCCCACGCACGCAGCAGAGAGTCGCCAGAGATAATTTAATAGAAAAGCTATCGGTAACTATTCAAATAACTTTTTTGAATAGTTCTACTTAGATAATTATACTTTTTTATCATTTCGCC
Organism: Puya raimondii; assembly: GCA_016920855.1. Classification (NCBI taxonomy): domain Eukaryota; kingdom Viridiplantae; phylum Streptophyta; class Magnoliopsida; order Poales; family Bromeliaceae; genus Puya; species Puya raimondii. The sequence continues at coordinate 92,206,604 of JABWPP010000050.1, forward strand.
CTCTCCATTAACGTCGTAACCTTCTGAAAATATTTCTAAAATTTTAAAAAATTAGAAGAGAAAAATATAAATATAAATATGTAAGGAAAAATTTTCTGTATTTTAGCGTTTCCTTTTTTTTAATTCAGCACAAGGCATGAACAAGTCATATGCTTTGTAGGTTGGTTTTGCTTTATTGGGAACTACCAACACTGCAATGCTGGGCCCCATCTAGGGTTTCTCTGAATGAGCTGTGAAGGTTAGGTGGGACCAGGGCTCACTTTGAAAATGCCCTTCCTTTGCATTCAAGGATGTGTTAAAAGCTTCAGCAGGTGAACTTATGAATGTCCTAAGGAGCCTGTAGATTCATGGGCCCCAGAAAATCAATAAGTTGTAGTGCATAGGCTTCAAGGGCAACAACAGTTGCAGGCTAGTTATTGCAGCTTCTTTTCTTTTCTCCTCATAAATTTTCACTTATTAGGGAGTAAGAATGTTCACCTAAATGCCTACAGGGTTCATGTTCTCTCCATAGTTACAGCTTACCGATTAAGGCTCCGTTTGGGATTGCGAGAAAATTACAGACGTGTATCCTATTTATTTTCTTATTTAATATCACGTTCCGCATATCACAATGAGTCGGTTACGATATATTTTCTGCAATCCCATCAGATAACGGAGAAATGTGCATATCCCTATATCGCCTCAACTTCCCTTTGTCGTCTACTAAGAATGTTGTTTGGTATAGTTGGAGCTTTCGTAGATGTGTTGTTCAAACATAATCCTTCGTAGAAATACTAATAGTTATGTCATCAAAAACAACGCTCTCTAACGATTTAAGCTTTTAGAGACAAACGTTTGTTTCACAGGATCCGTCTTAAAGAACTTTTTACCGCAACATAAATAGAAGTTTCAGTGAAGTTTAATCCTGTTATCAATTTCCACTGCAATAATTGCGGGCTTATGATTGAGACTTCATTTTCTACAAAACTAAAAGAGCAAGAGTGACAGTAACCAAGAGCATTGATCTTGCTTGATTAAGCAGTTGGAATCACCTAACCAAATTTAATTTAAAGCTAATTTAATTTAAAGCTAATTGATGTGCCTCTCATCGGTGGTACATCGATCGCGGTCTCGCGTCAACTTACATTACCATCAATGAAGACTGGGGAAGGCCCACCCCAAGGTTGAAATTCTCATCCATTACTTCAAATAGAGTGGCAACATCACTTTCCTCATCAATAGTTTCATGTTCAAAGCTTTAATCATAAATAACACATCAGTATCAGATTTACTGGAAGAATAATTGCTCGTGAAAACGCACAATTTCATTTTCCATCGCAATAGTTCCTACAATTATAGCCAACACATGTGCTATTTATGCGATGCACATAGTTTTTTAACTACCATTTAAGCATTTATACCAATAATAGAAGAAACAACCAAACACTGGCTCGAACTTTTGGAACTGTATGAATTGCTCATCAGTTAATGTTAATGAACAGAAGTCAATACCCGAACCACACATCCTTGCTTCATGTAGGGAGAGAAATACAGACACAGATAGAGTACAGAAAGAAAACGAAAAAAAAAAGGGATCGAGGAGTTATCGAGAGCAAGGAAAGAGACGAGCATGGTGCGTTCTTGACTTCCTTTTTAAAAGCTTCCTAAGCGTAAATGCAACACGACCCTTGTTAAGAACCCCTTTGAACTTCATCTTTATGAAGAGAGAAACATATTTATATATGGCATCAGCATCAGCAGAATCAGAAGCAGCAGCAGCAGCAGCAGCAGCAGAAGCTCTAAGCACACCACAGTTAATTCCAGCTCTTTGATGAGCTCATTGAAGATCCCAACCAACCCAAAAAAGTTAAAAAAGAAAAAAGCAATAAAGAACCAATTAAAATCGCCTTCTCTTTAATTCGATTCCCACATCAAAGAGCCACTGTGAATTCATCTGATGTGCTGCAGCTGAGATTCAATATCAGCCACTGGGGCAATTCAAAGCAGCCTTTATTTGCTGCACAGTTGTGCTTATGAGGTTATTGACCGTCGCCACCGACTCCACGTTGAGCTTGGACGAGGGGAGGCTGCTGACGAGTATCTGAAACACAACAGTGAGCAACGAACCAAAGGAATTGAACCCGGTTTGGTGCGCGCTAGAGCTCGTCGAGGCCCCTCCAGCCCTGCCAGCTCGACCGTCAGGAAGAATGGTGAACCCCGACGGGAGGAGCGCAATGCTCGACGGGTCCTCGCCGCTCATCACGATGTTGATGGCCGGGATGTCTATGGGCGCGTAGACCACGAGAGAGCCCGACGCGTCGGTGCAGCTCTCTTGTAGTATCAGCATGCTACTCTGGCTCGAATTCAGTCCCTGTGTTTGATTTCCAAATAGTATGAAGTTTTACTAAAGTTCGTATCCTTCGAAGAGAACAAATGTTCGATACAGTTATTGGAGACGAAAGAGAGTAAACTTACTCGAAGTAGCGAAATACAATTCCCTGGATCGGAACCGTTTGATATCCGAGCAACTTCTTGCACCGGATTGCCACTCGAGAGAACATCCCACTGCGAAAGATTACATCAGAACTTAAAGAATTTCCACTTTAAAGAACTACGAGTAAAAGAAAGCGAGGAGTTAGGTATACGGCGAGGACCTGAGGCCGCATATTTTCATCTCTGAAGAAAGAGAAGACCCTCTCGCACGACATTGGTAGCCACAAAGAGGTCGCAGCGCTCAGAATGACGCCGCTAGGCTGGCCAGGATCTGAGCTTCGATGAACTGTGACGCGAACACCCACGTCACTTAACCCGGATAGCATCGTCCACCGCTGGACCTGGGATGAGCTCAAACTAGCACAGAAGTTGTTGACCATCCTCTGCGAGAGCTTCATCATACTTCTCTTCCCCTCCGGCAAGGGAATAACTGGCAAAAATAAATCAAATTGCGGTAAAAAAAATTTAGGTTTTAATTCCCGCAAAAAACCTATGCTAAGCAATCATGAAGTACCTCCTCCAAGCTCCCTAGAGGTAGTAGCCATTAGACTTGCAAATCTTTCGCATGTTCGCTGCAAAGTGGTTAGCCATCGTTGAGCTCCAAATGCCGCCCCGCTGTTGATGAGTTCTCGATAGAGTAGATGAGTACTAACTTTCTCTTCAATTTCCATGTGTTCCACCCAGGTAACCTGCATCAAAACATCGCGCTTTAAAACCACAACAACGAAAGAACACAAACATATCTTAATACCGAAGTATCATGAACAAATATATAATGTATCACCTTGGAGTATCCATTGGGCATATCTTGAATCAAACAGCCGGAAGGGAGCCTCCGAGACCGCGAAGGCGAATTGAACTGATTCTCTCTATTCAAGTCTAGCGAAACATCGGCTATAGCCCACAAATCCTGTTCGATTTGCCGACAGTAACGCAGGAAGTGGAACTCGCGCGTGGGCACAACCGGCGAAAGCACGTGCAGTTCCTCATACATCTGCATTTGCATTCCAATCAGAAAAGAATGAAGCAATTGTCGCGACAATACCACGAAAAGGATTTGCAACGATAATGCGACCGAGTAACTACCAAAAGCAATGATCCGCTTCTTCCAACCATTCCAGTCGCGAGGACTTCGAGCGTCCTAGCCTTGGAAATAATGGTGGACAAGAATTCCAACCACTTGCCCTGTACAATGTAGGAACTGCGAATCAATCCCAATCCGAATTGAATCTGCGAGAGTTAAGATTAAACCAACCGGAAATAGTCGTTGGAGCTCACCGCGTCCATGAAAACATCGACCAACGCCGTTGCATTCATGAGCACCAAGCCCGAATCCCTTGAGGCCTCTGTGCGGATATCCGGATCCCTATACTGGTCGTCGGGCTTCCGGAACATCCTATCATAGGATTCAATACACATGACCTCTCCTCCGTCGCCGCCATTCCTTACCCACAAGTGCTCATCGGTTTGCGCGAGCCTAATCACCTCCTCCATTGCATTAGTGGCCATCTCCACCATGATAGGTTTCTCAATCTCGGACACCGCCGTCGGGAAAGGCGGAACGGCGACGGAACTACTCCCGGTGAGGAGATCAAGGTCGAGTGACGGGGCAATTGCGGGGTTTCCGAGCGCCCCGACCGATAAATCCAATGACGAGGCAGGTAAGGGTTGAATGAAAGGGAGCTGAGTGATGGGTCTTCCGAGATACTTCGATGTCAAGCCGGAAACTCGATCGAGCTGTCCCAAAATTGATCGAAAACAACAAACTTTACTCGATTTTAGCCGAAATTCGAGACCTTTTCATCTCATTCATCAACATGGAATTATATAGAGACAAAAAAGCATTGAACAAGTGGGTAACTAACTAACTAACTACCTCTTCTTTCAATCTAGCATTCTCCATTCGCAACTTTTGCTCGTCGAAGTAGGAGTCGTCGGCGTCGGCGGCGACCGGGGGGCCGCCGCAGGAGGGGCAGATGACGTTCTTGAGCGCCTCGCGCATCGCGATGTTCTCGCACCGAATCTTGTCGTTCTCCGACCGCAGAGTGGAGTTGTCAGCCCTCTCATGCTGAACCTGCCACACCACACACACACACACACACGCACAAACACATACATACATATACATACATATACAAGCACAATGAATCAAAACCACTATTAAAAACAACTCCTTTTTGATCTCTACAACATCTACAACATCTACAACCAACATTTGAATTAAAAAAGAAGTGAAAAAAATGAAAGGAAAGGAGAGGGAACCTTCATCTGGGTCCTCCTATTCTGGAACCAAAACTTGATCTGCCGAGGCTCCAACCCCAACTCCCTGCTTAGATGCATCCTCTGCTTCTCATCAGGGTGTGGGCACTCCTTAAACATCCTGTAAAACAAGCAAAAACCCACATGGGGATTACTCCACAAAAAGCTCAAAAAGGAGAGCAAAAGATCATAAAAGAAGGGTTTTTGACACGACATACGCCTCAAGCATCTGTATCTGCACCGGAGTGTGGCGGTGGTACCTCTTCTTCTTCCTCTGCGCATCCGAGCATTCTTGGTCGTCGCCAAAATCCATTTTTTTTCCTTTTTTTTCCCTTTTTTTTGTGGTTTTCTCCCCTCTTGTGCGAGCTCAAACTAAGTGCTCTACTCCTCCCACCGCAACACAACAACAACAACAACAACAATAAGAAACCAACAAATGGGCATGCGTTTTTGGGCTAAAAGGCATGGTTTTGGGCGCTCAAAAAGAGCTCTTTTGGTGGTTTCTCCTCTCGCAGGAGCCGCGCTCGGAAATATCGGCAAAAATTGGGGCGGGGATACGAGAAAAAAATAGAAAGAAAGAAAAAGTAAAAAAAAAAAAAAGTTTTTGGGGTTGGGTGGTAGGAATTAATACATACAACAGTGTTCGTTCTCGTTCCCCCCCACAAACACACACTATACTTTGTTTTTTTTTTTTTTTAATAGCTCGGTTGGGGAGAGGGAGAGATAACCGATGCGTATTACAAGGAGGGGGAGTTGAATTTTCCGAATTTAAATCATCTCGCAGGGTTCGAGGACGAGGGAGTTCACTCTCTCTCTCTCTCTCTCTCTTCTTTCTCTCTCTCTCTCTCTCTCTCTCTCTCTCTTCTTCGGTCTCGTTGGTGAATTGAGAGGGAGAGGGGGGGTGTGATGGGTTGGCACAGCTGGAGCAATTAAAGGCGCGCGACGAATCAAACGGCTCGGATTCGGATTTCGGTTCGTGGCCTGTTTGGCCCTCTTTTAGTTTTCGCCTCCTGCTCTAGTTGTTGAGAAGGGGCTTTTTTTTTGTATCAATTTCAGCTAGTAGGGATGTCAGTGGATATGGATATTCAAAATTTTATTCGAATCCGATCTCGAACGGAGCAAATTTATACTATACTAAACGGATATAGTTTCAGATGTGAATATCAAACCGAATTGATTTTATATTATATATATATATATATATATATATAGACTAGGGTTACTATACTCTTATGAGTATAGACCTCTTTGTACTCATAAATTTTCGGCCGTTGGATAAAGGGATGTGCGATTAGGATGATAGTAGTTCCCGATTAGAATGATAGTGGTCATCTAGAGTTGAGTAGGTGGTTGGTTGAATAGTATGATCTAACGGGTAAAAATGATCAAAGGGATAAATCTAATGGCCGAAAATTTATGAATACAAAAGGGTCTATACTCATACGAGTATAGTAGCCGGACTATATATATATATATATATATATATATATATATATATATATATATATATATATATATATATATATATATATGTGTGTGTGTGTGTGTGTGTGTTTGTGTGTTTGAATGTTATATTTGAATTTGTATTTTAAAATTTTATATTTAATGTAATATGTTTTGAAATATTATAAAGAGAAATAATTGTTTCTAGTTCTAGTTTGGATTCAGGTTTCGAATTTTTGGTCGAGTTCGGGTTTGGATATAAATTTTAAAATCCATCGGATTCAGGTTTGGGTTCGGATTTCAGGTTTGATAGTCGGGTTCGGGTTAAGATTTTCTAAAAATTCACCCCAAATCCGACCCGTTGGCATTCCTAAGCTCGACTCCATCAAACATTAGTAGGTAAAACGAAATTGGGACGTAAGTATATACAGATTTTTTTTTTTTCAGCGGGAGCATAGAGAGCATTGACTAGTTTGTTTTACCAATGTTGAAGTTCAGATTTTAGTAAATTTTCAAGTGAAAATTATTTTTCTTCTGCAATATATTTGTGTAGTTATGGATCTGAAGTTTTTTCAGTTCTGCTATTTGTATGGCAATAAATAAATAACGTAAAAGTTGGAGGTGTGGGAAATACGTTAATATTTTATTTTTACTTTTTTTCGTAATTGACGTAAGAGAGTTTAAGTTTTGACCGAAGGTGAAGTTACAATGAACCAAACAATGAAAATGGCTATTGATGGCCGAGAACTACTTCACCTATCTCTACTTTCGGTTAAAATAAACATACCTCATATAATAATCAATAAACAGAGTATTTTTCTATTTCACTTTCTTACCACACATACGGTTATCTCTCTGTAATTCCAAATAAAGTTTAACGGTAAAAATATTTTTAGAATTAAATAGAAGTATTTATTTTTACATAATTTTTGATAATAGGGTATCAATTTTGTGATACACGCTTAACTCTCTTATCTCTTGGGCCTAGCCACCACCCAAAATGCTTAAGCTGGGTTAAGAGTTTAGTCATATTATATCATATATATAGGGCTACCTGGGGTCTCACAATCTCCCCCCCTTTAAGCCCTGACGTCCTCGTCAGGCTCAGACTCACAAGTATCAGGCGGTGTAAGACTCATCTCGCTAGCCTAAACCGGGGGAACCGCGCTCAACCCATAACTACACCTGGCTCAGCCGAGACTCATCTCACACTTCCGGCTGGTAAATGGCTCTGATACCAACTGTGACGCCCCAACTTCCCAGGGGGTCACCAATCCTAGGACTACTCCCGTCCTAGCACGCTTAACTCTCTTAACCTCTTGGGCCTAGCCACCACCCAAAATGCTTAAGGCGGGTTAAGAATTTAGTCCTATTATATCTTATATATAGGACTACCTGGTGTCTCACAAATTTGATGATCGGTATTATTAGAAAAGAATTTAGCTGTAAATTTGAACTTTTTAATAATTAAATTTTATAATTTTATAATGTCATGTGGTTGGTAATATCTAATTATCTTATGTTGGTAGTTAAAAATTGTCTATTTTGAGACCACTTGACAACTAGTCAGATGATCTCATAAGATCATGAAATTCGATTCATAAAAGAGTTAAAATAAAGTAGACCATGTTTAATGATGGTGATTGCCGATTTAGATGTCTCATTGCTTGACATAAGGCGGAAATAAATAATTCCATTTACTTTTTAGAGTTATTCTAGTGTGAACTCCTCATTATTTGTAATGTATCATTTGATAATTGAAACGGTTTAAAATTTTATCTTAGTGAAAAATAAATTATAATTTAAGCTTTGGCGTGTTTGATTCTATACATGTCATGACAACATCGAAAAAGATCTAGTTTATCAGACGTGAATATATAAAAAAAGAACAGAAAAAGAGAGAACAAAATAAAGCACGCAAATATTTATATGGTTCGGACACTGACCTACATTTGCGGGCGAAGATGGAGGGAAGACTTTAACTATAACCAACATGGAGTTCAAAAAATACATTTCTCACAAAATTCTAGCCCCAAATATACCACATACTCTCTCTCTTCCGCCGCACCAAATTAATATAATAAAGGATATATTTATATTAGTGATTAAAACGTAATAAAACTAAAAATAATTTCAATAAGAGTAAACATAATTCTAATTTAACTTAATGGATTGACCTATATAGAATAGATTTAGAAAACCTTACGGTTCAAAAATTCTAGACATATCCAATAATACAAACTATTGAGAATAGTCTAATGTAATGCTTTTTCTAATTGTACTTTATTAAATAGCACTATACTCTACAGTAATGACGGAATGAACCATTCATCGGTGAAAAGAAGCACTATAGTGCAAAAAATGTTTAAAAAATCAGATCGAACAGCGACTCAAAAATATTACTGGGTCAAGGGGCAACTACTGGTTGAACCAGTGACGCCAGCATGACATCATAAATATTTAATTATTATTTAATTTTATTATATAAAAATATATATTATTATTTAGTATCATACATAATTATAAAATACGAATTTTTAGAAAAAATTAAATAGATATAAGTTTTCAAGTTTTACATTTTATAACACTAATTTGTGCTAATAGAAAATAAAATCAGTTAAATTAATTTTAAGCCGTTGAATTTTAATATGATTTGATTAAAAAATTCAGCCAGGTTGATTAAAATCGGACCGGTTCATCGGTTCGATGGTTGAACCACCGGTTCGAACTGTTTAACGTAATTTTTTAACTTATCCGGTTCAAAAGATTAAATTGAACTATTTTATAGACTGATCATGATCGGACCAATCGAATCAGCTGATTCGATCGATTTTTAAATTATTGGCAAAATTTCCAACTAAAGTGGGATGCATTGTCAAGTGCCGACTTTAAGGTGTCAGAGAATCAAAAATTTTGGAAGTACTTTAAGATTTTTTTTCTTTTCTGAAACTTTTAAAACATGTTAAAAATTTCCATCAAAAAGGTATTCAATAAATGCTTCTCAGGTTTATAGTTTTTATCACCATTATACAGTATCAGAGAAAAAAGAAACTCTTTTCAAAAGCTTCTGTTTATTTTCTTCTTTTTTTTAAGCCTCTAGGAGGCAAAAAAGCATCCTTTAATTAAATGACTTATTTTTATAATTTAAAATAATAATAAAAAAAGAACGAAGCCTATCGCGCATAGTTCATTTCTGAAAACATTGAACTAAGTGGGTAGCATACTATCTTTTTATAAGAAAAAAATTAAAAAAAAATCTAGGCCAAACAAGTTTCAAATTTTTTTTTAAAGAGAAAGATAGCATGTTATCTGCTTTATTCAATAAGAAACTGAATTTAGCTATAACAGTGAGGAAGCCCGGCCTCAGAAAAAGAAAGGCAAAAAAAACAAAAGATAAAAACATTTAAAGTAAATTGAGAAAGAGTAAAAATGGCAGAAAAAAGGTGAACATAAAGGCAGGAAAAAGTTCAGATCTAGTTAGGTCGTTCGTCCATTCGGAGAATTGTTTTACTTGACGTTAACCTCCCACAACTTCACAACACATAGGAACCTACATTTTTAGATTGTCATTTGGAAAAGGTGAAAACATAATAGGAACCTACTTGAACTGTAGAAAATTTTCGGTTAACTATCAAATTTTACGAAATTTTAATTTTAATACCCAACTTTTTAATTTATTTGATTTGGGACAGTTAACGAGACTTTAACTTCAAAATTTACGTTAGTTCCTCACTTAAATATATTTATAGTTGCAAAAATTGTATTAAGTATATTAACTAAATCTGTAAAGATAAATGACGCATTCAAATTTTAAAGTCAAAGTATCGTTAACTGATTTAAATCAAATAAATTGAAAAGTTGCACAGTAAAATCAAAATTTTAAAAAATTAGCTAGTAGTATTAAAATAGTCTATAGTTCAGACAAATTCTATACGTTTTTATCTTTGAAAAAACACCAACAACTTTTTAGTATAGAGTTTCTATGTTGAGGACTAAAAACTCTTGAATTTCTATATTTTTCTTTTAAAAGATTATATTTTGAAACAATGAAATCATTGATAAGGTAGGTTAAATTATCAGACAATATTCCTCTATCAGATATTTAAGAGCAAAGTGCCCTGAAAACAAATATAAAAAACGGGTCGGATTTGGAGTTTTGTTGCATCCGATAAGGCTTTTATCTTTCCATTTTAGGAGAAAGAGAGACCATTAATATTAAATGGGTCGGATTTGGATTAATATTGGACTATCCAAATGGACGACCATTAACTTAATAATAAAAATAATAATAATAATAATAATAATAATATAATAATAATAATAATAATAATGTGATCGATAAATGTGTGCTCACATCAAAATATTGAGCTAATGGATTTGCGTGTTAGCATTTAATTAAAGCATTACACTTGCTAAGCCAACATGTGGCTTTTCATTTTTATGACTAATATTTAAAATTGAATAAAGAAGCTCAATTAATTAATCCACAAAAGATCGTAGCATTGTTAGTTAGTGTGCTTTAAATATTGGACATAATAAATTTGTTATGTTTATGTCTTATGGGTGGTTGGATCTATTTGTACACTGAAAATGTTGTGCAAATAGAAATTATAGAATTATTAAAAAGGGTAAATTGCACATTTGGGGGGACGTAACACTTTAATTCTTTAATTCTCGAACTTTCAAAATTATTATAATCAAATTACACTGATGTCGCATCTTTATTATTGGCGCATCATCAATTACAACACTCCTGTATTATCTCTATATTAGCGATATATCAATATTTAGTCAACTAAATTAGATTATAGAATTTGATTGTAATAATTTTGAAAGTTTGAACTAAAAATTACAATTACAATAAATTAAAGTTTGAGAACAAAAATATCACCAGATTCATAGTTTGAGAACCAGATGTGATATTTACCCTATTCTTGAAAATATGGTACAAGAATAGTGAGTTGATATTTGTGAATTAAGTTTTCAATTTTACCATTGAATAAGTCATAAGTAAGGGCGCTATCAATTAATCACCATAAAGGAACAACTGTACTTAGCGCATGTAGTTGACTAAGAATTTAATAATTGGTACTCGAGTTTCCATATTCAATTGAAGTCTAGTTGCTTCATATTTTCAGCTAAATTTATTTCTAAAAAAATAAATAAAGCAGGTAACAAAGCAACTAAGTTTATTTCAAATAATAATAATAATAATTTTCCCAGTAAAATGCAAAAGTGTGAAGTATAAAAATCATTAGAACTATTTTTATTCCATCCATATTTTGAATAATATGATATCAGAATTAGTACTAAGCCTTAGTTCCAGTAAATCTTGACTCCGATTCTCCACATCCACTATTTAAATCATTTATGGATTAAATTTATATAACTTTTTAATTTATTCTACTTTATTTTCTCCCATGCAGATAAGTAAGGAAATTTTTTTAAAAAATTAAGCCATTTTCTAGCCAACCTTTGTTTTTTTAAAATTATTATTATTTTGTGTGAGAGAGAGAAATATAGCAAGGTACGCATTCGCTCAATTTTTTTTTTTCTCGAAATGGACTCAGCTAGAAATATAAAGCAACTAAATTTCGAACTTGGAGCTTTGAATACTAACCGTCAAACCCGTAGCAGATTGCGATAGGTACGATTTTTTTAGGTAATGAACATAAGCTCTATATATGTTCAATTTTAACCTTCCGTATATTAAAACCCATCCATCATGAATTCGCATCAATTACTAAATTATAAATGCCATTAAATAGTGAGCACATTAATGAAATCTTATGATGTATCAGTGTCACGTTTGGTGTTTTATTGGAAGGTGCATGGGGTCATTTAGTGTGATGCATGCATGATTCAATTCAATTTATGCAAAGTTCATCACAGGTAATAAATTTTGTAGGGAGCTTTTAATTAGTTACAGGAGGATTCATTTGACTGCTATACATGCATAGTTTTTCAATAGAGAGGGGATTTTTTCCGAGCTTATTTTGTTATTGTCGGAGCAAAATATATTAAATTTTGATTAGTTACAATGTATTTTCTTTTCTTTTTTTTGGCAATAATAAAAGTAGCTGTGACATTATTAATTAGTACCCTCTTCAATATTGCCCTAATTTATTGTTGTAGTTCAATGAACTTCCACACGCACACATATATATATTATAGGATTAATTATACTGTTCCTAATTTTTTTTCTTTCGATCTGATTCTTAATCTTTAAAATTAATTGCACTACTGGTTCCTAATCTTTATTCTTTTTTTTACTTTATTCTCCCATGTGCGCACTCAGTGCGTCAAGCTCAACCTAATCATTCTTAACGGCGTTCTCCACGCGTATGACCATCTCGACCTGACAAACGATGTCGACTATTATTTTTGGAGTATATATCCAGCGCCGTTCTTGGTGTCGGATTGAGAGTGCCACCAAGCTCTTCCAGAAACTTTAAAAATTTAGTGTCGAAATTGGTCGGAGGCTGCTGGACGATCTATATCAGTAGACAGAACTTTATTAGATTCGGATATATGAGATCAAATTGAAATAAAATATAAAAATTGAGGATTTATTAGCAAAACAAAAATTAGCAAAAAAAAAGGGCAAAGTTTAGGAGGCAATGATGCAATAAACGCTATATTAAATGTATACTACAAGAAGTGTGCATTAGCAAAATAATATTTGTGAGTACTTGGTAAATGCATGTGCACCTTGATTGATGTAACTTTTCTCTTAATCACGTATAGAAATTGAGAGGGTTCATTTTTAAGTTAGCACTAATAAGTGTTACATGTGCATAATTTTGCAAATCAAAGCTCCTTAATTTGCTATAGGATGTGATGTTAATTAGGTCTTTTTGCATTTAATGCTACAATAAATTAAATTAGGTTGATGGGCATAGAAATTGGTTAAATTTGTCAAATTATAAATGCCCCCAATAATATTAATTAGTAGCAAGATATTTGAATTAGTGTTGTATTTCTTCTTCTTTTTTTTCAGAAAACTGTTTATGCTGCTTTTGTAGAAATATGAAATACAACAAAATAACTTCAATCCTATATAATTTTTGAGTAAAATGAAAAAGAGTTTAAACCTATAATTTTAGAGTAAAATGTAAGCGAAACATCTATCTTAGTTATTTATCTCTCTCTCTCTCTCTCTCTCTCTCTCTCTCTCTATCTAAAGATGAGATATTTTTTGTAAAATGCAGAATAATTTAGAGTGATGATTCAAACACCTCACGTACAAAATTTTTAATCACTTAAAAAACATGCAGAACCCCCAACTATAGAATATTATGACATATATGGCCCCTTAACTTAATTCATTAACATTTATTTAACTTTTGCTTTTCATTTTGAGTAGAACGATTTTAAATAGAAAATTAATTAAACTTATCAGTAATTCTATTAAATTCAATAATTGCAATTTTTTTACCAAGTAAAACTTAAATAATTAACAGTGAATGTGCTGGGCCAATTAGTGCAAATCTAGTAAATTGCTAAACTTAAAATTTGAATAGTTAATGCAAATCTAGTAAATTGTTAATTTGGTTATATTTCTCGAGAAAAAACCAAAAAGTAAGGTAAAGAAATATAAAACTTGTCTCAACTACCACCTATTTGGATTTGACTACTTAACCTTTAAGAATTTTGATTTTACTTTCTGACCTTTTAATTTGCTTAATTTGAGCCAATTAGTGACGTCGAGCAACGGCGCTTGGCTTAGTTCTCTTCTCGTTCAATGCTGGGATCTCCAAGTTATTGGAATGCTCCAAATTCCACTAGTTAATTTTAAAATTCGAATACATCATTTATCTTTAAAATTTTGTATTCAAAGAGCCATAAAATCATTTAAATCAAAGAAATTGAAGAATTAGGTACTAAAATTAAAATTTTAAAGATTAAGTAGTCAAACTAAAATGATTTTTAGACAAATTTTATACATTTTAACCAAGAAAAAACGCTGAGCTCCTCAATCCGTGGTCCAAATCGAAACTATACCCCGCCATTCACAGTTACTGATCCATATAACACTATTCACATGCATGTACATAAAAGCTCCATATAGTATGTTTTTTTTTTTTTTTTGAGAAAAAGATAGCACGCTATCCGCTTCATTCATTTAGCAGATGAATTTAGCTACATGGATTGAGGCAACGCGGCCTCGAAAAACATTGAAGGCAACCAAAACAAAAAAAGCAAATAAAAACAAAGAAGAAAAAAATGTAGAAAAATTAAAAATTCTACTCCTCACTCAAAACGAAATCACTAAGAGCTGCAAAACTCATCCCATTTCCTGCTCACGTCCCGGATTCGTCTAATAGTAAAAAAAGGGTCAAGTGATTGGTTCCTAAAAATTATGTTATTTCTTTCCCGTCAGATCATCCACCAACAGATTGCGATCCTGATTAGATCCCTCACTGTTGCCCCTTGGCGGCGGTCCCCAGCCAGAAGCTTCCAGACACCCTGGTTAAGATTGTCCTGTATGTACTATCAACAAAAAATATATAAATAAATAATAATTTACATATAGTTCGACAATTTGTATAGGACTGGTGAGAGTAAGAGAGATATTTGGGCAATAGCATCTCTTTCCATATCAGGCATGCATTTGCATATGCATTTATAGAGTGACAATTTCAAATCGCCAACTTCTTCAAATGTTTGGCACAAGCATTGAAAACGAAAAAAATTGCATGTATACATTTCATGCATGCATAAATCATGCATGCGGAAGATTAACACACTAACTCCCAAAAGATTTCGGTAGACCCGGTACATCATAAATAGGCTTGCATATTCGATTCCGGCTGGTATACTATCGGTAGCACGAAGGCCTCCGTGGTACCAAGTTGTTTTCAATGATGCGGCTTCCAAATCAACGATCGGCTCCGTTAGACTTGATCTACACTATTTAAAATATTTGAAAATTAAATTTTATAATTTTTCGACATTATTTGGCTAGTGATCAAAAAGTCTCAAAATTGACAATTTTAATAGTCGATGTGATGCGTTTGTAAATTTAACGGTGTAAAAATAATTCAAATATGATGAAATTTTTACATAAATTCTTTTCACTATTTAGAGTAAGATCAGTACTTCTGATCTTAAATTTAAGTCTTTTATCATCATTTGTTATGAGATTTTTATTTTCAGCCGTTCATTTTTAGACTACTCGTTTGATAGGTAAATAATATCGAAAAATTATGAAATTTAGTTTTCAAATACTTTTAATAGTGTAGATCAAGTCTACCGGAGCCGATCGTCGATTTGGAAGCCGCATCATTGAAAATAACTTGGTAGCACGAAGACCTCCGTGCTACCAATAGTAGACCAGCCGGACTCTCGCTTCTATATATAGATATAGCGTTCAGTTAATCTAATTCAGATTTTTAATAATATTTTCATCTTTGTCGAAATTGGTCTTCGTGTATCATCTCTTTCTGTTTTTGTGCTTCTTCAATTCTCTCTCAATGCAGTTTAGGTTTAGGTCAGCGTCATCTATTTATTTTTAAATACTTATCAATGAGAGAATATATAATTTAAAAAGTCCTATTCGTAACTGGGATTTGATTCCATTCAAGATAACAATAAATTAAACCAAATCCTACTCAAATTTGAAATGTATAAAATAAAGGGATAACTTCAAATACCACCCCTGTGGTTTCGTACTTTCTCACTTTAGTGCCCTGTGGTTTAAAACGTATCACTTTAGTACCATATGGTTTGGTTATTTTTTTTTTTGTTATCTTTTCGTTAATTTTTTCGCTAAATTATACAGAAAATTTTTTAAATATTCTACCTATAGTTTATCGAATATTCACTTTATTATTCTATAGTTTTAACTTTCTCATTAATTTAACGAAAAAATTAACGAAAAAATAACAAAAATAGAATAACCAAACCACAGGGTACTAAAGTGATACGTTTTAAACAACAGAATATTAAAATGAAAAAGTACGAAACCACAGGGATGATATTTGAAGTTATCCCTAAAATAAAATCAGAAAAAAAAAAAAAAAAAAAACTAGGCTGCTACGAGCTTGCTCTTGCACGCGCGTTAGAAAGGAGGCCCACGACATTCACGCATGCTACAGGTAAGAGTATTTGTCCTATTATGACTCCAACGTAGGATCAGTTATTTTATTGAGGTAAAAACATACGAAACTTATCTGAATTATAATTTATTTTGAATCGATTAATTATTTAAAAAAAAATTAATTTTACTATCCAATCTTACAATTTGTCTAAATTTGATTGTGTCGTTCATCTTTACAAATTTAGTTAGCATACTTTATACAGTTTTCATAATTATAAATTTATTAAAGTAAGAAATTAGCTAAAATTTTAAAGACAAAGTGTAGTTAACTGACTCGAATCAAACAAATTGAAATATTAGATAGTAAAATTTAATTTTCACAAATTAAATATTAAATTTAAAATGATCTATATATAGCTAGGTATGTTTTACACGTTTTTACCTTTGTCAATTGCTCCAGTACTTAAACCCTTGTTGTATGTAGGGGTTGCAGTGTTGTTTGGTTCAGATTCGAGTAGTACTCTATATGTATAAGGAGAAACAGAAACAATATTGTATCAAAGCATAGAGAAGGTGCAGTAATGGATCCTCCAGGTTACAAAACCATATACTTGGATTGCGTCCGGAACCATGCGGCGAACTTCGGCCTCGTCCACTACGACGGCTGCTGCGAGTACGTCGAGGACCGGCATCGGCCGGGCAGCAACCTCTGCGAGGCGTGCGGCTGCCACCGCAGCTTCCACCGGCCGGTGTTGGTCCAAACCGGCAGAAGGAGCAATAACGACAATGCAGCTGGCGGTGATGGTGGCGGCGGCGGAAAGGGTGGTTGTGCGGCCGACAGAGGCGGAAAGAGTGCTGCACCAGGGCACAGGGACGGCAGAAAGCCCCCGACAGTCGGCGGCGGTGGCAGAAAGGGTCGTGCTGCATGTCGTCGTGGTGCTACGGAAGAAATCGACCAAAACTTTTCTTAAGCTAGTTTAGTAATATGGTGGTTAAAAGTATCATTTTTATACTATATAAGACTCAAAAATTTTAAAAGTGCTTTCAATTTTTTTTTCTTTTTCAATAATTTAAAATTACAGCTGTAATCGTTACGAAAGAAGTATATGGTTATATGCTTTTTCGGTGATGGTTACACCTGTAATTTTATAGTATAAATAAATTATAAGCACTTTTAAATTTTATATTTTTATAGTATAAAAATAGTAATTTTAACCACCATATTACCATGCTAGATCGTAGGAGATGAGACTAACAAGTTACAATCTTTAGATAGAAGAGTGAATACCTTATCTAGTTTATTTGTTTTTTAAGTTTTGTTAGGGCAATGAAAACTTATCCCTCGTCTTCTGATATTTTATGTTCGAGCCATTGTTTCTTGGGTTAATTTCATACAGGTCCCTACAAATATAGTGAATAGCAAATATATTTCTACAAAATTCAACTTTTATATGTTGTTCCTGCAAAAGTCCTGATGTTTTCAAATATATCTCTGCCGTTAGAATTCGTTAGAAAAATTTAGTTAACCATAGATTAAATACTGAACCCTGGTTAGTTTTGACATTTTTACCTCTCTTATATTATACTGTTATGATTTTTGGAGGGACATACTTGTGATGACAAAATTGGAAATATAAACAGTATTCTAGCGGTTCTCTAACGGTAACAAATCAGAGGGACATATCTGAAAACATTATGACTTTTACAGAGATAACTTATGAAAGTTAAATTTTGTATGAATATATTTAACATTCACTATGTTTGCAGGGACCTGTACGAAATTAATCCTTGTTTCTTCGTCTCTTTTGTCATATGTCCTCATTATGAAAGTTTGAAATTTTCTTTTTTCTTTTTTCCATGGGAGATGTAGATGGATGCGCATTTCTACATTTTCGGTATACCTATTTGTTTGATTTACGGTTTGTAATATTTTCATAATTTTTCATATTATTTATTGAAAATATTTAAATTATTATAGTTCAACTCAAATTAGCTAGTTGTAAAAATATGTTAGTACAATAGTAAAATCATTATAAATTTTTAGATAATAAAAATATAAATTATTATAGGTTGGGAGGTATTTTTTATTTTTATTTTTATTTTTGATAAGAATCATTAGTAGTGCATTAATAATCAGCATACTAGCTAATAAATTAGTAACAAAATTTGCATTTTCAAATATAAAATATATAATATTTTTAAAACACTACAAATTTTAGACCAAACCGCCCCTAAAGGGAAAGGATCTTGTTGCGCATTTGCGTACTCTTTTTACAATATCTTGCTAAGCTTAATTTGTATATTTTACTTGATTGACGGTGAATTTGATGATCTTACGGTGGACACTATTTGCATCAATTTTTTGTTCTGTGATCATCACTCGATCTTTATTTATTATGGGAAGTGTTTTGTCACGTAATTAAATTGATAGGCGAAAAGGTTTGGTCGATTTTAGAGTGTGCGCAGGATGTCACTCACATAACGGCGGAGAAGTTCAGGCTGATATAGATTTTCAAATGAATTAAAATTTAGATAAAAATTATTTTTTTTAGTGTTTGTTTAGCAGAAAATAAATAATATAAAAATTGGAAGTATGAGTGTTGAGTTTTTTTTTTTTTTTGCCTCACGCTTGTTATTCGTAATTGACTTCTGTCTGAAATGGACTAAAGTCAATTACGTTATTTTGAAATGTCTGAATTTGGACCGAAGGCAAAATTATGATAGATCAAATAATAAAATAAGTATTTACGCACGTAAATTAAAGACCACATGAGAGAGGGGATCGGTCGATTCTATGATTGCATCGACCTTCTAATCACGCTCATCTCTATTTCATGGGATGTGTTTTGCCACGTAAATTATTTGTAAGACCATGAACATAACAATTTTCTAATCATATAATTTATTATTATCCTCCAAATATGAGAACGCCGAAAAAGACTTTGTCGATATCATCTACAATCAAAAACCCAAACCAATGATTTTAAGTCGAGTGGAACCAGCAGGTTCGATTGGTCTGATCGTGACACTATCTGTAAATATTTTCAATAATGTAAATCAAGCTTATTGATCATATTTTTTTATATTTAGAAACTAAATTTTATATTTTTTCGATATTATCTGACTAGTGATCAAAAGATTTCTAAATTGATAATTTTAATAGCCGATGTGGTGTGTTTGTGAATTTAACGGTGTAAAACAATCCAAATTCAATGAAATTTTTATAGAATTAATTTTTTTTCACTACTTAGAGTAAGATCAGTATCTCTTATCTTAAATTCAAATCTTTTATTATTATTTTTTATGAGATTTTTATTTTTAGTCGTTTATTTTTAGACCATTTGTTTGATAGGTAATGATGTCGAAATATTATGAAATTTAGTTTTCAAATACTTTCAATAGTATAGATCAATTCTGACGGAGTCGATCGTCGATTCGGAAGCCGCATCATCGAAAACAACTTAATACCACGGAGGTCTCCGTACTATCGATAGTATAGCAGCCGGACTCTCTCTATATAAAGAGACAGAGAACTAGGCTAGAATACTATTAATAGTACTAAGTTATTGATGCTATTAGATTTTCGGCCGTTGGATGAAGGGATGTACGTTGAATGAAGGGATGTGCGATTAGGATGATAGTGGTCCATTAGGGTTGAGCGTGTTGTTGGTTGAATAGTATGATCTAACGGGTGAAAATAATTAAAGGGATAGATCTAACGGCAAAAAATTTGACAGCACTTGATACTATTGATAGCATAATAGCCGAACTCCGTCTCTCTCTCTATCTATATATATATAAAGTGCCCACACAAACACATGTAAATTTTGGCTTTAATTCAAGTTTCGGATGGGTACACTCTAGATTATTGCTAAAAAAGTATATATAAAGTAATAAAAAAACCCTATTTATTTATAAAAGAAAAACTTCAAAAATCATTCCTATGTTTTCGCGCTTTCTCCTTTTAGTATCATGTGATTTAAAATGTATAATTTTAGTACTCTATGATTTTATTTTTCTCTTTCCCTTATTCTCTCCGTTAATTTTTTTTATTAAATCAGTGACAAAGTTAAAACCACAGGGCACTAAAATAAAAATTCAGTAAATCACATAATACTAAAGTGAATATTCGATAAACCATAAGTGGGGTATCTGAAGTTTTTTGTATATAATTTAACAGAGAGTTAAGGGGGGTGCTGATAGAAAGAAAAAAATGAAACCACAGGGTACTGAAGTGATACATTTTAAACAACAGGATACTAAAGTAAGAAAGCGCGATACCACATGGGTGATATTTAAACTTTATCCATTTATAAAATCGCCGTCTATAAAAATAATATTCTTAAAAACCTTTTAGGTATACACCATTACAAAAGTTTTTTTGAAAAGTGATTAAGTAGGTACTTACACGACAAGAAAGCAGCAATGATCTTTATAAATATATATGCTATCACAGTTCAGTCCAACATGGCGACACCATGTTTATTTGGCCGCAGGAAGACTGGGGTGGGCCCTTTTTTTTTCTATCCAATTCTTCTCTGTTTCTCATTTTCCATCAATCTCTCTCACGTTCATTTGGACGGTGGAGACAAAAATTATCTGAAAAGAGTTTTCCAAATTATTCGTTTTAAGACTGCGAGACCTATCACCACGTAGGTATTAGATTTTATATCTCAAGATAATTTGATAAGATAATTGAAACCTGTTGGCTATTTATTATTGGGCTAAAAATAGGCCCAACTTTTTGTCCCGTGACAATAAGCTCAGGAGACTAATAAGTTGAGTTGGGTGAGTCTAATCAGTTAAGTGGGGGTGTGGTCCACAAGAGACCTAACGGCAAGAGGCCCAACAATAGACCCAACATCCAGATGGGTTAAGTCAGGTCGAAGCCCGCGAGCGCTATAGCTGAACCCATAAGTGCGACGGATGCGCCCTTCCTATCCGCACGTGTTTTTTGAATAGTTGGTTAGCGCTTACGATCCACAAAATCTTCCTTCCTTCCTTCAACTATTAGCAGGTCCAATTTTTTTTATATCTATTAACTTAAAAAAAAATCATAGCATCTACAAAAAATTACAGTAAGAATTTCAATTTGTTCGGTGAATCCCTATTATAATCATTTTAGCGAATAAATTGTAATATTAAAAAAATTTAAAGAAATTGCTAAATCTAAGGATGAAAAATTATATACATTTTTATCTTCTTAATTTATTTATATATTCAATAATTGTTACTCCTAGTTTCGAGTATAAATTACCCATGATGCCAATACACTGTTTCAACAACAAATCCCTGCAATTTACACGCATCGAAATTAAATCGTTTTTTTTAAATGAGAAATTGACCCATTTTTTTTCGAATAAATAATAAATAGAATCAGATCCAATCCATTAATTGGCCCATTTGAGGCGAATCCAGTACACATGCGGTGGATCCCCCATACGACAAAAAAGTAGCCGTTACTCTTTTTTCTTTTTTTTCTTTTTTTTTTAAATTTTTTTTGAAAATTAATTCAAGGGAGCGTTGCTATAATCTCTCTCTCTCTCTCTCTCTATAAAAAAGCGTAATCTCTCTCTTACAAAGGGGTGTAGGAATTAAGAGCCAAGCACAAGCCAAAAAGGCGAAATTTGAAGCTCTTTTCGCAGCTTTTTGCAGAGTAAAGAGACAAAAAAAAAAAAAAAAAGTTGATGGTTTTCATGAGACCCCTCTCTTCTTCTTTGGTACTCTCTCTCTGTGTTATGATCTTATTCATGGTGTTGGTATAAATATAAAAGCTTTATTTATTTTGTAGGAAATTTTAGATACTACAGAAGATGTAGACGAGGAGATTGATATCAATTGTAGCATGGGTATTGAAGAAAATGAAAATGAAGTTTTAGAAGAAGTGGAAATCGAGTTCGCGCCGATAGAGCATCCCGTCGAACCTCCTGACGATGACCGGCCCGCCAAGTACCCGATGCCGGAGTCCTGCCCCCTAACTGTAAGTAGTTTTCGAAATGAGTGATATCATCAGCAGAGCTGGTTTTGATATTCACATATAGATTCATTTAATCTGATCGTCGGTCAGTTACCGACTGATTTTGATCGGATTTAGTAAATTTGATCTGTTTCTAATAAAGCTGAATCTGAAGGGCCGTTTGGTTCGAAAATATTCAAATTATTGTCAGTCAGCTCAAATTAAGTAGTTGTAAAAAGTGTTGGTGAAGTAGCAGAATCATTATAGATTCCTAACTAGTAGTAATACTAGATTACGATAGATTAAGAAGTATTCTCATTTTCATACTTGATAAGAATTATTAATAGTCCATTAATGAGAATATATAAATTTCTAACAACCTTTCAACTCAAGTAGTGTGATAAGTTAGTAACATACTTGTTATTCCAAATATTAAATATAGAGATAATATTTATTATGTACTTCAAAACTTCAAAAATATTTAATATAGCTGGTTGACCAAAATATCCTTATTAACTTTCAAAAATTTCTTCAAATATTCCCAGACCTCTAGGGTTTACTAATGAGATTTGGGGTTTAGAAAGATATTTTGGTAATTTCAAAGCAAATTTAAAAGAATTTAGTTGTAGCCAGGGATAGATAAGCAAAAACTCAAAAGCCCCTAAAATATATCACATTACCGGAATATTATAAACTTTGAATCAAACAACCCCTAAATGTCATCTCAAGGAACAATCTATTCCATTATCTATGTAAATTTTTGAAGGTTGGGAGCAGTAGAAGCCCTAAACTCTTTGAGGTTTTCTTGTTTTTCTTTTGAAAAAGAGGTGTTGTGAATAATTAACAATTTAGTTATTAGACAAAGCAAATTTGAAATTGACACTAAAACATTAGTTGACTAACTCTCAAGTTGATATTAATTTTCTTTGATATATGTAATCACTGATGAAAATCGGTTAAAATTGGTTTATGCCATCTAAAATAAATCAATCAAAAAGTATACTAAGGTTTTCACATCAAAAGTTAGTTGATTTGAGTCAAGTTGGGTAATGGCATGCAAATTCACTAAATTGTAGTTCTTACTTCTCCTTCGAGCTAATTCGAGTAGGGTTCTTCGATCATAAGATCGATTTAGGTTGATTAAGGAGCTCTTCGACTCGGTCGAATCGCGTTTCATCAGAACTAATTTTGGGTCTAGTTGTGATTGGACTCGCCAGGTCGAAATGAGTTAGAAAGCGGAATTTGGAATATGCAGCTTTATTTCTTCTGAAAACCTCTGAACTCATTTACATGCAGCTTGTGATATAGATAAAAAAAATTTCCTTTTCTTTTTTAATTTGCAAGGATGAAGGAGAATTGAAGGAATCATTCAAGGAGATCTTGCGAAAGGAAGCAGAATTGTTGGTAGAAATTGAAGGAAGTGCGGGTCCGCGACGTTCTGCGAAAGCCGATCGGAAAAGGCATCATAGTGTTGCCACTGGAGATCCTCCAAAGTTTCCGCAGTACAATATTTTTCAGGTGTTTCAACAATGTAAACAACATTAAGATCGAAAAAAGCGCTTCGACGCATCATTGTATTTAAATGATTGGTTTGGTTCTTTTTTGTAACTAGATAGATTGGTCCAATGATGAAATTTGTGTTATCTTTACAAAGCTGTACGTGTAGAGATGCAGAATAAGTTTTAGACTATGCCCCCAACTAAGCTGGGAATTGGCCTTTCAAATTTTGAATAGGAAACGAAGCCCAATGGCAATTCTTTTTAGCCTGAGAAGATTTTGATTTTTTTTCTTTTTTTCTTTTTTTTTTTCCCTTTTTTAACTGTGTCTGCAGAAATAGTATTTGTTATCTACTTTTTAGTCTTTGAATGCCGATAGTTTACTATTTGGTGGTGGCACTATTATAATCCAAAAGCTAAAAAGTTAATAATAATAGACACTATTTATCAACTATCAATAGCATTTTAGTCGGCTTCTCCAGATGCCTACATTTATTTGTCTGAAACCAGAAACACAAGCCTCAAATTTAAGCTCAGACGGGATCTTAAACCCTTGACCTCAAGATCAGCATGCAATTTACATAACTATTAAACTACCGATGGTTAGATAGATATAAGAGTGCCGTAAATTTCGGTACTCTAGATTTGTCTACACTTCACTTTACTGCACAACAGGGCGAGGAGAAGAGATACTTTATACAGAAGTGTTTGCTGAATCCAAGTCGAGGAGAAAGCGAAGAACCGTGCAATCCTCGCGAATTTGAGTAGCCTATTCTGCTTGCTAAATCAGCAACAAATATGCTCTTGGCTTCCCTTTATTTCTGTCCAAACACAGCCAGTAATCATCCAACTCTGGCATGCAAAAACCACTGGCTTTTCTAAATGCAGAATTGTGTGTAATAGAACACAATGTTGGAACACAAGAGTTGCATGCAATCATTACATCCACAATTTGTTCCGCGAGATAAGAAGCGAAATTTGATAACACCAAAGCAGATTCACTGTATCGAACCATCTTTTAGGCTATTTGGTTATGGCAACAGTGAAAATTGCTCTGACAACATCAATGTCCATTATGGCAGCGGAAAGAGCGTCTCAACGATCGACCGACAAAATCCAAACACGAGAAAATGTCATGTTGGACCAGATTCACTGAAGCCTAACTCGATCATAGATATATTTATGTTCAATCTACACATACATAGACTAATAATTACAACAGTACCACATGGCTTCTAAACCAGATGCAAAAACAATTACTTTGAACTTTAATACATCATTTGAGGAAAAGGTGAAAAGAAAGAAAAAATGATGTGCTCATTTCAGAATTAGAACTTCTCATCGGGCAAATGTTGGATGCTGATGAGAAGGCTCGAAAAACAGCTGAAGATACCGAAACTAAGCAGATCAGCCCGACTGAAAATGGAATCCGGCAACTTTGAAATATAGAGGAAGACAACAACATTCACATCTAACAAATTCATCTAGCCGAACATCGAATTTGTTTACAAGGAGGTTGGGAGGTTGGGACTAATATAAAAATTTACGCCGCTAGTTTAGCAAGAATGCCCATGTCTAATATTTTCACGTCATATGTGTCGTCCAATTTCACTATGCCATCGGTGCCGTCGATTCCAATGAGCTTCCCGGTGACCCCACGGAGCGAGCTGCTCAGGATCTTGATCCTGTCGGATTTCTTGGGTTGCACCATCTCGATTTCCGTGGGGAGAGCAATGACGGTCTCCCCGTTTCCTGCCGCTCCAAGGGCGACCTTGCAAGATCCGTCCTGTGAAGCAAAATGTTTCTCGATGTGAACAAAGCAAAATACTAGAGAAAGAAAACAAAATACCAGAGGAAGAAACAGAAGTGCCTGTTTAGCATGGCCGCTAAAGCAACTATTACTCCAATCAGCAGTATGTAAAAATGTACAGAGACCACCTTAACAAAACAGTATAACAAAATATACGCTTTTCCTAAATTGGCATCCCCTCAATTTTTCCATTACAAATTATACCCTTTTCTTAGAGTGACATCCCCTCAAACTTTTGTTTGACTTGATTAGATTCATTTTAAATTGAGCTAGGGATTCCAGTGAAACTAAAGGCTCCAACTGCCTGCCGTTAACTATTGAACTAATATTATTTAACAAACTCCCCAATTCAATTGATAAAAGTAACGCTATTCAAAATAGGAAAAAAAAAAAAAAAAAAGCCGCTGCCATCCACAAAAATATAAATCTGAGGGATCTATAACAAAGTGGCTATAGTTCACAGGGTCTCCATACATTTTTACCAAGAAGTGTCGGGTACTGAAACAAGCTTCTTGGCCGTAAAAGCAGAATCTCGAATTTGAAACTTCTGCTTCTGCGGGAAAGATAAGTAGTGGTAGTGATTTCATATTAAAAACTCTGCTCAAACACACACAGTTCGAACAGCTCTACTCGGTCAAAGAAGATTAAGACTTGAAATCGCAAATGGATTCATCTACACAATCAAGTGTGTGCATACCGTCAGTACTTCTCTAACTACCCCAATATGAGGATCCTCTCCAGGCCTTACAGTATTCACCAAAATGTCGGGCATGTACCATATACCATCGCCTTCGCCACCTGCACACATCATACACATAAAAATGAGACCACTCATCAACCTGCAAATCACATTGGATCATTAAGATAATTCATTCGGGCTAACCAGTAAAAGGGGCCACTCATTTGAAGACTATAAACGATTAGGAGTAAACAACTGTTCAAGCAGACAAAAAAAGGGACAAACAGACCTATTAAAGGAGACATCATATCCATTCCAACATTCCCAGGTGTCATCGGCTGTCCGCCAGGAGTTCCAGGAAGATAAGATGCAGAACTAGGGGTCATCGGTTGTCCAACAGGTGTTGATGGCAAGTAAGGGCTTGGAGCATTTCCTGGAGAAACAAAAAGAAAAACAATGTTTTTTTAAAAAAAATAGTCTAGTTATTTCTCAAAGCATATACAGGAAGCCAAAATTCTCAGATTAAGCATCAAGTTCTGTTACCATAGCTGTTTTCCCTGGGAGTTGGAGAGTCATTATAATTGCCACCTGGAGTGTTAGCCCAACCTGAACCAGGAGTAGGTGCTTCATACGGCCGGGCCGGAGGTGTTCCTGGCTGAAATTAATTAGAGGATATAACACTGATTAAGCTTTTCAAATCCAAGAAAGAATAATAATGCATGTAAAACAAAATAGTTGTTTCCATGCAAAACTTTTTAGCTACAGAACAAAACAGCGGAAAAAGAGAGAGAGAGAGAGAGAGAGAGAGAGAGATACAAGAAAAGGGGAGAAAGACTGCCGTAGGACAAGGATATCAAACCTGATAAGGCGGACTGCTTCCCCAAGTGGCAGGATTTCCTTCTTCCCAGCTATCCCTGGTATAAATTATTGAGATCATGTCAGTCAGCCAACTTACAGTCTGCTAGTGGCAATGTGGAAAATTTTCATGAACAATCTGATTATTGCGAATTCCTGCTTCCAGGTGAAAATTGTAGATTTGGCTCAGCGCTACACTATAACAATATTCACAGTGATGTTCAAATCAATTTCCTCAATATGGAGGAATCTGTCCATAATTAACACGACAAACACAGATAAGAATATAGGGAGAACCAAAGAAGTGGACTTTTGCTGAACTCCAATACCTCTCAATATTTCGGGGCATGTGACCTTGGGACAGTAGTTTAAAAGTTGCAAAAGGTAACGAAAATAGCAAAGCGCAAAATAGCACAGCCAATCAGCCATCATTGCCTAAATTACTACATTTTTATTTTAGGGGGAAAAGATCTCAGAAACAATTGAACTTTGCCCGATTGTTATTAACCACATTAACTTAGAAAAGGTTAAAGTGCATCACCTGAACAATAATTCCACTAGAATCTACCGCAAAACCCTCGTAATCTACCGCAAAACCCTCGTTTCCATTAATTAGAAGCATTTGAGTCAAATTTTCAGTGAATTCCTGACAAATGTCTCATCAACTTGATAAACATGAGGTTTTCGTGGTGGATTGCAGCAAAAATCATTGTTTCATAGTAAATTGCAATATTTCAAAGTTCAAGTGGTGAATTGCGAATTGGGCAGAGTGTAAGACGTGCACGCAAAGATTAATAGGAGAAACTATAAAGGTTAGGTGACTCCCTTACGCGTATGTTGATTCTTCAATGGTAAAAGATGCCTCATTTCATTCAATTACCAATACTCCAAGCCCTATGTTACTCTTAATCAAACTACTGGTAAATTTGCTACCTCTTAAAACCACACTAAGATTTAAGAGAGGCCTCATATTTATAGGCCTAATGCTCCATGATAAGAAAACAAGATAAAAAAGAGTAAATCAAAGATACTTCTGATCTTATAAGATATGCCAAATAAGAGTTTAGTTAGAGTGCTTCCACATCATCTTTATGATGGGACATCTATGTTGACGATCGGCACCGGTAGATTTGATCTCGAGTATTTGAAGTCTGTGGGATTCAAGTTTTATGATTTTTTGCCATGATCATAAGATAAATGATCAGGTGGTCTCAAAATGAATGGCCGAAAGTGAAAATCTCACAAGAAACGATGATGCAATTCTTAAATTTCATATTAGAGATGCCAATCTTGCTATGCGGAGTGAAAAGAATTTTCTACCAAAATCTCTCAATTTGGATTGCTCTATACTATTAAAGGATAAAAGGGCTCGTTATTGCCACTAAAATAGTTGATTTTGGGACCCTTTGATCAGTAGGTAAATAATGTTAAAGAATTATGACATTTGGTTGTTGATACTTCAAATAGTGTAGATCAGGTTACAACGGTGCCAATCGTCAATTAATGCCCCATCATCGATGATGAAGTGGAAGCACAAAGGCCCCAATTCCCGAAAAATGAAGTGGAGGAACAAAGGCCTCTGCACTTCCAAAAGAAATCTAGCGCAACTGGTTAAATTACTTTAATCTTCAAAGGAAATGATTATGCATTTGGATAGGCTGAGTCCTGTTAAAAGGCTATCGCAACAAATCCCTCGCAACAAATCCCTCCCCCTTGAAACACACCTTCTCTAAAGGTGTACCCCCGCACTTTTTTCTAGCGGTTGATGTTTTTCTTCTTGTGACAAACATAACAGTTTAAAGTGTATGAATGGTGCCTTTGAATAAAAGCACACCACCAAACACCACCATAATTAGTATCCTTTTCCTGACAAAGTGTCGAAGATACGGTCCTCATACGGCTATGAAAAATCAACTTTACATAACTTTGATTGTCTTTCTATAGTCCTCTGACTTCGGTGGTGGCAATGGTACGTCAGTTAGAAATAGATATTCAAAGATGGCCAAAGGGTTTATCAAAGCATCTTGGGCTTCTTTGTAATCATAAGTTGTCGGATCCCCATTGTTTTCATTGCCCAGGATTTTCTTGTTTTGTATCTTCCTCGATTACTACAACCAATGTGTCTCTTTGATTAAACATCTATTTTGTGAAGTCATGTCATTATAATCTGATTCAGCATCCATATTAATTTTCACACCATATGCTTGGATTAGAGATTAATGTTGATAGCTTCTAACTTCTACATCATCTTGGTCTTATGACTCGGCACCTGATCTTGTTGCTGCATATAATGCTTGTATTGTGTTAGCTTCCATGCCCAATTGAATGTGCAGTTGATTATGGCTTTCTTAGATGTAGTCAGAGGTCTGTTTGCATCTTTCTTGAGCATCAGTAAAGTCTTGAAAGCATTGGAGAATATGGAAACTTACGGAACTTTTCTAGAGCTTTCTAAGATTTCTTAGGAATTTTCCGAAGGGTTCCGGAAAAGTTAATGGGGATATAGGCGAGCCTTAGGAGTTAGAAACTTAATGGAAATTCGCATCCAGTTCCTAGAGCAGTCTCTTTTTCCCTTTTTTCAACCCCAAAAGAATAAAAGAGTAAAAAAAAAAAAAGAAAAGAACAGGAGATATTGGAGAATAGTATAGACAAAAATTTTAAAACTACAAGAAAATAACTAAATTCCCTACGGAAGAAAACCTTGAAAATATGTTATGCACTTAACCTTTTCCTCCTTCCCAAATGGTGGCGTGGATGACTCTCCACTGATCAAAATTGTTCTAATCTTTTTAGTTTTTACTCTTCTTCGTGAACAACATCATAAATGAAGCCCTTCCAAAACAGTTCTACTCTGATACTAATTGTTACGGTTGGAACACTCCCTAACGCACGTGTTAATTCTTCAAGCGATCAAGATGCCTCAGTGAATTAAATTACCACTTCTCCCAATCCTACATTACTCTTAATCGAACTGCTCTAAAATTTATTACTTCACAAAATCATACTACAATGAAAGAGACCTCTTGTTTATGGGCTCAAATTCATAAAATACTCCTAATGATAAGAAGATACTACTAACCTAGAGTTATTTCAAATAAAAATTATTTTCCTAATCTCATAAAAGAAATTATCCTAATCCACTGACGAAAAGGCCATGCATCTGGTTCAGGTACGCAACTGGGTCTGGTTTGAAGGCGATTGTAAAACAAACCTTGGAGGACTCATCGGCGCCCATGCTCGGTTGCGCAATGGTGTTCTCATACCATCATGTATGGGAGTTGCTGCAAAAAATTAAAACACCAAGTAAAAATTTATGTATCGAGAACATATTTATAAATGAAACACCAAGTAAACGTATTTATAAAGAATTTGCACTGGAACATTTATCCCCTGATCTAGACATGCAAACTAGACACTGTACGTGAAATGACATATAGATAGAATCAAGAAAATATCAGCATCATAGTATCATACCCAAGATTTTTTTAAGTATTATAAGTATATTTTCGGCAGACATCTGACCAAAATTTTCACTGTGCAATGAAGAAAGAGAACCAAAATTAATCACCGGACCAAACCACACCTGAAGGATCTCTCATTGGTGTCTGAATTGGATGAAGTGGTGTCCTGGATGGATGCATTGGAGTTTCACTACCCGAAGCAAATCTTGATTCACTGATGTGTATAAAATGTCAGCATAAGCAACAAAATTTTTAGTCTCGATAAAAATAGATACATCACAGAATCATTACCGGAATGGTGTTGCAGCAGCAGCAGTATCAGAAATCTCGTCTCTTTTAACTGCAAAATTCACTTCTTATATTAAACTATGAAAAATATTAGAATAAAATAAGCTGCAAACAAAGTTTACCTGTGACAATCTTCATCTGTGAATCCAGCTCTACACGCACAAATCCACTGGTGATCTCCTTAACACGGCCACGATATCCCTTAAAGGGACCAGATTTAATTTTAATACATCTACCGACCAAGGTATCATGCCCTCTTCCACCTCCAAACCTTCCACCAACTGCACCAAGTAATTTTCTCCTATGATTATGGTAATTCTAACCACATAAAACATTATAATTTAGGCTGGCAGTGAAACTGAATAAGATCATATCAAGAATTTTGATAGAAATTTATGTTTAGAATCAAAAGTTCCTCGAAAATGAAAGTCATACAATTTGCAGGAGGTCCTCTTGGAGGAAGCCTTCTTGGGGACTGCAAAATATTCGATGAAGATCTCAAACCACCAAATCGAGAATCTAATGCATCTACACCCTGTAGTACAATAATCATAATGAATTACAGCGTCAACCATTATAAAGATTTATAAGAAACTAAAATGACTAGCAAAAAGTAAACAAAATCATTTCAGGCATACATTCATGCCATGACCCCTATTTGATCCACCAACAACTACACAAGACTGTGCTTTAGCACATATAAAACCAGCATGCTCCAGGTGGTGTCGATCATAGATGAACAAGATCCCTTTATGTATGTGCTCAACAGGCCCTTGCTTCCCCTAAATGGAAGAAAAAAATAAACAAACAGCTGAGTCAAGCCGAAAGCATCACATATTTATATACAGAAAAAGGCACCAGAAATTCACTAGGTAGAAAAATTATACTGTATCTCACCTTACATGGTCCTTCAATTACCCTCACAACATCCTTAACTGACACAATATTATTCGATCGATCTTTGGCATTGGTTCGTCTGTCAATCTTGCTCTTTATTTCCCTCAGTTTAATAAGCACGACCTCAGGTCTATCTGGTACTCCTTTGAGAACCTAAAGACAAACAACTATTAATTTTTTTTACCAAACAGAAAAGGCCCATAATCAACTTCTGGAATTTTCTAGCTTGCCTGAAATGCTTCACTTTCCACACGTATAATTACACCAAATGACATGTTGCTGCAAGGGATCCAACAAAAGCATAAGACAGAGCAAGACTGAGACCAATGACAAAAAACAATGTCGGAGCAATCTCGAAAGTAAATCTTACTCTAGCATCACAAGATCATGCAACTCATAATCCCCAATTCGTGTAACCCCAGTAGTAATTTCAGAACTTTCGACAACATGGTCCGCAAATACACGGATCTGAGATTAGAAAGAATTAATCGCCTGTTGAAGTAATTATCATTTTCTTAAAAAGGAAAGGAAAAAAAATTTCTGCTTACATGCTCTTTTGTAGTGTCTGATAAGATAACCAAAACATGCCCCTCAACTTTTACAACCATACCAGTTGCACCTTCTTGAACACCAGAAACTACTTTTACATGGTCTCCAGGTTTAAAGTATTTGCACAGCTCCTTCTCATTGAAAGCCAATGTTTTCTGCAAAGACAACCACATTAAGAATTCCATTGGATTGAACAACTTGCAAAAATAACTGATTTAGCATGAACATATGTTCATAGGTAATTACAGGAAGGTCGGGCATTTTCGGTCTGATATGGACAGTGTCCTCCTCTACTTTCTCGACCCAGCCTTCCAAATTCTTAAGATCTCCTCGAACAACAATGACAGCATCACCTTTCATGAAATGGCCTTTCTTCCTGTTTGCAAACAAAGTGGACAAGCTAGCCACATCTCCATTAACATCATCACCAGGTTTCCGAAATTTCTCAAGCTCATCAAAGGTTGGCTGAATATTTTGTGAGCTGATTGACTTAAATGATACTGTTTTGTAAAGGAATCCATCTTTGAACATTAAACCATCAACCATCTCGAAATACTCCCCTGAATCTCTGTCCCTCCTCCTCTCCACACGGATACGCATCTCCCTAATTGCATTTCAGAGAAAAAGAAGAAAATAAAAATTAAATTATGATTTTGTTACGTAAAACTATATTTCACTATAAATTGGTATTGAAGCAAAATTAGTACCTTGCTTCATCAATGTTAAAAAACCTTGGTGGAGGTACAAATGTCTTCTTCTTTCCAATATCCCTACCTTCCTGAAAAATATTAACCTCTTCAGTATGAAAAAGCATCAACACAGATACAACCTTAATCAACAACATTCATAAAACAAGGTACATACAAAACTTGTATAAATATATGTTGTTAAAAAGCATATCAGGCTGTGAAGAGAAATTTTGTGAATGTAATGTCTGGAAATTAAAAGCAACTTTGTTCTGGACATCAGGATCGCTGTTAAGGGTTTATCAATATGATGAATACATATAATCCAGAAAAGAGCAAGTTCTGACAGTTTAACATCAATGAAGTAAAATAATGCAAACGATACTAATTAATGAAGGATATATAGTAGAAACTCAGCTTTATATAGCAGAAAGATAAAAGCAAGTTTAATTCTTCTTTTATAAAAAAGTAGTAAACAAGAAAAAAGAAAGAGAGCCCACCAATTTATTTGCAAGAGTTTGTAAATCAACTCTTGGAATTAGCTTAACTGTTACTCTCTGGCGCACATTGTCAACATCAACAACCTGCAGAAAACAGCTTTGGTTAATATAGAAAGAAGGTAAGAAAATCAGAAGCTAGACAGCCAAAAAAGAGATAGCCATACTTTAGCAAGATCTCCTTTATATATGCCTATCTTCATTCTAACCCACGTATCCCTAGCAAGATCAACAGATTTGCTTTCAACGGATAGAACATCAGTCATCTCCTTTATAGGCACGAGCATAATTTTTGCAGAAGAATATATATTTCTTAGACCTTTGCAAGCCTGAATACACCAAATAACTAGTAATCAAAATCTCAAGGATAAAGAACAAAAAATTGCATGACAAATCGAACATATCCAAACCTCTTTAACATGAGCTTCCTTTTCAGCTTCAACATAAATGTAGTTTTTTAGATGGTCCAACGCGACAGCTGACTTTATCTGGAGATCTGCCCTATCTATGAACTTTTGCATGAGACATATAGCTGTCTCGCGCTCATGACCAATCTGAAATCATTATTTAAAAAAAAAAAAGGTTCACACCTCATAAAGCAAAAAAGACGCAGAGATAATTAGCACTAAGCAGTATTCATGTTAAACTGGAAAGAGATGACTCAATCTAGGCTGTTAATAATTATCTACATACAAATATATCCGTGCGAGTATTAATTTCCATAAATGCCCCTAAAAAAATGATGTCGTACATAAATATGCCACTGTAACTATATTAAAAAAAAAAAACTATAAATAACTTTCTTTAACACAAAAACCAACTTCCCCTTATGAATTTGGATCACTTCCCAACCTAAGATAAGGGCATTTTTGCAAGAAACTGCATTTTCCATGGTATATATGAAAGTTCAGATTTTACAGGGGAAAATATTTTTAAATAGATTATTTCGCAGGTAATCAGGAATACATATGTTAAAGCCTGAACATGAAAGGAGTATGCGGAAACATCATACCGCACATTTCACCATCCACAACTTCGGATCCTTCACAGATGGCAATAAAGCTTGTTGTTCGACTTCTGTCGCGTCATCGCCATATTCCACATGGCTTGACTTTGCATATCTTTCATATACTTGTCTCTCTATCTCATCGACATCTTCCTGATCCTCACCCATGAGGATGGACGGACGATGTAACCGTCTACCCTCCTCCTCATCAGGTAGATCAGCTCCGGCATCATTGATGAAATCTGCAAGTTTTCTTTTACCAGTTAAATCCATAGTTCTAGAGATGTGGGATGGAGAGAAAAGATGCTACATGTAGAAGGGATAGTGCGAATGTAACCCTAACACTACTTTTCCTATTATCTCCTTCAAATGATGCGCTCTCACGCGAGAGCCATGCGTGCAGATGTACACAGAGGGCAATTAGCAATAAAGAGATTAGAAATCGACAAGCTAATGTTACCTAGACACTTGGCAGGGAGTAAGTACCCAAGAAGGGAGAATTATTAGACATCTGTAGACTACTAAAAACTATATAAGTAGCAAAATTTATATTCAAACTGATAAATGCTTAAATTTCTCGGGAAATTAAGAATCAAATATATATATATTATTTAAATTAGTGTTGAACCGGTTTAATTGTACAAAATTGAGGAAAAGGAAGAAATTTTCGCATTAAGTACGAAGAACAGGAAAAGAAGTCCCCAGATTCGATTCTACTGTTTCGATTGGAAACAGCAGAAAGAAATAAATAGAAAACTATGGCGTGACCGTCAATGACCTGTCTCCCCAATCCAATGCAGTTCTTTGCTCGATTTTGTTTCTATAACCAGTCGCATTCAATGTGAAACTAACTATACAGGATTAGAACCAAATCATGGCAGCATTTATCTAGACAAAGTTGGCGAATCGGCTATATCTGAGTTCTTGAACCTGGAAAAAAACTAAAATTATGAAATTTGATTAATCAGATGCTAGATAATTATGCTCTCGGCAGAGACACCAAGATCGCTATAATTGGGAATTTTGCCCTTCCACTCAATTTCTCCTTATAAGGTCTCTGAAGTTGAACAAAAGCGCAACAAGATGAATCAAGAACCGTTTTTTATCCTGTAAAGGAACTAAAATAACAAAGATGATTGCGAATTACCATCCTCCCCCTCTTCATCATCCTCCTCCCCCTCGTCGCTGTCGACGGCCGCTTCGAGCTCGAAGAACTCCGACCCCGACCGCCGCTTCTTCCCGCGGCCGCCGCCGCCGCCTCCGCCGCCGCGGCCGCCAAAATCCTCATCGTCGTCGTCGTCCTCCTCCTCCTCCTCCTCATCGTCCTCCAACGCAGTATCATCAATGAAATCGGATCGCCCACGCTTCCTCCCTCCGGCGCCCTTCCCCCTCCTCGGCTCCTCCTCTTCCTCTTCCTCCTCCTCCTCCTCCTCCTCGTACGCCGCGTCCTCCTCCTCCTCCTCGGCCTCCTCCTCGTCGTCGTCGTGGCGTCGGTTCCGAGCCATGGCTTCTCCGATCGGGGATCTCCTCCTCCGAAGGCTAGGTTTTGGGGATCGACGAAGATGGGGAACGTGGGGCGATGCCCTAATTCACGAACTACAACAATTGGGCAAAGGGACTAAATTGTGAAGAGCGATAAATATCTTCGCATACAAAATCGACAAGGGTTTGGAATCGAGAGAGGTGGGGTGGAGAGAGAGAGAGAGAGAGAGAGAGAGAGAGGAAGGGGCACCGCCTAAATAAGGGGAGTGGAGAGATGGGAGAAGAAGCTCTCTAATGATCGGATCATTAATCATGTTGTAACGGGCAATCAGAATGAACGGTCGAGATTAAAGACAAATTAAATGGGCCGGGTTTGGATCGAGCCCAAAAAGATGTAGGGTTTGGATCGAGCCCGGCCCAAAAAATGGTCCATTTCTAGATTGAAAATAACTTTCACTTGAACTAATATTCATGAGAATTTTTTTTAGGATAACTTCAAAAATCACCCATGTGGTTTAATACTTTCTCACTTTAGTACCATGTGGTTTAAAGTATATCACTTTAGTGTCCTGTGGTTTCGTTATTCTCTTTTTGTTATCTTTTCGTTAGTTTTTTCGTTAAATTAGTGAGAAAGTTAAAATCACAGGATAGTAAAGTGAATATTCGATAAAACATAGGTGGGGTATCTGGAGTTTTTTCTATATAATTTAACGAAAAAACTAACGAAAAATAACGAAAAAAGAGAATAACGAAACCACGGGACACTAAAGTAATACACTTTAAACCACAGGGTACTAAAGTAAGAAAGCACGAAACCACAGGGGTGGTTTTTGAAGTTATTTTTTTTTTTTTATACCACTCATTGTTTAATAGTAAGTCAATGACGAACTGTAATTATTCTACTTTTTTTATTTATTTTACTGAATTTTTTTACACCAGTAAGAAAAAGAATAAAAAAATAGTAGTTGTTTTTTTAATATATTTCCTACAGAGGATGAAGTCAATTACGGCGTTTTGAAAAAGTAGAGTAAAGGACGAATTTAATTTGCGATAAATTAAACAACAAAAATAGATACTCACAGCTGAAAACAACTTCACATTTACTTTCGGTGAAACGAACATGCCCTAAGTGTCAAGGAAGTAGCACTCGTGTGAGTTTCTGCAGCGACTTCAACTAGGAAACGAGAAAAGGCAATTCGTGATAAGAAATAGGCTTATATATTAATCCTATTTAATCTTGCTTGTTAGCTTATTTATTCCTGTAAACTTAAATCAAAACAAAATTTGCATAGTTCGAATAACCGGCGGGAATTGCAGCAATTCAACTGTCGATCCTCCGAATTTTGTGGAGGCTCTCCTCGCTAGCTTTTCTTCTCTTTACTTTTACAGTGAAGCTTTCTAGTAATGCTCATAAAGTTACGGTAGATTTTCTGTAAAAAAAAAAAAAAAAAACATTATTAGATAACTCGAAATATTATCATTTTGAGATGTCGCAACCGACATTTTTGGAGAGACTCTTGAAAAAAATCTAGAAGAATTCTTTTTGTCAAAATATATGGAATATTACTATTCTGGAATGTCATCTAAAAGGGAAATCCTAAAACATTTGAATTGTTTTAAAAACAAAATAATGTTGTATTGGAACAAACTTCTTTTTTTCTTTTTTTTTTTGCAGGTTCAGAAATCCTTTTGGTAAATGATAGATAAGTAGTGAAAGGTGATAAAAGTAATTGTAAGAAGAAATCAATGAGATGAAGAGCAAAACAACTCTCTGTTCATCTTATATTTTTCATTCATCCTAATTTAATATATTTGTATGATTCTTAAACACAAAGTTGCAACTTTGCCAAACATAGAATAGAATAATATATAATTACCATACATGGTACTATTATTATGTTGCACAGATTATACCAAGCCTATCTTCTTCATATAGAAGGATAATAGTAGTCAATATTTTTAAATGGAAAGACAACATTAAGGCATTATCAAGGTGACATGCTAGATGCCAACTTGAATTTAAACAATAAATCTCTAAATCGTGTAGTAGAATGAGATTTGGTGAAAAAATGAGGAGATTGAATTAAGGTGAAGTGTACTCTACAGTCTACACTAGATGAAACCTGATAAAGTAGCAATCTATTTCAATATGTTTAGTTCTTTCATTAAAAATAATATTGTGTGCGATTTGAATAACACTTTGATTGTCACAATGTAATGGAATACTTGAATGTTCATAAACATCCATATCAGCAAGTAATCAAAGTAACTCAAAAATTGTATCAGCAAAAGGTATATTCAGTGTTGTAGCGAGCGACAACAGTTTACTGTTGACTACACCAAGAGATGAGAGAGTCACCTAATAAGAAACAAAGCTAGTGGTGGATTTC
Source organism: Puya raimondii (assembly GCA_016920855.1). Lineage (NCBI taxonomy): Eukaryota > Viridiplantae > Streptophyta > Magnoliopsida > Poales > Bromeliaceae > Puya > Puya raimondii. Next base: position 92,244,869 of record JABWPP010000050.1, read on the forward strand.
CTACCTATTAGATCCCCTGTCTAATCAACATCGGAGTATGCACGATTCTCCAGAGAAGAAAAGGAAAAAAAACATTGAGCCTATGGAAAAGAGTTCCTTTAATATATATTAGAATGCGAAAAATAGTAGTGTAAAGCATACGATATATTCAATCGAGTGACTGTGCGGTAGATAATACTATCCATTAGCGGGATGAAATTTATTATTTGGTTTCTAATAGTGTATCAGCAATTTTGCTATCCGAGAGTCCAGTCCGAGACAAAGCTTGACGTTACCTCAACGCCCTGAAACTAACTGTGCCCCCAATCTTTCATTTCAAATTGTTGACTAAGAGAACATTTGAGATCCTAAATACCCTGTATATCATCACCCGCAGTAGAAAGTTCAACCCCAATCAATAGCGAATAAATCTTCTAATATTTAATCAATATTTTTTTCAAGAAAGGAAAAGCTAGATAACTCTAATCTCGACCCTATTTGTTGGCTTAAATGGGCCAGCATCCTGCCCTGTGGCGGGAGGCCATGTGGGCCGAGTCATGTTCGAAATGGCGTGAGGCTGGGTTGGGCCGAGTCATGTTCGAAGTGACGTGAGGTTAGTTGGGCCGAGTCACAATCGAGACCCGTGGGCGCTGTATCTGTACGCTTTAAGTGAATTGGTTGCGTATTTCTAACAGCTCGAGCTTTTGGGATTAATGGTTAGCGCCAACGATCCTACAAGTGGTATCAGAGCCAGTGACGCGGGTTCGATTCCCACATGCTGCATTAACGGTGCAGGTGTTGAGGGGGGATTGTTGGCTATTTATTATTGGGCTAAAATATGTCCAACTTCCTGCCCCGTGACAATAGGCCCAGGAGATTAATAAGTTGAGTTGGGTGAGCCTAATAAGTTGAGTGGGGGTGTGATCCACAAGCGACCCAACGGCAAGAGGCCCAACAATAGACCCAACGTCCAGGTGGGTTGAGTCGGGTCGAAGCCCGCGAGCGCTATGGCTGAGCCCTTAAGTGTGATGGATGCGCCCTTCCTATCAGCACGTACTTTTGGGATAGTTGGTTAGCGCTTACGATCCACAAGATCGAGCTTTTGGAATTAATGGTTAGCGCCAACGATCCTACAAGTGGTATCAGAGCCAGAGGTCACGGGTTCGATGGGATAGTTGGTTAGCGCTTACGATCCACAAGATCGAGCTTTTGGGATTAATGGTTAGCGCCAACGATCTTACAAGTGGTATCAGAGCCAGAGGTCACGGGTTCGATTCCTGCATGCTGCAAATGTGTGCAGATGCTGGAGGGGGGATTGTTGGTTTAAATGGGCCAGCATCCTGCCCTGTGACGGGAGGCCATGTGAGCCGAGTCATGTTCGAAATGGCGTGAGGCTGGGTTGGGCCGAGTCATGTTCGAAGTGGTGTGAGGCTAGTTGGGCCGAGTCACAATCGAGATCCGTGGGCGCTGTATCTGTACACTTTAAGTGAATTGGTTGCGTATTTTTAACAGCTCGAGCTTTTGGGATTAATGGTTAGCGCCAACGATCCTACACTATCAACTTCAGGTTAAACTTATGGTTAATTTAAAGCCATTTTTTATTAAATTTTAGCAACTTAACTCAGTAAAATTATACAACTGTAATGCAACAAAGCATGTTGAACAATTAAGGAATAATTGGTACTTTCTTTTTACCTCTAGAGCTTTTTGAATTAGAGAAGAGGCCATTCACCATAGTAATAAGATTTTGTGTTTTTTTTTAATGTAATTGTTACATTTTGACTCGAAGTCTCTTACTTTATGACTTACAGAGACACTAACAACGATTCAAACTCCCGACTTCTTATTTTGGTATTATCACTAGCAACCAGCCAGCGGTTGTTAAATTCTACCATTTGTTGCAAGAGTAATATAATGCTTGGTAAGAAATATCTAAATCAAGTAAATAAAACAAAAGTAACTAAATAAGCAAAAAATACTAAACAAAGAAATGAAATGGTAGTACACTAAGCTCCAAAATAGCAATGATTTAAAATCCGGAATCCTTTAGGATTCGAAAATATTACCAGGTTATGGGTCACCGATCCAACCAATTGTTCAACTACTGGGTTGAATGTGACGCTATAAGTACTTAATTATAGTATTATTCATTATTATCAAATAGTATATATTACTATATAATTAATTAAAAATGTATACAAAGTGTAGATTATTAAAAAAACTAATGCATATTTTAACCAATTATTTAAATATCAAATTAAAAAAATCGATCAGTTTTTATAAAAATCAGACCAGCCGGATCGGCCCGGGTTTTAAAATATTACCAAATAGGCCTCTCACATTCCCAATATTGGGGCCACATAATCAATTCATTTTGTTTTGGGCCTGGCTTTTTTGGAATTTTCTTTTGTTTCAGGCAATTCTCTTTCTGGCCCACGTGAAATAGGCCGAGTTAGTCCAGTGCAGATGACTTCACTTATCTCATGATTGGTTTCAATACTTCGAGCCCAATTTTGCTTATTACACTGGATAAAACTTTAGCAAGGAGCTTCCAACCACGTTTAGGGCATGTTTGTTTGGGTAGAAGTGGGGTGGCAGTAGTAAAGAGGGGGAAAATCGTTTTCGCCAAAAATGATCACTTCCGTCGTTTGATTCGCCGTAGAAAAATTACGATCGAAACTCGAGTATAATTTGAAACGGCGTACGGGCAGGGCCGAAGTCAATTACGGTAAAAAGAGGTGAAGACAAAATATTATTTTTAATTATATAAAAATATAATTATATAATTATATTTTTTTTATTATATATTTAAAATATTATATAATTATATTTTAATTATATAAATAAATTTTATAAAATAAAATTTTAATTATGTAATTAAAATATTATATAAAAAAATATAATTATATAATTATATAATATTATATAATTAAATTTTAATTATATAAAAATATTATATAATTAAATTACTTATTATATAATTAAATTCTAATTATATAAAAATTATTATATAATTATTTATTATATAAAAATATTACATAATTAAAATTTAATTATATAAAAATATAATTATATTATTTTTATTTATTAAATTATTTATTATTTATACATAAATTATAGTTTTACATCATACACTTCCTACCAAACAAACAACAGAACTAATGAAACTTCACTTCCATAACTACGAAACAAATAGCGAAAAAGAAGTAGTTTTCACCGAACTCCACTTCAACCCAAAGTCCACTTCAACCCAAAATTCAGTTTCGACGAAACAAACATGCCCTTAGGACGCGTTTGGTTCGAGTTATGTAATATTACAAAGTATTTCGATATATCCAGATAACTTGAATTTCTAAATGAGATTACTACTGAGGCTGCATTAGCGCGTTTAATACAGTAATGTAATGTTGAATTGCAGTGTTTATAATATTACTATGTTTGGTTCAGTCTATAAAATTCAGTAATCTTGACAATAAAGTATAGTCTATTTCAAAATTGCCCTTAGTCATATTTGGCAAAAAAAATATTTACTATTTACAAATAATATTTTTTACTAAATTTTATTTTAAATAATTTAAATATTAAATTAAATATTTTAAAATTTTAAATTTTAAATTCTAAATCTGAACAAAATTATAAAATTTAATACTTTAATTTAAAATATAAATATGAAATTTATAAATTTTAAATTTATAATTTAAATATAATTTAAAATTTATAATTTATAATTTATAATTTAAATATAATTTAAAATTTAAAATTTATAATTCTGCTGTATGGCATTACTCATCTAAGTTAAAAAGTGAATAATAAAAATTCGACATCTGGGTGTAAAAATTAAAACGTTGTTACACCGTAAGTGGGGAGGGGGGAAATAGTTTTCGGTGAAAACTGACCACTTTTTCTGTTTGATTTATCGTAATATTATTACGGTCGAAAGTACAGTTCATTTAAAATGGAAAAATTAACTTCACCCTCCCACGAGGCGAAGTCAATTTCGGTAAGGTGAAGGAAGGGGTTGGAAAACTTAATTACATTGTTTAAGTGGTTAGGGTTACTCTCCCCTCTCACGCCACCCGTTCACCCCATTACAGACCCAAAAAAAAGAGGGCTCCACTCTCCCTCTCTCTCTCCCGAGCCCACGCCTCCACCCCCCACTCTCCCTCTCTCTCTCTCCCGAGCCCGCGCCTCCATCTTCTTCGACTCTGATCGAGGCCGATCCTCCATCGCTCGTGCGGCACAGGTTATATCATTCATCATCATCTTCTTTTTTTTCATGCTTTTGTTCTTCAATCCTTCCCCGATCTAATATAATTATATAATTATATTGTTTTTTATTTATTATAATTTATTATTTACAAAAATAGAAAATAAAAAGTAATATCATTTAGAAGATAAGTTTACCTGGGATGTACAGATTAAATAGTTTTCGGTGAAACAAACAGCGAAAGTGAAGAACTACACTTTCTACGTCATCTATTTACTACCAAACAAACAGCAGAACTGCCAGAACTTTACTTCCACAGCTTGAAACAAACAACGAAAGTGAAGTAATTTTTATCTGAACTTTACTTTAATTCAAAGTTCACTTCAACCCAAAGTTCACTTACGGTGAAACAAACATACCCTAAAATGAAAAATGAGAAAAAGGTTGGAGACCAACGGAATGATTAATCTCGAAAATAATGTGATGTAACATGACATAAAGTTGAACCCGGTTTTGGGCCCCAACCCCGCTAGACCCATTTATGGTGTCTACGGATTCGGGCTAATAAGTGCCTGAACCCACTCGAACCCAAACCCGGCCCGTTTAAGCTTTTTCCTTCCTGATAACGCCCGTTGGTTCCTATTCTGAAACTCCTAATATATTATGTACACTATTTTACTATCTGGAATGTCAGTAACTCAAATCTAACGTATACTAATTTATTGATCGATCCTAACCTCATTTCGAATCGAATAAGGACTGATTTGCGAATAACAAGCTATTAGCCAGGCTTAACTGGGCCACAGTTGAATTGAACAAACAGATACGATCTGAATTTTAAATAATTGATTACACTACAAAAGAATTAACATTTAAGGATATTTTTTTTATATATTTAACGATACTTAAAAGCGTTTCAATATAATCTAGCATTATATTTCAAAGCGTCGGCAAATAAAAAATCGTCACATATATATCAACGCTTATGCCAAGCTCGATAAAATATATTTCGACGCTTTAAATCGTCAGAATTTTTTTAAATCCTGACGCTTTAAAGCGTCAAAAATTTTAAAAAAATAGTAAAATTTATTATTGAATAAATTGATTTGATACAATTAAAAATTTATATGATAATACTTTTTAAAATATCAGAATTTATTATATTGTCGACGTCGTCTAAAAAGTATTATTATATATTTTTTTGAGAGAAAAGCAACACGATATTCGCTTCGTTTATTTTTTTTAAAAATAAACTTAAATAAAAATATAAATTAACTAAGATTTGAACTCGGACCTAGCGTGCTTCTTGCTTTTCCAAGCCAACTGTACCCTGTCATTTCCTCCGGATGTACTAACAGAGATCGTTAGATCTAACTGAGTTGACGCACTAATCGTCTCCATTCGTATTGTTCCCACTTTGCCATTGGCCTTTTGCATTTTTACGTTTTAGTCCCTCAAGTCATCTATAATTACCATGCAGGAGAGCAGGGAGGATCCCGGGCAACAGGGGTTCCCCATCGTGTAGGGCTATTCGTGAACCAGCTCGTATTCAGCTCGAAATGAGCTTGATATCGATTGCTCGTTTAAATAAACGAGTCGAATATGAGCTAAATTTTTCAGCTCGAAATCTTAACGAGCCGAGCACGAGCTGGAGTCAGCTCTGTATGTGTGTGTGGAGCTACTATACTTCTGAAAGTATAAAGAAGAACCATTCCAAAAGCATAAAAGAGTTGGTTTTTTCGACTTTTTGATCCTTTGATCAAGAATTGTGGAGTTGAGATGATAGTGGTCCCTCCTAAGATTTAGTGGTCCTCTAGAAAAATAATATTAATCCAAAGACTATAAATGATTAAAATGATTAATTCAAGGGTTAAAAAATTAGAAGCACTAGATCTACTGTTGTGCATGGTCCAAAAATCGCTAGAATTGATTCAATGACCAAATATGTTACGGCACCAATACCTTAGTGCCTCCTAAAACACCCAAGCCAGGCTATATATATACACACACACAAATTTTTACTATTTTAATTTTAAGCTAACGCAAATATAAAGAGACTTATTTTTATAAATTTCAATTATTAGATTAAGATTCTAATTTTTTTTTTTTACTTGACAATTTAACTTGATATTCGTGAGCCAACTTATATTCGGCACAAACTGAATTTTTTGGTCCGATAATTTAACGAGGCAACTAATGTTCAGCTGGTTGACAACCCTACCATCATTTGATAAAAATAAAAGTAAAACCACAAAGTAGTTAAGTATGCATTTTTACTGTAAAAAAAATAATATAAACAGCAATTTCGTGGGAAATTTACAACTAGCCCATGCATTTCATTTCATTTCGATCATCACTGGAATCTTCAACAGTTCCCCCATCACATGCATGCGTGTATGTCACAGAGCACCTGGCCCCATGCATGCATGTGAACATGTCGCCCATTATATTATTATTCAACCCATAATAGCAAGTGATGTGGCCATGCATGTGACACATGCCCCACAGATCCAACTCCCCAAATATAAACATTTCGTGCACCCATAAACAACACACGAATGATTCCATTTGCAGAGAATATAGAAAAAGGCTCATAAGCATTTATAATTTAATGAAAAAACAACATAGCAAGGAACAAGAGTCAAAAAGCACAAACAACATAGTGGGTCACATGGGAGCAACTAAAATTAATTAGTAATAGTAAAAAGTAGTTTACATTACAAGATTATAAAAAGCAAAAAGATATTTAAATAAAAAAGAAAAAAAAAACTATTGTAGATCCCGAGAAGAAGAAACCATCCAACGTTCCAGAACAAACCAAGAGTCAGAAGGATCAGTAAATATTCCCACTCTCTCTCTCTCTCTCTCTCTCTAATTCAATAACCAGATGGTAGTACACAGCTCCCAATTTCTGCAACATAAAACAAAAAAGATTTACTACTCAGCGAAGTAAAATATTTACTGAAGCATTAATTGAATGGTAATTATGACAAATAAAAATAAAATTACAGAATAGTTAAAATAAATTCTTAAACTATATAAAGAAACTATAAAAAAATAATTTTCAAAAAAATTGTAAAATATTTGTAAATGTGACATTATTTTTAAAAATATTTTTTTTTGTAAAAGCAAAGATAAAACAATATATATATATATATATATATATATATATATATATATATATATTAAACAGGTGCAACACCCAACGAGTCCCCAAATTTGACTAAGAAGTGTACGTAGGGCGCCGTAAATCCTCGAGCGTAGCGTTCGCACATATACATAAACAAATAATATAAATAAATGATGTACCGGTGGGGCCCACATGTCAGCCTTGGAACCGTGACATAAACCGGTTACAGCGTAGGAACGCTGCTATACGACACTGTCCTATTCATTCATTAATAAAGCGACGCGAATAGCGACGAGGGAAAAAGATAGGGGATGGGTCACATCACGTCCGCACCGTACAGTGCGTGAGACGCAATGTGCACCGTTCATCGCTTTACTGCGACACAAAACTAAAACCCCGCTTATAATAATATATACGAATCCTATGAACTCCTCAACCAAATCTACTGCTAAATGCACCACCGGAAATCCAACGCTCCGTTCATCAGATCGAACGGTCGACAAAACTACTGGGGAAAAAGAAGGTAAAATTGTACGAAGATCCCTTAACTATTGCTAGTTTGTTTTTAACCATTTCTCTTTTAATATACATAATAATAATATAGTAGTTTAAAAATCAATTAAAATATGTCTATTAAGTAGAATAAATTTATTTTTAACAAATAAAATTATAATAGCCAAAGATTAATAACTAAAATCTTATTTAAAAATAAGTTATAATTTATATAATAAGATCATTAAAATTAAAAAATAAGCTCAATAATTAAAAAGATTAGAAGTTCAAAATAAGTTAGGTAAAAGTTGTCTTTTTCTTCACCTACCTTATCACTCTTTGTTTTTTTTACCAAAACTTTTTCTTCACCTACCTTACCACTTTTTTTTTTTTACCAAAAATTCAAAAGAGTTTGCAAACCCTACAATATGAGGGGTCAGTAGACTTGGGCATTTTTTCTAAATTTAATTTACAATCCCCCTATCTACGAACTGTCTAATTTAACTCTCTTCGTTAGCACTTTAAGAGGAGTTTGCTACAGCATAAAACGAATCAAAAAATTATTTTTGATATGAAAAATATTTTTTCACTTATTTAGCTCGACATAAAGTTATTTTTTCTTAAAAATATTGTTACGAATTTTAAGAAAAATAAAGTTCTCGTTTTTCGTTATTTTTCAACGAAAAATAAAAATTCTTTTTTTTTCATTTATTGTTTTTCATCGAAACAAACAAATATGAATTTTCTTTTAACAACCAAACAAATGTCAATAAAAAACTACTTTTTTTTTTCTATAAACCAAAAAAAATTTAACTGAAAATTTTTTTTTTACGAAAAATTATTTTTCACAGTTTTATATTGACCCAAACGGACCCTTTTAATACGTGTCGTCATATATATATATATATATATATATATATATATATATATATATATATATATATATATATATATATTAATCCAAAAATTGAAAAATGAAAAAAAAAAAAAAATGGAGAAGAGGTGGGGGGGAGGTAGGAAGAGGGAGAAGAGGAAGACTGACTGGGGGGCTGGGAGACGACGGAGGCGGCGCCCTGGAAGTCGCAGGTGCCGATGCCGCGGCCCTTCTTCTGGTAGTAGCTGTTGAAGGCGTAGGATGCGTGCGCCTCCACCGTGTTCGGCTGGTAGCACCCGGCCCCAGGCTGTATCGCCCTGCAGTCCGCCCCTCCCTCCCCGCACGCGTAGTCCAGCCCCCGCTGCAGCCGCTCCTTCCCCACCATCCCATTCGCCACGCACCACCTCTCCCCCGTCTTCCCGCCTCTCTCCTCCTCCCACCTCAACCCTCCATTTCCATTCGCCTTACTGCTGCTGCTGCTGCTAGCATTCCCATTCCCGTTCCCATTCCCATCATTGCTGTTGCCGCCGCCGAGGACGAAGTCGATGTCGTAGACCTTTTCCTCGGACGGGTAGAAGAGGCCGTAGTTGCGCTCCGAGGTGGGGCCCGGCTTCAGGTCCTCGTTGAACAGCCCGAACAGGAACACGTCCACGTCCCCCTGCGGCCGCCGCGGCGTCCCCGCGTTCCCGGACAGCACGCGCCGCACCAGGTTCCCGTTGTACGCCGCCGCGTTCCCCTCCCCCGCCCCCGTCTCCTTCCCCTCCCCCTTCGACGGCCACCCCGTCTCCGACACCACCACCCTCACCTCCTCTCCCCCCACCTCCCCCATCGCCGCATACACCGCATCCACCTATAAATACAATAATATAATATAATAATAATGTATTTACTACTATAAAGTCAGTAACACTTGACATACGCGGAGGAGCTATATCTATATAAGCCACACGCAGCACCTGGGCGTCGAAGAGGCTGTAGTACTTGATGCCGCTGCCGGGGTCGAGGACGCCGGCGTTGGGGCGGAAGAGGGCGTAGTCGAGGGAGATGAGCGCGGCGTTGGCGGAGTAGGCGAAGAAGGGGTAGGCGTTGACCATGAGGAAGGAGCCGGAGCGGCGGAGGAGGTCGAGCATGGGGCGCATCACGGGCTCGGCGAGGTCGCTCCGGAACGCGCCCGCGGAGGGCGGGTACGAGGCGCGGAGCGCGGTGAGGGCGATGGGGGAGGAGACCTTCACGGCGCCGTCGAGGCCGAGGCGCGCGAGCGCGGCGTGGACGTTGGTCATGGCCGGGACGAGGAGCGCGGTCAGGTTGCTCGGGCACGCGAACACCTCGTTGCCCACGGCCACGGCCGAGATCTGGGTCGCCGGGTGGTACGCCGCCACGTTGCGCTGCGTCCACGCGAGCGCGTAGCCCGGGCGCGACGCGGCCGCGGCGAGGAGCTCGTTGGGGAGCGCCACCACCACCCTGATCCCCGAGCCCGCGAAGGCGCGGAGCACGCCCGGGTCCGCGTCGTACAGCTTCACCTGCGTTATGCCCTGCGACTTGAGGAGCTCCACCACCTTCGGCGGCGGTGGGAGGTTGTTGGCCACGCGCCCGTAGTTCACTCCTATAGACCCACCCTCTGCAGCCAAAAAAAACCCAAAAAAAAAAAAACAGGGGAAGCAGCAAAATGTGAGTGAGAGAGCGAAAAACGCGAGATGGTTACTGCCCAAAATGGCGTTGTGCGTTGGTTTCGTTACCTGCGGAGGGTGAGGAGAAGAGGAAGAGGAGGAGGAGGAGAGAGAGGGAGCGAGCGCTGAGAGGTCCCATGCTCTGCGACAAACAGAGCATGTCGAGGAGGGAAGGGTGGTGAAGGAGAAGGGGAAATGTGGGATGAGAAAAGGAGGCTCCTTATTGTGTATGTATCTACCCACTAATGTTTCTTAGAAACGAGAGAGAGAGAGAGAGAGAGAGAGAGAGGAAGCAGAGGTAGAGGAGAAGAAGAGAGTGGGCATGTGTTTATAAGCTTTTTTGGGTTCGAGCCGTTGTAAGTGAGGAGTGAGGAGTGGGGACTGGGGAGTAGTGGGAGTGAGGTGATGGGGATTGGGGATTGGGGAAGTGGGCCCCGGCCCACGTAGAGTTGTATGGTTGGGCGTAGAGAGAGAGAGAGAGAGAGAGAGGAGAGTGGGGAGAGTGAGTGCGATCGTAATTAGCGCTGAGATAAATAGGGGAAATTAATTCTGTACACCTGGTGTACCCGTACCTTTCGTACATTGCATCACCAAAATTTTTATGATATTACATTATTTTATTATCTCATAATATTTAATACCGCACCCGTATATTTTTAAATGTTGTGATATTTTATATAAATATATCAAATATACAGACCTTTTAGACAGTGCAAAGCGCATTCTTTTTTTTATTTCAAGATACTGATAATCAAAATTTGTGAGCGGTGCATGATGCGTACGGATACACCGGGTGCAGGAAATAGTATTTTTCAAATACACGAGGTTAGATGGGTACGTGTCGGATAAAGAAGGCGCGTCGTAGCGACGTTTGTGCGAGAGTGGGGAGTAGACGATCGGGGGCGAAGTTTCCAACACGCACTGCGCGCCGAAGAAGGGCGCGGGGCCCACCCACGCGGTCGACCGTTTGTAGAGAGAGAGAGACTGATGAGAGAGAGAGAGAGAGACGTGGGAAACGTACGAGAGCCCGCGACTTAAGGCGCGACTGAACCGGGCCGGATTCAAGTTGTGCTACGTTAAATCCGAATCCGACCCAAAATAATTTGGTAAGCTCTCTGTGTCAGAATTTGGGCCCACAATTATTGAAGAAAAGATAATCCGATCCAAATCCAGGCCCGCAGCCCGATACTCATGGGGGCTTATTTAGGCTCATTTTTAAAGCAAAACATATATATATATATATATATATATATATATATATATATATATATATATATATATATATATAAAGTTGAGCTAGAATACTTTTGGAAGCACCAACCCCTTGGTGCTTCCATATTTTTAGCTATTGGATCTATTTTTTAATTACTAATAGTCTTTAGATCAAACACTATTCCACCTACCATCACCTACCACAATCATCCCAACCCTCCAAATCTCAATCCAAAAGCTATAAACCCACAAGCACCACCTCCTTGATACTCTTAGAAGTATTCTAGCTCAACTATATATATATATATATATATATATATATATATATATATATATATATATATATATATATATATATATATATATGAGTAGGGCTATTGTGCTATTAATAGCACAATAGCCCTTGTGCTATAAAGTTTTTAGCCACCCATCAATTTTGATGGGTGGTTGGGATTAGAGAGAGGAGAGAAATTGGTGATAAATTAGATGTCTCAATTTCTCTTTTCTTTGAATTTATCACCAATTTCTCTCATCTCTCTAATCCCAACCACCCATCAAAATTGATGGGTGGCTAAAAACTTTATAGCACAAGGGCTATTGTGCTATTAATAGCACAATAGCCCTACTATATATATATATATATAGAGTCCGGCTACTATCCTCTTAAGAGGATAGAAGCCTTTGTCCTATCAAATTTTTGACCGTTAGATCGAACTTTTAATCATTTTCAACCGTTAGATTATACTATTCAACCAACCACCCACTCAACCCTAGGGGGCCCACTATCAACCTAATCGTAACCACTCTCATCCTAGCCGTACATCTTTTCATCCGAACGGTAGAAAATTTAGGAGGACGAAGACTCTCATCCTCCTAAAAGGATAGCACAATAGCCCTACTATATATATATATATATATATATATATATATATATATATATATATATATATATATATATATATATATATATATATATATATATATATATATATATATATAGGGGTAAAATGTATGGAGAACCCCTGAACTTCAGCTTACTTGCAAACAGGTGACTGAACATTTAATTTTGACAAAAGAGCCCTTAAACTTTATCAAATAGTTTAATAGACCTCTCTTCTCAAGTGAACTTATTAATAACATGACGATTTTGATCGAATATCGTGCACATAATTTTTTAAGACATAAAAATATTTTAAAAAAATCTATTTTTTTCTTCCAATTTTGATGACTAAATATGACGACCGAAGAATAAGTTGAACCGAACTTTTTTTTTCTTCTTTCTTAGGTCAGAATACAAATTTTTTTTTTATATTTTTATTTTGAAGCTTTATACAACTATATGCGATTTATTATTATTTTGCCTAAAAGCTTATTCGCTTGAAATGCATTAATGCTCAAGTCAATTTATTTTCACCTTGAATTGGGACTAAACATTACGAGCCTGTTTGGTGCTCTCTAACGTTGGGCCATATGGATCCCTTTTTTTTTTTGTGAAATTATAGATATCATAACTTAACCAATGTTGTGTAAATTGTGAAAATAAATGATACATTTTTTTATAGTACTCTCTTTCGACGCATATTTCTTTACTTCCAATCTTAAATGAAGGGCCCATTTGGTATTGAGATGCGTTTAACACTAGCGGACAAAATGGAGCCAAGGCAAAAGCTTTCTCCATTTCGATGAAATTATAGAAAAATATATTAGCATCAACTCATTGCGATGACCGAAACGCGATATTACGTACGAAAATAATAGTAATTTTTTTTTTTCCATATTTTGAAAAACGGGTCAAATAACGACTCGGAAATAATACTAGGTCAACGGTCACAGGTTCAACCAGTGGGTCAACCGTCATAAATATTTAATTATTATTTTAATTTTATTATATATATATATATATATATAGAACTAGGCTACTATAGCACCAAGTCATTGGTGCTATTAGGTTTTCGGCCATTGGATTAGGGGATATGCGGTTAGGATGATGTGGGCCCCCTAGGGTTGAGAGGGTGGTTGGTTGAATAGTATGATCTAACGGGTGGAAATAGTTAAAGGGGTAGATCTAACGGCAGAAAATTTGGTAGCACCAAGTACTTGGTACTATTGATAGTATAGTAGCCGGACTATATATATATATATATATATATATATATATATATATATATATATATATATATATATATATATATATATATATATATATAATTCTGTATCATACTTAATTATAAAATACTAATTTCTAGACCAAATAAAGTATATATTAGTTTTCAAGTTTCATTTTTATAAGACTAATCTGTGCTAATAGAAAATAAAATCAACTAAGTTGATTTTAAGCCAATAAAATTTTAATACGACTTGATTAAAAAACTTACAAAGTTTAATTAAAACCGGACCAATTTACTGGTTCGATAGTTGAACCATCAATTCAAACAATTCAAAACGGTTTTTTCACGCATCCAGTTCAAAAGGTTAAACCGAACAACTTCATAAACTGGTTCATGGTCAGACTGGCCAAACCGGCCAGCTTGACTCGATTTTTAAATTATTATTTTTTTTTATTATATTTTCTCACCACTTATAATTTAATCTCTCAACAATCCCAAACGAAGCCCGAAGCATGATTTGGAGAAAGTTAGGCCCATTGGCCACAAACCCGAGAGCATGGATGTGGATTACTTGTTGGGCTGCATTGGGCCAACAGAGCCTGAGCCTTCTTTTGTTTCTCCTTTTTATTAGAAAGCAAGTAGGCTTCCTAAATACCCGTATCGACTTTCGGAACCATAACTTTTGAAATTGGATATCTTATCCACCTATGCTAAGTTGGATTGGTCTGAACTATGTAATTAAGATATCTAAAGCACCCCTCGCTTCTTTCCTACTCGGACAAGGTTGTTTCTCTTCCTTTGAAATCAAATAGTGAACGAGTCTTGCGGGATTCGAGCAAAGTTAATTTTCTTTGAAACTTTATAAAACAATCAATTTTTTTTTTAGAAAAACTTAAAAATGCAAAAGAACCATCTTTCAATATTTTTTTTTTTAACACCGAATACGGGTTACCGAATGCCAGTCATGTATCAAAAAACCGATGTTGAGCTTCCCTACAAACTCTTTAGAAAGCTAACGTACAAACCAGTGTTGGCTGTTTAAGTTTTAGTTTGCGATTGTGATGTCTTAAAACGCTCACTTTTATACTTTAAAAAATTCATAAAAAACACAAAAATATTATTAATTTTTTTCTCCTTAAATGTTAAATACATGGTGGGAACTGTTACTCAAACTAGGCTCAATAAATACTAGTAGGTCTCCATAATAAGCTGTGACCATATTTAAATTAGTAGTGCCCCCACACTTTGGCCTATAGAAGTTGCAACAGTGCTTTTGAATAAAGCGATTTAAGATGAAGCTTTTCAGAGTTGTGTTTCACAGAGCCATAATTAGAGAAGCAGTGGAATCTAATGCAACAAAGGGCAAATAAGATCATCTAAAATTAAAGTGATGGTCCCTGTGATGCCCAAAAAAGCTGATGTATCCAAATCAATTAGAATCTGTGAGATTCAATAAGTCACTCATTAGGGCATGAATTCATTGTAGGATCATTGCATGAATTATCCTAATAACAAAAAGATTCAAAAAAAAAAAAAGCAGAAACAAAAGTAGATAAAAAGCTACAAATAATCATATCGAATCATTTTTTTAAGGAGCGTTACGTGCAGCTTCGCAGGAATCCAAGGAGAGAGTGCAAATGAGAGCAAACCTAAAGAACATGTTTGTTTCACCAAAAATAGAGATATATTATTTATCAATGTAAATATCTATTTTTATTGTACGGTTCACCGTGAATTAAACTTTCGCATAATTCCATTTTTTTTTTATAAATGTTGTAATTGACTTTGCCTTAGGAAGAGCTAAAGTCAATTACAAGAGAGAAAGGCGTAGAAAAAAATAATAAAAAATTAACTGTTGCAAGTGTTTATTTTTTCACCCTCTTTAAGCTTTAGTGTGAAAATTTTCAGTAAAATAAACAAAAAAACAAGATAACCACAATTCCCAAATCATTAACTTTTTATTAAACAGTAAGTCGTGGAAAAAAAATTTCACTTAAATTTTGAGTTCAACTGAAAATTATTTTCAACCTGAAAATCACCTACGGGTAAAGAAACAGGCCCGTATTACCGTGAACAAGCAATTATAAATTCTTTGAAGATATATACATACATAATTTGACACTTGGGTCAAATCATGAAAACAGCTCCCTGTGAAGCCACGTCTCCAACTTATCTATGAGCCAATAGAAATTGGCCAATACATACATAATTTGACACTTGGGTCAAATCATGAAAACAGCTCCCTGTGAAGCCACGTCTCCAACTTATCTATGAGCCAATAGAAATTGGCCAAGTGTCTTCTACAATATTTGGGTGGACCCTTTGCATGCCAATTAATTCATGAGCCAATAGAAACTTGCCAAATGTCTTATAAAATTTTTGGGTGCACCCGTTGCACGCTCTGAAATATGTATCAAAAATAAATTTATATTGTACAATAAACTATTTAAATATTTTCTATTATATAGTTTATATTATATTTTATTATATAGTATTAATTATTAAATATTCCATCAATCATCTAATTTACTGTGTGGTGTATATAGCGGATATTAGTACAGTAGTTATCTAACACAAGTTGAGGTGTATGGAGTATTAATATACACCAGATATATATAATTTTGAAATCTTAGAATATATAATTATATTTGTAATTGATTGAAATACTATCTACCCGCTGCGTAGCGCGGGTGCTGTACTAGTATCTATGACTCTCGAGTTGAAGAAAATTAATAACACAGAAATAATATAGTACATTAATCAAGCTTTTTATTACAACAAATTAAAATTTGCGAACTATAGTAAATACGACTCATTATTTAAAAAATTATTTCGCAATACACCATGAAAAGATTTTTCTTTTTTCTTTTCTTTTTCTTTTTCTTTAAGGGTAGGGTCGGCCCAAAATTAAGCTAACCACCTCCAAGTTGGTCCATGTGATGATGGACTCATTTGTCGGATAGCATACACTCCAGTGAGAAATTGATGATAAACAAATACCTAAAAAGAATAAACAAATAATAAAAATTGTATGTATATAATAATAAATATAATAATAATAATAATAATAATAATAATAATAATAATAATAATAATAATAAGGGGCAATTGCTCAAATATTTCACACTTTCTTATTTTCTCCCCTTAGAAAGCTAATATAAAAAATATCTTTTTAATATTCCAAATTTCTTTCAAATATATCTCTATAATTAGTTTCTGTTAGTAAGTTGTTAGGAACAACTGTTATCTCTATGAAATTACTATTTTGTAGTTTCAAAAATACTCTTCTATCGTCATCAATTTTTTATTTGCCATTGAATTAGGGACAAAATTTTTTTTTTATCTTTTTTCTTTTCAAATATTTTTTTTTACCGTCACCAACTTTTCTTATTTATCCTCAAGTTAGGAGCAAAAGAGATATTTTGATTTCTTTTTAACTCTAGGACAAATTTAACATGAATTTAATCTGAATTTAAATCGAGATGACTTAACTGGTACTAACAGGGGTTATTTTTGGATAACGGAGAAATATACTGGGGGATATTTGAAACAAAAAGAAATAGGGATATGTAAAATATTTCAAAAGTTTTGAGGGATATATAGATAATTATCCCTAATAATAATATACATTCCTTTTGGAGCGTATGATAGAGACCTCACCTATCTAGTAGATGAGATTATTTTACTAGTCATTATGATGGGATGCTCATTGTTCTATCCATCTTGTTTGTTCTCCACATTGGAATGGTTCAACAACATTGAAATTCTTTTGGCTTGAATATTCTGAACAGTTTTGCTGTTAAATATATTTTTAAACTATGTTCTAAAGGTATCATAGTCGATCCTAATCTTTTCGCCATTCAAATTAATGGATTATATTATGTACATGAGCACGAGTGTTAAATATGCTTTCGATAACATTATCTATTTCAAAAGGCAGCGAGCTTTTGAAAAACGAAGTTTTCATCTATTCTGGACAGTTTTTCTTGGAAAAGAATTGATGCTTCTTAGAATGAATATACTGAAAATCTATAAAATGAGTGCAAAAAATATTGGGGGAGAACAAGAAGTGATAATTTGAAATGTCATATTCACTAATAATAGTTGTCACATTCTCATTTAATTTGTAAAGTAATTAAGGTACTGGGCCAGGCCTAAAATGCAATGTAACACTTTGAGTTATACGAGGCCAAGGGCCCTTTAAACGCCCAATATCAATATGTTGGCTAATTCAATTTTTGCATTTAAATTAGCTAAATTGCTCATAATTAGATACATGTATTAAACCTTATCTAAGTACTTCGATTGTAACTTTAAAAGGCACCTGCTGTTAAAAAAATAAATCGAAAAACGAATTACAGGCACAAGAATGGCTCGGAATCGAAAATGGAACGATAAAACTCCTAATTTTTTTTAGTTCATAAGAGGAATTAGAACCATAATCATATTCAAATTAAAATTCAAAAAATATAAAATTTAATTAAAATTTAAACCATAAAACAATATTTGAATATAAATTTAAACTCACAATTTGAACTTCAAATTTGACTTTATAGTTTAAATTCAAATTCAAAGTCAAAATTTAAATTTAGAACTAACTTCAAATATTAAAATTATATTAAAATTTAAATTTGAGATTAAAAATAAAAATATTAAAATTTGAATCCATAATTTAAGTTTAAATTTAATTTTCAATTTATTCTAAAATTAAATATAAATTAATATTTGAATTAAGATAACTATTAGTGAAAAGAAAAGAAAATTTTTTTCTCAATTTCTTTTCGAATCAAAGTTGATTCTAATCTTTATGGTGAGAATTATTTAGGGAGAATTTGATTCCCCTCGGAATGGATACCAGAATATCAGTCCCTCGAATCAAACACTAACAAAAGAAATGAATCATTCCAATTTTCATTTCAGGTCTCAAATCTTTCAAACCAAATGTATTCTAAAAGTTAAAAAAATTAAAATACAAAACAAAACAAAATGTTGGTTTTACACATTACACTCTCTTTTAAGCTCTAAGATCATATTTGTTGGCTATTTATTATTGGCTAAAATAGGTCCAACTTTTTGCCAAGTAACAATAGGCCAGACGACAAATAAAGTTAAGTTAGGTTGAGTCCAATAAATATGGTATGATGATTGCGTTCCACAAGAAAGCTAACGACAAGAGACCTAAAAATAGATCTAATGTCCAGATGGATTGAATCAGGGCCTAACATTCAAATAGATTGAGTTAGATCGAAACCTGTAAATTAAGAGTTGTGGCTGAGCCTTAAACGAATGCGTCATTTCTATCAATGTTTTTGAAATAGTTTGTGAGCATTTACGATTCACAATCTTCGACTTTAACCTTTTAGAAAAGGGTCTTATCCTACTAAGTTGAATTCTCCTCTTAAAGGTAATTGACATTTGCAGGTACATCATTTCCTCATTTGTGAATATTATTAATTAGTTGCCCTTCGACAAAGAACTTCCATATTTTTCTTTGTATTTTATTTTGATTTTGACTGGTCGCGGTAACGAGTACCCATCAGGTTTGTTCTCCAATATTTGGAAATTATATTCCCTCCAGAAAAATAAAAGTAATTCTAATGCGGTAAAAACGTATCAAACTTACATGAACTGTGGGGTACTTCAAATTCACTATCTGATCTTTCAAAATTTTGATTTTATTACTCAATTCTTCAGTCTGTTTGATTTGAGTCAATCAATAACACTTTGAGTTCAAACTTTAAACTTTTAGTTACGAGAATTGTATAAAATATATTAAAGATAAAAAATATATTCAAATTTGGAAATCAAAGTGCCGATGACCGACTCAAATTAGTTAAACAAATTGAGAGATTGGGTAATAAAATTAAAATGTTGAAAGGCTGGATAGTTGATTCAAAATAGTTCATAATTCAGGTAAATTCTATATATTTTTATCCTCTAAGTTTAAGCTTCTAATATAGTATAGAAATAGGCGTGTAGTCAGAATTTATTCACTCGTGAAGGAAAATGTTAGGTATTAATTATTGGTTAAGAGATTATTTTTTAGCAATTAATTAAGTTTTTAGACAAGAATTATTATAATTTCACATCATCAAGCCTGAGTTTAATTCATGTCCTCTTTAGCTTGCTTGTCGGCTTAAAAGGGCCACAACATCTGCATCGAGATTCGTGTACGTGCATCTCAGAGCGAGCGTAGCCAAATAGTAATTTTGATGCAGTTCGATCTAATGCGATAAAACAATCAAAACTTCGTGCATGGGTATCTATTTTTTAGCTTGCAATTAACCTCAATCCGAAAATAGCTTTTCGAGACGCACGCATTGAACCGCTTTGCCGTTTTGGCCGAATTTAGTGCCCAAATTTAATCGATTAGGCTTCCCAATTTACAGTTTTGGATTTTCTTCAATTTATTTTGAGAATATTGTTTTGTTTTTTTTAGGCTAAATTACAAAAAAAATTTCTGTCCAAACTCGATTTTTCACTTCCCCCATCACTTAAAAATCTACATTTTGCCTCCTCGAAAAACGAAAAATATTCACAGGGGGTACGGTGTGACAAAATGACGAAATGACCCTCATCTTCTTCATCTTCTCCACCAGCCTACAGAACCCGCACTTTTGCCGGCGCCTTTCTCGACCCCAGCTGCGGCATCATTTCCTCACATGCTCCTCCAGCATACTTGCGGCCCCTTTATTTCGGCGACTCTAGGGAGAAAATTGTGATAGGTATGGGTGGAGAGGTGGGCGAGGGCGATGGTAAGGCGGCAGAGGAAGCCAAGGACGTGAATCTGGGCACGGATAGCGTGAAGGCGAGGACGAGAGCGAGGCGGCGGAGTCGGGCGAGGCGGTGCGGCCGAAGATGTTGGTGAGGAAGGAGGAGGAAGATGAGGGTTCTCAAAAAAATTTTGAGTATAAAAAATATGAAATAAACGGAACCCTAACGGAATGATGACGGCGGGGGCCAAAGTGAACATTTTTTATTTTTTGAGAGGGCAAAGTGTAGGTTTTTGGATGACAGGGGGAGAAAATGAAAAAACGGATATTAATAGGGGGGTTTCTATAATTCAGCCTTTTTTTTATTACTTCGAGTTAGATCCGAAGTTCATTAATATCTACGATTGATTACAGATAAATTTGGATTAATTTCTTATTTTTGTGCTTAGGTGAGCGCCTTTATATAAAGGCCGATTAGGGTTTTGTAAAATTAATTTTTTTTAGAAAAATACCAGATGTCTTTCGTTTTAGAAGGAATTCTTCTATCTTTCTCGTCTGTCTTCCTTTATACTTCTTTATCTCAAACGCAGCAGGGCTGCGTCGAAATCCCACCCTAATTAATAAGTGGATCATTACATCAATATTCAACCATAACCATAAAAAATACTCCTTTTTAGGTAAATAACTAAAGTACGTATCAAGTATAATATATTTAGAAGCTGAGGTTACATAGCACTTAATTATTAGGTTCTCCAAATAAATTGGTGGGTTATAGACATGCAATGGGGGACTCCAACAAAGCATCCAATCTTAATTAGTAATAACCATTGTTTGGGTTGCATAATTAACCCTAAACATGCATGCATGTGCTCGTGTACACACAGCGTACGTGTTCTCCATTTGAAAATCAGAAAACAAAGGAGAAGTAAAAAAATGAAAAGAAAAAAGATGTAACCAAGAAGGATAGACTAAAATAATTCTCGATGCAAAAAATTTGAAATAACTATTATAAAATTCTCATAAAATTTTATTAAATTTATACGAATGATCTTTGTTAAATATGATCATAATCAATCTTTAACTCATTTCCACAAAGTTCTACATCGTAACGATCATATTTTTAAACTCTTTGAGATACCAATAAAGAGTGGAATTAATAATATGAGTCGTTTGCTTCAAGATTTGTAATATTCAATATTGTATATTTCATATTTGGAATGACAAATTTATTATTAACTAACATATCAAGTGATTTGGATTGGGAGGTTGTTAAAAACTAGTATATACTTATTAATAGACTATTAATTAATAATTCTTATCAAGCATAAAACTAAAAATACCTCATAACTACGATAATCTAATTTTGCAACTACTTAAAAATCTGTAATAATTCTACTACTTCACTAATATTTTTTATGACTACACAATTTAAATTGAATGATAATAGTTTAAATATTTTTAATAAAAATATAAAAAATTATTGAAATATTATAAATCATGAACTCGCTAAGCCCTTAGTATAATCTTTTAAGGTACCGTTTGGTTGGGAGATAAACAGAGAATAAAGGAGTTTATCCTCCTTATTCTACCAAACGAGATGAAAACTATTCCTCTCTTAGCGGGTTATTCTAGAATAACCCGTTAAATAACCCGTTAAGAGAGGAGAACTACTATTCTTCCCTCACCATGGAATAGCAACTCTTGTCCTTTATTCTTCCCTTTAATAATAATTTATTTATTAAACTATGATAATCAGTATATTATATTCTTAACAAATCAAATTCTTAAATAATTTTTTCTATTAATTAGTTTCTAATAATTATAAAACATTGCTAATTAATAACTAATTAACTTATTTAGTTATCTACTATTCACTTGAATTACTAAATTAATATATATTTAATTAAATACTTGAACAAATAATTTATTATTTATAATCAATCACTAATCAAATAGTAAACTAATTAATATGTTTATTCAAATAATAACTAATATTTATATTAATTATGTAATTAATATTTTAACTTATCAACTTAATTTATTAACTAACTGTATAATTAAGTAACTAGCTACGCATTTAATTATTTTTAAATAATTAAGTAACTAATTAACATGCTTCTTCACCATATTATACAATATTCCTAGTTAATTAATTAATTAACTCGTTAAAATATAATTTTATTAATAATTAACATGCTGCTCCATCATGTTATATAATATTGGCCTTTTTGCATAAAAATTCCACTAGTTTTGGACTTTTGCAAAATTGGTCCGCATTTTTCGTTTTTGCAGATTCGATCCGGATTTTCAGCAAACTGACCAAAATACCCTTGTTACTTTTTCTCTTTCTCTCTCCTCTTTTTTTTCTCTCTCCTCTTTTTTTCTCTCTTCTTTTTTTTTATCGCTCTTTTTTTTTCTCTTCGAAGAAGGCGGCCGAGGCGGAGGCGGAAATGGCCCGCCTCGCCTCTGCCCCTCACGACCTCGCCCTCGCCCTCGCCCTCGCCCGCGCACCCCCGCCCTCCTCGCCTCAGACCCTGCCGAGGCCGCGCCTCACCGCGACTCTTTTTTTTTTTTCCCTCTCCGACCCTCCTCCACCTGCCGCCACCGCCGGCGACGAAGAAGAAGTGCTTCTTGGGGCCGGGAAGCACGCCGGCGAGGGAGGGAAAAAATATAGTTACACTCCGGCGAGGGCGGTGGGTCGTGAAAAAAAAAATTGTAATAAAAATAAAAAATATTATTTTCCTACTGAAAAGAACAAAAAAATAGAGAAAAATAAAGAAAATGATGAAATTACACTGTTAAAAAAAATTACACTGTTTAAAAAAATATTTGCACTGTTTTAATGAATGTTGCACTATTTAAGAGAGAAATTACACTCTTTTTAGATAAAATTTACACTCTTTAGGCCAAATTACACTATTTAGAATAATGTTGCACCATTTCTTTCTCTTCCTCTTCTTCTTTCTTCTTCCTCTACTCTCCATCTTCATCCCTTTTCTCTCTCTCTTTCCTCACACTCCAAAATAATTTTGAACCGCTGCGGTCGAAGCCGGAGGAGGAGCGGTCGTAGTCGCGGGGGTCGAAGAGGTAAACGGAGAGGAGGAAGCGGGAGGCGTCGGCGGCGGCGCGCGCGGGGGTGGTGGTGGTGGGCGGGCGGGCGGGCGGGGGGGTGCGAGCGCAGGCGGGCGCGGCGAGCGCAGGGGGCGGGGGCGGGGGCGCGATCCCCCGCTAGCGCGATCCCCCTGCCCCCCCCCTCTCCCCCCGGGACGCGCCCCCTAGGGGCGCGTGCGCGTGCGCGTGCGCAGGGGGCAGGGGGCGCACCATGCGCCCCCTGCGCCCCCTGGGGGGCGCGTGCGCAGGGGGCGCACCATGCGCCCCCTACGCCCACCAGGTGGGGGGGGGGGGGCCCAGGCCCGGGCCCGGGCGGGCGGGCGCAGCCCGCGCCTGCGCCTCTAGGGGCCGCAGGGGACGCGTCCCCTGCGCCCCCCCCGCGCCCCGCCGCCGACGTGCTGCCCCCCTTTTCCCCGTTTTATATTCTCTTCGCCCCCCCGCGCCCCGCGCCCTCGCCGCCGACGTGCTACTCCCCCGCTCGCCTCTCGCTCGCCTTCGAGATTCTTGACCGCGGGAAGATGGACGAAAAATAAAAATACAACGAATGTGTAAAATAGTACAATAAATGTGTAAAATAGTACAACAAATGTGTAAAATAGTGCAACGAAGGTCAAAATAGTGCAACTAAGGTGTAAAATAGTGCAACGCAGAGCGGCCGAGCTTAGTTGCACCATTTTACACCTTAGTTGCACTATTTTAATCTTAGTTGCACCATTTTGATCTTCATTGTACTATTTTTCATCATTTTGCACTTTTATTGCACAATTTTACACATTCGTTGTATTTTTATTTTTCGTCCATCTTTCCGCGGTCAAGAATCTCGAAGGCGAGCGGGAGACGAGCGGGAGTAGCGCGTCGGCGGCGGCGAGGGCGCGGCGGCGGGGGGGCGAAGATAAACGGGGGAGAAGGGAGAGGGGAGGGGGAAGGGGAGCACGTCGGCGGCGGGGCGGGGGGCGGCGGGGCGCAGCCCGCCCGGGCCCGAGCCCCCGCCCCGGCCCGGGCCCGGGCCCCCTCCGGCCCCCCTGGGTGGCCCGCGCCCCTGCGCCGGCTGCCGGCTGCGCCCGCGCCCGGCACCCCCGCCGGCTGCACCCGCGCCCACGCCCGTCGTCGTCCTCGTCGTCCTCCTCCTCCTCCTTTGAGGCTTCCTCCTCGTCGTCGTGCTCCTCCTCCCCGCCTCCCTCCGGATTCCGGGTGCTTCCTCGAAATCCGCCCCGCGCCGCGCGGCCCGGAGAGGGAGGTGACCGGATCGAGTTTGGTTGGAAAGAAAGAGTGCAAAGAAATAGTGCAACGAGAAGAAATAGTGCAACGAGGTAGAAGAAGAGAAAAAAAAATGGTGTAAAGTTTTCTAAATAGTGCAACGTTGGCCTAAAGAGTGCAACTCTTTTCTCAAATAGTGCAAAGAAATTACAGAAATTACACTCTTTGAAAAAAGAGTTGCACTCTTTAGGCCAACGTTGCACTATTTAGAAAACTTTACACCATTTTTTTTCTCTTCTTCTACCTCGTTGCACTATTTCTTCTCGTTGCACTATTTCTTTGCACTCTTTCTTCCCAACCAAACTCGATCCGGTCACCTCCCTCTCCGGGCCGCGCGGCGCGGGGCGGATTTCGAGGAAGCACTCGGAATCCGGAGGGAGGCGGGGAGGAGGAGCACGACGACGAGGAGGAAGCCTCAAAGGAGGAGGAGGAGGACGACGAGGACGACGACGGGCGTGGGGCGCGGGTGCAGCCGGCGGGGGGGCGCCGGGGCGCGGGTGCAGCGGCGGGGGCGGGGGGCGCGCGGGCGCGGGGCGCAGCGGGGCGTGGGCGCGGGGCAGCCGCCGGGGCGGGGGGCGGCGGGCGCGGGCGCAGCCGGGGGGCAGGGGCGCGGGCCACCCGGGGGGGGGCGGGGGCGGGGGCCCGGGCCCGGGCGGGCGCGGGGAGCAGGGGGGCGCGCCCCCTGCGCGCGCGCAGGGGGTGCGCCCCCTGCTCCCCGCCCCCGTGCCCCCCTGGCGTAGTGGGCGCTCTCTGCGCCCCCCTGGCGCAGGGGGCGCAGGGAGCGCCCCCTGCGCCCCGCCGCCCCTCGCCGCCGACGTGCTCCCCTTCTCCCCTCTCCCTTCTCCCCGTTTATCTCTTCGCCCCGCCGCGTCCTCGCCGCCGACGCGCTACTCCCGCTCGTCTCCCGCTCGCCTTCGAGATTCTTGACCGCGGAAAGATGGACGAAAAATAAAAATACAACGAATGTGTAAAATTGTGCAATAAAAATGCAAAATGATGAAAAATAGTGCAACGAAGATCAAAATGGTGCAACTAAGGTTAAAATAGTGCAACTAAGGTATAAAATGGTGCAACTAAGCTCGGCCGCTCTGCGTTGCACTATTTTACACCTTAGTTGCACCATTTTGACCTTCGTTGCACTATTTTACACATTTGTTGTACTATTTTACACATTTATTGCACTATTTTACACATTCGTTGTATTTTTATTTTTCGTCCATCTTCCCGCGGTCAAGAATCTCGAAGGCGAGCGAGAGGCGAGCGGGGGAGTAGCACGTCGGCGGCGAGGGCGCGGCGGGGCGAAGAGATAAACGGGGAGAAGGGGAGCACGTCGGCGGCGGGGCGCGGGGGCCGCAGGGGACGCGCGGTCCCCTGCGGCCCCTGGAGGCGCAGGCGGGCGCGGGCTGCGCCCGCCCGCCCTGGCCCGGTCCTGGGCCCCCCCCCCCCCCCACCTGGTGGGCGTAGGGGGCGCATGGTGCGCCCCCTGCGCACGCGCCCCCAGGGGGCGCAGGGGGCGCCCCCTGCCCCCTGCGCACGCCCCCAGGGGGCGCCCCCAGCGCCCCCTGCGCACGCGCACGCGCCCCTAGGGGGCGCGTCCCGGGGGGGAGAGGGGGCGCAGGGGGATCGCGCCCCCGCGCCCCCGCGCCCCCTGCGCTCGCCGCGCCGCCTGCGCTCGCACCCCCCCCCCCCCCGCCCGCCCGCCCCCCACCACCACCCCGCGCGCCGCCGCCGACGCCTCCCGCTTCCTTCTCTCCGTTTACCTCTTCGACCCCCGCGACTACGACCGCTCCTCCTCCTCCGGCTTCGACCGCAGCGGTTCAAAATTATTTTGGAGTGTGAGGAAAGAGAGAGAGAAAGGGGATGAAGATGGAGAGTAGAGGAAGAAGAAAGAAGAAGAGGAAGAGAAAGAAATGGTGCAACATTATTCTAAATAGTGCAATTTGGCCTAAAGAGTGTAAATTTCATCTAAAAAGAGTGTAATTTCTCTCTTAAATAGTGCAACATTCATTAAAACATTGCAAATATTTTTTTAAACAGTGTAATTTTTTTTAACAGTGTAATTTCATCATTTTCTTCATTTTTCTCTATTTTTTTGTTCTTTTCAGTAGGAAAATAATATTTTTTATTTTTATTTTTTTTCTTTACAATTTTTTTTTTACGACCCACCGCCCTCGCCGGAGTGTAACTATATTTTTTCTCTCCCTCGCCGGCGTGCTTCTCGGCCCCAAGAAGCACTTCTTCTTCGTCGCCGGCGGTGGCAGCGGGGACGGCAGGTGGAGGAGGGTCGGAGAGGGAAAAAAAAAAAGAGTCGCGGTGAGGCGCGGCCTCGGCGGGGTCTGAGGCGAGGAGGGCGGGGGTGCGCGGGCGAGGGCGAGGGCGAGGTCGTGAGGGGCAGAGGCGAGGCGGGCCATTTCCGCCTCCGCCTCGGCCGCCTTCTTTGAAGAGAAAAAAATAGAGCGATAAAAAAAAGAGGAGAGAGAAAAAAAGAGGAGAGAGAAAAAAAAGAGGAGAGAGAAAGAGAAAAAGTAATAAGAGTATTTTGGTCAGTTTGCTGAAAATCCGGATCGAATCTGCAAAAACGAAAAATGCGGCCCAATTTTGCAAAAGTCCAAAACTAGTGGATTTTTTATGCAAAAAAGCCTATAATATTCCTAGTGAATTAATTAATTAACTTGTTAAAATATTATTTTATTAATAATTAACATGCTTATTATTTAAATAAAATATTATTATTTTATGACAATAATTACTTTTATTCCTATTATTTCAATCTAACCATCCAAAAGTAATTTTTCTTTTCTCTCTGAACAACCCAATTTTCATCCAAATAAAAAATTATTCTAATCTTTGTATATCCCACAAATAACTTTTATTTCATGAATAAACAAGAATAATTTATTTCTGAACCAAACAAGGCTTTAGTGTAAGTTTGAATATGGAGATCACATGCTTTAAAGTGTAGAAGAATTTTTCTTTTTTCATTAAATTTAGCCAATCACAAGAATAGTTTCTTTTCCTTTTTTTTTTTTTTTTTTCTTTGTTTGTTTGTGGTGGGTATCGTCGTAGGGTTAGTTTCCCACGCCAGTGACGTTAACGGGTTGACATGGGAGATGGATAATAAAGCCTGTGCTGTTTTTTTTTTTTTTTTTTTTGGTAATTGCACATTTGGTCCTCAAACTATAAGACTAGCAACACTTTAGTCCTCAAGCATTATTTTATTATAATTTTTTACTTGAATTTTTAGAAATGTTGCAATCAAATTCTATAACCTAACTTTTTTGACTAAATATTGATATATTGCTAATGTAGAAATAATATAGTAGTGCTATGATTATGTTGTGCTAATAATTAAGATGCTATATTAATTTTATATCAATAATATGTTAACATTTAATCAACCAAATTGGATTATGAGATTGCAAAATAATTTTGAAAGTTCAAATAAAAAATTATAATAAATTAAAGTTTGAGAACTCAAGTATCACGTCGCCTATAGTTTGAGGACCAAACGTGCAATTTTCCCCCTTTCTTTTTGTTGTGCAAAAATCCGGCGCTTGCTTTTCTGTAAATGTGCTTTTAAATTTTTATTTTCCACAATTACATCTTCTAATATTATCAAATAGTGTAATAAACTCTTTCTTTTCGATCGAAAATACTAATTAAACAGTCGTTCCAATCGAATATATTGTGCATAATTTTATAAGATTTTTAAATATAACGAAACATATTTTTTTCTCTTCTGATTTAAATAATTAATCATAACACACGTATACATAGAGTCCGGCTACTATGCTATCAATAGCACAAAGTACTTGGTGCTACCAATTTTTTCGCCGTTAGATCTACCTCTTTGACCATTTCCATCCATTAGATCATACTATTCAACCAACCACCCACTCAACACTAGGGGACCACTATAATCCTAACCGCATATCCTTTCATTCAAGGGCCGAAAATCTAATAGCACCAATGACTTTGTGCTATTAATAGTATAATAGCATAGTTCTATATATATATATTTTTATATCTATACTATATATAAAAATATATATTTTGAATTTGAGTATGTCAACAGATTCATTTTTGGCGGGAATAAAAAATTTCTCTTTCTCACCTAACAACAAAAAAGGTAATTTCAAATCAACCCCTCTAAACTTTAAAATGTTATAGAGCCTTCTCCAAAATTGGATACATCACTAATACCCCTAAACATAGCTTTAAACCCTTCTATCGTCAATACCTCTAAATCCTATGCCCTCTTATATATACAAAAGCACTCATGACATTTTCTAATTTAGAGGAGTATTTATAAAATTATAATTTTGTGAGAAGGCGTGGAAGAAATTAATCCATAAAAATAAGATATTTATTTTATCATTTGAAAATTATGCTTCAAAACGATCTGTTTTTCAAATTTAAATTATTTAAAAATAAATTATCTAAAAATAAATGTGACGTGAATTGCACGTACTAGCGTATATATAAATATAAAGTTGAGCTAGTATATATTACTGATAGTAAATGAAAATTGTTTAATATCAACTTTTTGGCCATTGGATCAATATTATTCCACCTATCCCTACTAAATCGTAGGCATTCAATGACTAAAAAGTTGATGGTAAACACTATTTTTTTACTATAAATAATATTTTAGCTTCAAATATATATATATATATATATATATATATATATATATATAAAGTCCTGTTATTATCCTCTTAAGATGATAGAAGTTTTTATCTTATCAAAGTCATTTTGAATGATGAGGACTCCAAATTGATAATGGGCACCGTTGAAATTGATCTACACTATTAAAGATATTTAAAAATTAAATTTTATAATTTTTAAAAATTATTATCAAATTCATCGAAGAGTCAAAAATGAAAGGTAAAAATTAAATAATCTTATGGAAATAGAGGTTAGGATTTCTCAATTCATGATCGGAGTTATTAAACGTTATCTAAATGGTATAAATAATTTTCTATCAAAAATTCAAGCGGTTTAGATTGCTCTAAACCGTTAAACAAGCCAACGGCTTATATAGGCCGTCAAAAACTGTCAATTTTGTGAATCTTTGACCACTATGTAAATAATTTTTAAAAATTATAAAATTTAGTTTCTAGACACTTCAAATACTCTATATCAACTTTCACAGTTTCGATCATCGATTCGGAAACTCTATCTTCAAAAATAACTTGATAGGACGAAGGTCTCTCTTCTCCAAATATTCTATATATATAGAGATAGAGAGAGAGGTAGCAAGCTAGCAGCTTTATTCATTTTTTATAAATAAAGTCAGATAGAAACATAAAACAACTAAGTTTCGATCTTAGAATCTTGACTACCAATCATCAAGCAATTTGCCAACTGCACTAGGAGCCAGATATATGTTTCTAAAAGTGCTAAAGTTTAGAGTCTCTACACTTTCATTTTCGGTAAAAACCAAAAGAACTTACATGAACTATGTTTTATTTTGAGTCTACTATCCGATTTTTTTAAAAATTGATATTATCAACTAATATTTCAATTTACTTGATTTGAATCAGTCCACAATAATGTAACTTTAATTTTTAAGATAACTTTTACTTTAATGAACTTATAGTTGTAAGAATTATATAAAACATACCAACTAAATCGGTAAAGATAAACGACGTATTCAAATTTTAAAATTAAAAAAAATTTGACGAATTCAAATTAAATAAATTAAATTTTTAAATAAATAAAAGACTAAATTACAGAAAACCCTCCTTGTCAATACCCACTTTTTCACTTTCCCCCTCTGTTATTCAAAAACCTACACTTTGCCCCCTCCCAAAAAATAAAAAATGTCCACAGGGGTTACGGTGTGACAAAATGATCAAATTGCCCTCATCTTCTTCGTCTCCTCCCCGATTTTGCTCATCCCGCATCCTCGCCGCGCCTCCCTCGACCCCAGCTCCGACTCCATTTCCTCCACCCGCTTTCCTGCTCCTCCAGCACCCTCGCCGCCCCTCTATTTCGGCGATTGTATGGAGGAGATCGTGGTGGGTATCGGCGGAGAGGTGGGCGAGGGCGAGGGCGAGGGCAAGGGCGAGGGTGGGGCGGCGGAGGAGGGCGAGGGCGTATGTCTGGTCACGGATGGAGGAGTGCGCGAAGGCGAGCGAGGGCGAGGCGGCGCGGCCGAGGATGTCGATGAGGAAGGAAGATGAAGATGAGGGTTTCAAGAGTATTTTGGATATAAAAAATAGAATATAAACGGAACTCTAGCGGAACACTGACGGCGGGAGGACAAAGTAAATATTTTTTATTTTTTGAAGGGGCAAAATGTGAGTTTTTGAATGGCATGAGAGAAAAATAAAAAAATAGGTATTGACAGAAATTTTTTTTGTAATTTAGCCTAAATAAAATTAAAATTTTGTTTGCCGTATAAACAATATCCTTAATCATCACGAGGCTCCGGCGATTCTCCACCGCCCATTCCACGCCTCGCTGATGCTATCGTCATCATTGAGAAAGTTGGCGTCTAGCGGAGGGTGGGCCACCACAGGACCCTACTTTTGCCCGACGTTATCTTCACCCGCCCAAATTACTTACCAAACATTTTACAATCTGTCGAATCAATCAAACCAATTTTTTTTTGTTCAAGAAACCGACGGTTAGGAATGAGCGTTATTCAGTTCGAACCAAATTATAAAATCAAATCGATCCAAAATATTTGGTTCGGTTTAATTTTACGTATAATTCAGTTTGGCTCTATCTAAAAATTTTAAAAATAAAAAAATTACATAAAATAAAATTTTAGTAATTTAATACACGATAGTCGTATTTTAAAAAAATTATTTTTAATTTTAAATATAATCAGATGTTAAGGGATATTCGTTATTATTTTTAGTAGTTTAAAAAGAACGGTTCGGTTCTCTCCACTAATTCGGTTCTATTCGATTCGGTAAAAAACTGCAAAAATCAAACTAAACCACCAGCAAATTTTTTTTTTTCTAAGCTAACAATATAAAGTAACTAGATTCAAACATGAGATCTTCGGATATAAACCATCAAATTTTTATTCAACTACGCTAGATATGATCAGTATCTCTATATACTATTTTTTGCTGAATTTTCTTAGGAAATAGTAACCTGCATACAAATTAATTACAAAAAAGGAAAAATTATTTTATGGGGCGGTTGTTTGGGATTTTTTTTGTATTTAGCCTTCTTAAAAAAATATTTTTATAAATAATCCAACAAAATTTATATTTGCAAGATTGGCCCTATCCCCGCCACGCAAGCGTCACGCGAGCGTCACGTGAGTGGTAGGTAAGATTAAGTTGAACACGGTGAATGATTCACCGTGTTCTTCCTAAATCCTAAATCCCAAATTTTACGTAATATTTTAAATCCTAAACCCTAAATATTGCGTAGTTTTTTTTTAATCTTAAACCCTAAATATTACGTAATATTCTAAACTTTAAACCCCAAATATTACGTAATTCTTTCTAAACTCTAAACCCCAAATATTACGTAGGATTTAAGAAGAACACGGTGAATCATTCACCGTGTCCAAACACGTGAATTATTCACCGTGTTCAACTTAATCTAACATGCCGCTCACGTGGCGCTCGCGTGAAATTTGCATGGTAAAAATTGTACCAATCTTATAAATATAAATTTTATAGAACTATATATAGAAATTATTTTTCTAAAGAAACTAAATATAAAAAAAGCCCGTTGTTTGCGAGGTTTTTATATATCTGGGTTGGATCCACCTCCACTATTGCCACGAAGGACAGGATCTGATACACGGCAAGTCGACCGGTGATTGACATGTCGCCTTTCTACAGGACAAAATAGTGGGGCCCAAGAAGCATCATCCAATCAACCACCGACACGTCGCACAACAGCGTAGATATACACCTACGGGGGAAACAGCAGGTGACCCCCCAAAATAGTAATTAAATTTTTTTAAAAAAAAAGCGAAGAATTGGGAGCCGCAAAACGACGAGCGAGGAAAAGCGTACGTGGCGCGTGGGCGATGC
Organism: Puya raimondii; assembly: GCA_016920855.1. Classification (NCBI taxonomy): domain Eukaryota; kingdom Viridiplantae; phylum Streptophyta; class Magnoliopsida; order Poales; family Bromeliaceae; genus Puya; species Puya raimondii. The sequence goes on from JABWPP010000050.1 coordinate 92,277,631, forward strand.
GAAGAGAGGGGCAAAAAAGTAAAACAATATATATATATATAAATAAAATAAAAAATAAAAAAGAAAAAAGGTTGAGCGCGCTTTTGACGTCGATTGGTCCCTTGTAAACCCGCATATTCCATGGAATGTACTTCGCCATGCATCACCCCCCATTTGCCTCTTCCCCTTGTTACTATTATTTTTAAATTATTTATTTATTAATTATTATTATTATTATTATTTAATCTACCATTACAAACTCTTCCAATGAACCTAGCACATGGCATTATTCATGCCTCTAATAATGATAATAATAATAATAGTAATAATTCATGCATTAGACCAAAAAGATGTTCCCTACATTCAACTTCCAAATAATTCATGCTCATAGCCTTTTCCTAGCTAAATGATGTGCATGTTAGTATATACATATAAATATATATATATGCAACATTTTTTTTTAGAGAAATAAGTCAAAAATCTACAAGGTATTATGTTGTGTGAGAATTTGAGTGGCTTATTACATTAGTTGTTAATTTCATGATCTTCAATTTGCTAGATATAAGATTATTTTTGCAACAAATAAATTTGAACCATGTGTTTCTTCAAGGAATGATCAGTGTACAAATATTGCTATTTGCTGTCCAAATATATCTTTGTCAATAGGTTAATTTCTATATATAAGAAAAAAGGAAATAAAAAGTATTTAATAAACTCAAAAGTACTCTTAAATAATAAACTAATTTATAAATGATTCTATAGGCATAGTGGAGCATGCAACAACTTGTTTGAAAATGACCTATCAACATTTCAACACCTTGTAAGTAAAGTGCAAGTACTATTTTACCTTTTTCAATTTCTCTTTTTCCTTCCTATCATCTTCATGGACTAGCTTGCTTGTTGCTAGATTCCCCATAGCTATTACAATGATTCCTAATTTTGGTGAGAACTACATGCATTATTTTCTTTTTCGACTAGTTTCGATGCGAATTTCATGACGAAAGAGATTGCGAAACATTTCACGGGCTTCGTCATGCTGAAAAACATTGCGGTTACGGAGAAGGCACTTCCTTTTTCCATCGAAACGTGTTTGAGTTAGGCACTAAATTTGGCTTGGTCGTGAGATTAATTGCCAAACTCTAGATAACTCGCTCATTTCGAGTTCTTAATGCAGAGTCCATACGCTAAAGGTATTATACAATTAATTTACGAAATGGCCATGTGTGCTTCGACGATTCTTTGAAGAAGAAGAAGAAGAAGAAGAAGAAGAAGAAGAGTGTAGTATTGGATATGTTTTTTTTTTTATTTGAACGAGTATGATATATGTGATTAGATGGATAAATAGAATTAAAGATAAAGAACAATATGTAAGTCATCTCCTCAATCTTGTGAAGTAATACTCTTTGACTTTTTTTAGCTAAGTTTGTCTACAAAAATTGGCAGCTTATTTTCAAGCACAAATTAAATTACTGTTTGATTTTTCTTCTTTTTCAACGCAAATTATTAATGGAACATAAAATGGAAAAAAGAATCCTTCAAGCTTAACTAGTAACTAACTTTATATAAAACCAACTTTTTGGACATATTGTAATCTTATTAAAGAGTAATTTTATCATATGATATATGCTTGATAAATTCCAGCGCACGTTACAACAATAAGCAAAATTCAGAGATTTCGTTTACACCAATTCACAATATTTTTTACAGTTTTTTTTGTTGTTTCTCGCTACTGTTAAGAAAACATCCAAACACCTCATTGTGAATATAAATGCTGTATTTTGTGAAACAACAAAAAATCTCAAATTTCTAGCTAAGTGGCAAAGGGCTTGGTGGTTGGTACCCGAGGTCCCGAGTTCGAATCCTAGTTGATTCACATTTCCAGCTAAGTTTATTTCTAAATGAAATAAACGAAGCGGGTAGCGTAGGATTATTATACAACCATATATATAAGGAAACATATGTAGCTTCTTACCAAACCAAATTTGTATCAAAATTGGTTTTGGGTGTACAAATAGGAGAAGCATTTAGTTGATAAAACCTGGTAAAAGGGGGAAAAAAAAAGAAACAAAAAAGAAAAGAAAAAAGATTCTTCATGTTTCTTACTAGGTTGCAAAAGGTACGGAGTCACCAAATGCGGCTTACACCATTCAAAGATCCACGTTTAGACCAATAAATCCACGCAATCTTAAAGTCAAATTGGCTTGCATTGAATCCACTGATTATGTTGGAAAATAATAATAAATAATAATAATAATAATAATAATAATAATAATAATAATAATAATAATAATAATAATAATAATAATAATAATAACAATAATAATAATAATAGTAATAATGGACTCATCTTTATTTAGGAAAAATATAGATTTATTAAATGCAATCAAATATGAATGATAAGTAATATTAGATTCAATAATAATACCAACACAATGTAGAATTGATTTTCAATCTTTGTTCCTTTATTTGGAATGAGTTTCATTATTTACTTTTGCTGCATGATTTATAAAAAAAGATTAGAAAGATTTTTGTTGTTGTTGAACTGATAACATTTATCTATTCTGATTTATAATTCTACGCAAACTTGTTAATGTAAAAGATGTCAAACAGGGAGTTGATGAGGGCACATTAACTTTGAACTCATGAAAATTAAAATTCATGGTTAAAAATAGTAAATTTTTTATTACTTTTAGTTAGATAAGTTGAAATTTTTATTCAATTCAGTAGCTGAATTAGTTTTTAACGTTTAATTATTTTACTACTGTGGACTATTTTGAATTGATTATCAAATCTTTCAAAAATTTGACGTTATTATCCTACCTTTTAATTTTTTTTGTTCGAGTCAGTCAACAATACTTTGACTTTAAAATTTAAGCTGAACGCTTACTTTAATAAATTTATAATTGCGAGACTTACATAAAATGCTAATTAAATATGTAAAAATAAACGACATATTTATATTTTGAAGTCAAAGTATCATTGACTAACTCAAATCAAAAAAAAAAAAGGGTGGATAATAAAATCCATATTTCGAAAGTTCGAATCATCAAATCAAAATGACCTATAGTTTAGGTAGGTTTTATAATTTTTACCTTAAAAGACAAAAAATAATAATTCGGAGGGCTTATTTCTAATTGAACAGTAGTTGAGGAGTCTTCATAAATTTTTATCTAATAAAGAAAAAGCCAAATAAACCCTTTAACTTCTCTCTCTCTTTGTCCATCTCGTTCCCTCCTCTCTCTCTCTCTCTCTCTAAACCATATTATTGTATTTTTATTAATCTTTTCCCCATCAAAATGATAATACTCGATCCAATTATTATTATTTTATTTATATAATCCGACTCTTTTTCGTAGTCTCTCTTTATAAATAACGCACGAAATCCTGTTCCTACAAGAAGAAGAAGAATAAGCGTGGTACAATCGCATAATTTGTTCTCCGCAATCGCGATGAGATTGGAGATGGGGACGCAGAGGGGTTCCGACGCGTGCGACGCCCCCCACGAGATCGAGAAGCGGCGCGAGTATGCGGCGGCGCCGCCGCCGGAGCCGCCGGAGGCGGTGGCGCCGCCGTGCGTGGGCGGCGGCGGCGGCGGAGGAGGAGGAGGGGAGGAGGTGTTGGTGCCGCCGATGAACTTCGCGGTGGTGGAGGAGGGGATCTTCCGCTCCGGCTTCCCCGAGAAGCCCAATTTCGGCTTCTTGAAGAAGCTCAACCTGCGATCGATCGTGTAACCCCCCGCATTACCCTTTGTTTCCCCTATTTCTCCTCTCTTTGGGCGATTTTCGGTCGTATTAGTCGCAAAGTGTTTGATCGGATTCAGGTACTTGTGCCCGGAGCCGTACCCGGAGACCAACACGGAGTTTCTTGAGGCGAACGCGATCAAATTGTTCCAGTTCGGGATCGAAGCTCGCAAGGTATTTTTCATTATTTTTTCAGTAATTTTCTTTTTATTTTGTTGTTATTCTTTCAGATTGGTTTGGGAGATTTTATTCATCTGTTCATGAATTGTTCTTGAGCTCTCCGCTGAGTAGAATCTTCGGGGCATATCCTTTTTGATATTCGTCGTTTACTATTTATTCTCGGAGTACGAGCAATGAGCAATCATATCTTAAAATTATTGGTTTTCTTTATCTTTCGTACATTTCGTATGATCAGGCATTGTGTGGATGCTACCAAATTATATATATGCTAGCTTATGCTTGAGTAGCTTCTATATTATTGCAATTCAAATATAATTACTTGAATTGTTAATTTCAAGTACTAAGACAAAAACATACAAAATTTATCTGAACTACAATGAATTTTTAACGGGGTGAATTAACTTTAGACCTCGTTAGTATCGTTACGATCACTTTTAAATAGAAATTATATGTACTTGGTTGTGCCGGCAGATAGACTTCTTTATTCTTCTCTAGATGTGGAACCACATCTGCTTCTGAAAAGCCACACAAAAAAAAGTAGCAGAAAAAGAAAGTCACTAGTAACTTTTTTATTTTATAGATGTATAGAAGTTTGTGTTTAATAGAAAAAGAAAAGCAACGGTACCGAACGAGGCCTTAGATTTTTTTATTTATTTTAGTATCTAATCTTTCAATGCTTTTGTTTTATGTTGGAACTTACCAACTAAATTGTTTGTGTTAGAAAGGTTTGAGAATATTCTGCCGAAATAACAGATTATTCCATAAGCTACAGTGTTATTGGTATTAAAAAACTAAAAGGAACAATTAAGTTCTGCAGAAGATGTACTGAAAGTTAAATGTAATTGGGTGATAAAATTACAATTTTTAAAGTTCTGATACGCATGTAGACACACTATAGTTCAAGCAAGACCTGTTAACTTTAACCTACTACTAGTTAATGCTGCTCCTCCCATGTCCTTTTTTTTTTTTTTTTTTGAGCAAGAGCTGGAAGAGAGGAAGATCCTCTCCCCCAAAACAAAAATTCTTCTATTATATATTAACAGGATGTATTTACAAATTTACAGGACAAAACCATCTATCTGTCAACTGAACAAAATAGATAAAGTTAGACCGAAATGATAAGACACTAAAAAGCAGAAGTTAATAGCAAAGTGCAGATCAAATCAAATATTAACATGATCAACACCAACTCGAGTTCCAGCACTTCGTTGATCACTTCAACCAACATGAGCATCGTCACCACCGAGACCTCCGGTATCTACCAAATCGTTTGAAGCGACACTCCCATGTTCCATTTAAATATCTCAAGCTATATTTGTTCAATGCTACCATCTTTTAACTTTGCCTGATAATCCAAAAACCTTAGTAATTACTACGAGTTGGTTTTTTGCTGATCTTATTAGTTATGTCCCTTTTCTTCTATCACATTGACTGACAATCTATAATGTCATATTAATGCATGAATTTAAGGTCAAAGAATCTATATTGACAAACTAAAGATCTAATGTCTCGTCTGATGTAGTTGAAACAACTTTAATGAAAATCACTGGCCTCAACACTATGCACTCCAACTGCCTTGCTCTTTTTATGCTTTTTAGGACCAATATTTTAGTCGTTTTTTTTTCTGGTCTGGGCTTGCTTGTTAAAGCTGGAATAATGCTGAATGTTGCTCTTCTTTCCATGAGATCCACTTGGTATGCACTTTACTGTGAAAGACTAAAATACATTGTTCAGCGAATAGCTACCGTAGAATAATTACTGGTTTGGACTGCCAACGAATTTGCTGCTTTAGAATTTTGCATAATTTATTATGGTCCTTCCCTAATGCTGTCAAGCTTTAGACCCATTAAAGGGACATCTTTATATGTCAAAATCTGATTGCGGGTCCTAGTGAGTGATAATTATTCAGCAATATTCTAACTTTAACTACTTTATTGAATTGACAGTGTGTATTGCTGGAGTGAAACACATAATGCTTTACACAGTTCATGAAATTCATTCATGTAACTCTTATGAGATACCCACCTGATTTCCAACCTTATAATTAACTCCAGTTGAAGTTCCACAGACTCTGTTGAACTCTTATACGGTTGAATTGAGGTATTAACTGCATGTCTACATCAGTCATTATCTTGTCTCCATGACTTAAGACTAAAGTGCACATAAGATGCATTCCTGTGTGTGTGCATATTCATATATTTTCAACCCTCCTGCTCCCGCCCGCTTGGATGCTTGCACAACTGGGTTATTCCGAGGCATTCGCCTTACACATTTGTCTTTGATCCAAGGATACGGGATCGTGCCGAAAACTTGCCGGCACGGTATGGCATGTTGCGTGTGCCAGGCCGTGCCAATGCGTGCCGGTCATAAAAAGTACATGTGTACCAACACATATTTATTTTCTGTAGCTATAAAATATTCTAATTGCTTACTTTGTATTTTTATCAATTTTTTAAAACTTTATTGAGAAAATTACTTACTAATTTAAAGCAAAAAGAGGGTTTTGAGCTGTATCATCGGTGTGGGGGCTGTATCATGCTGATATCTTATTGGCACAATACAGCACGGTGGATACAACCCGTGCCGAGGAGCACTTAGATCCTTGCTTTGATCTACTGGTAATTGCTAATTATCATATTTTTTCCAGCTTCCAAGATAACTTCGAAGGAATGAAGTCATCATCTTTGTTTCCAAAATTACTGTTTGTTGTTAGCACCGTAGCACGTGTCACGAGAAGTCATCATCTCCTTTTATCATTCTTTGGGTTTGCTTCCTTAACTGCCATGATGATTAATTTTCTGCTTCGGAAGTATTCCATTTGTCATGGCCTGTGAGAAACTTTCTCATTTTTCCAAGTAAGCAGATCTATTTAAGATCAAGAGGGACCAATTTAAGAGGATTATAGTTGAACTCATGGCAATTTCTTTTCATGCGTGACACAGCCATTAACTTTGCTGTATTGTTGAGAAAGTTACACTTTGGCATTTAGTGTATGATGATGCTTATGCATGGTTAGTGATTCTCTATTTCGCCTTTTGATTCTCATAAATAAAAAAAAAGATTTTAGTTAATTTCACTGCCAAAGTCCTTATGGAGGTCTTTGTAGTTCTCTTATCAATATGCTACTTACAACACAGTTTTTCTCAAGTAATTCTCTACCTTCTTGTTGTTCTTTTCCTTTTCCTAGATCTGCATATCAGTAGATACTAGTCTGTTCTTAACATTGCTCTGATATGTTACACAATTGCTGTATTTACATACTTTCTTCCGGATCCAAGCGAACATATTTTTCTTTCCTACCAAAATGGAAGATGCGACTCTCTTTTCCGTTCGTGTTTATATGAAGTCTCTTCCTAATTTGACATCATTGTTCTCTAGGTGGAGACTACCGCATAAAACCCATTACACTGGTGGATCTCTTTGTGCAATGCATATATGCATGTTAAACTTGCGCTGACTGCATGAATTACATGTGGGAAACAATACCTGCTCATGAAATCTCTTGCACTTACTTGAACTGGCTTGTTGAGGAAATGAGTCAGAATTTAACCATAGTTGACCTGATCCTACACTTAGGCCATAACCGACCTGCTAAAGCTTCGTATTATGAGCTTTCAACAGTTTTTACTACCTGACCCATTTTCAGGACCCAAAACACTGTGTATCTTAGTTGGGTTTTGATCCGAAAAATTTGACCCACTGGTCGTCCAAGTAGGGTTCTAGTCGGGCATTCTTCTCTTTACGAGTAGCAACTTCATATTTGTTCTTCATTTTATTTCAAGTTGTTCTATTTACCTCATCAATCCCTCAAATTCCATTTGGGAAAACTATCCAATCAAAATGCTTACTTGTGTGGATTTACTGGTGAATTAGCATATTGCAAAAGTATCTACGAAGTAAAGATATTCTTATACTCAACCTGAAGCCCAAAGAACCCGTGCTATCAAGCTTGTCCACACAATATAGAAGATGGAAGATTTACTTTTTCCGACAAATTGATCTTTTTACACCTTATTTATTAAATTGTTTATCTTTGAAACAGTGTGCCAAGATGACTTAAACTGTGAAACAAGTAAAAAAAGAAAAGAAAAAACTAATAATTTGTTATCTAAAACAATGTCTTTCTATGCAGGAACCTTTTGCCGACATCCCTGACGATGCAATACGAGAAGCCCTCAAAATCATCCTTGGTATTTAAGCAAGCTTTTAATTTTTGTACGTGCTGCTAAATATTAATTCATTTTACTGACTTCATACTTTTCTGTTTTCTTGTTTCTACTGTTTCAGACGAGAGAAATCATCCATTGCTTATTCATTGTAAAAGAGGGAAAGTGAGTGAAAAACTTCTTTACACTTTTTACCACCAAAATTCTATAACCAATAACTCTATCTCTCTCTATTTTTCTCTCTCAACAACAAAAAAAGGAGCAAAAACGAAGAATCAATATCTTTATACTAATTCTTCTGTTTTACGTGCTCATCCTTTTTTCAGCATCGAACTGGTTGTGTTGTTGGATGCTTTAGAAGACTGCAGAAATGGTGCTTGACTTCAGTATTAGATGAATACCAGCGTTTTGCAGCAGCCAAGGCGAGGATGTGCGATCAGAGGTTTGTGGAGTCATTCGACATTTCGAGCTTAAAACATTTGTCTGCCTCACATTTGAAGAGGTCATCTGTTGCTTGAATTTCTTTCTTTCTTTTTTTTTGGTTAAGCCATTAGAGCTCCGACCTTCTTTCCTGCGGCATGGAACATTCAGCAGAGAAAGTTAGAAAAACAACAGATATATAATATAATATAGGGAGATAATCTCTTGGACTTGATTTGGTTGGAGAGAGAGCCCCTTTCGTCATTAGTATACTCTTTACTACACAGCTTAGTTCATTATGGTCGTAAGTTCTAAGGGGTTTTACGGTTAAACTGCAAGAGGCATAACTTTTTTTGAGATCTCTTGCATGAATTATTTGGTCCAACTAAAGCTTACTGCATTTGTCTTTAGCTGGATATGATGTCTAATGCAAAAGCTTGGGTTTAGTTACACCAGTGACCTGTTTACTACTCTCTTGTGTTTCATGTATTTGTCGACTTTCGTGTATCAGTGAATTGTATATACTATGTACATAACAATCCTCGTGTGGCCGGACACATGGATTTAAGTAAATGAAAGGTGATTAAATGAGAGTTAGGAGTGTGGAAAGATTTGAGTTCTAGATCTTGTGCTTTGTGCTGTGTTAAGTAATAGTCTTTTTTCCCCCCCTTAATAGCTTAAGCTACCAGAACACGTGTAAATACTGTGTGAATAAGATGTAAACGCTATGTATTTAACAATAGTTATTGATTGATAATTGGTCAAAACACCGGTCTGAATAGCTCGAGTTTGCATGTTTTGTTTTTAAATTTTCTCGAGAAAATGCTTTGGTTCGCTTTTAAAGAGTCTCCTATGTGTTGTTGATATACTGGCAACTTCTTGTGATACTTTGGATTTACTTGCATGGATTAATCAATTGACTCTGTTTCATGCACTATTCGTCTTCTAAGAAATCTTTTTTTTTTTTTTTTGTAAATTTTAAACATCTATTTTTCTGACTTAACTGGATTTAATCTTACTATCACTCAAACGAACTTTATCAAATATGGAAAACTTATGTCCATTAATTAATAAAGGAGAAGGTACATATCAAAATCACATTCGAAGTAAATCAGATGATATTGATTAGCTTATGGAGAATATTTGTTTTTGTTACTTCGTATCAGAAATGCATTAATGGTTCAAAACAAAAAGGCTAGGGTTTGATTCAGTAGTACATGCTTCAAAACAATTGCGATTGGTACATTAAACCTTTTTAATCCTGAATTAATTTAACAAACCACATGTGTAATAAAAATCGTTTTTCAAGTAAAATAATACTCAAAAAAGTTCGATTCATAATAACAGTAATATTACGTTGCTCTTTACTCGCTTGTTTCCTGTTTAATGCAAAAATATAGCTAAAACATTGGTATCTTGATGGTAAAGCATATGAAAAGCAACCAAAAAAAAAAAAAAAAAAAGCCAAAAAGAAAAAGTAGACCAAACAATAATCATCCTAACTAAAAGGCAAAAAGTAACTCAATTTATTTATTATAATCGCCCACATAAAATTTTACCATTCCAAGAGAGTGAACTTAAGGTTAGGAATAGTTCACAATTTCTTATTATATTTTATATTTTTATCTTTTAATTTGAGTAAAGGCCATGAAGAAAAGTTTATAAATCATATGCAGCAGCAGGAGTTGGGCTCCAGGACAATTGCTCCGAGGTCACAGCTGCCCCGGCTGTATCCCTGCTCCTGGCAATTTTCATCGCAATCGTCGTCGCACGGGCCGATGCATCGGATATCGGGCAGCGGCACGTGCGGAAAGTGGCCGCGCTTCTTCTTCCTCGTCGTTTCTGCTGCATTCACTGTAAAATAATAATAATAAAAATAAACTTTACTATCAAATTTACCAAAATATATAAGATGAACTAAACAAAATAATCTTATATACGCCGTAATCTGACATTATTTTACTATACTGAACCAAGCGTAGTGATACACCACTAATGATAATTTGAATAACAGACGTCAAATTACTAGTTACGTTGGGATAACTAGTCAGACCCCAATATAGATTCCTCGGTTAAGTAACCTATTAGCAACTTCAAAGAATTTTTTTTTTAAAAAATTATTCTAAAATAACTTACCTGAAGAAACAACTAAGGTGACAAGCACTATGAGCATCATCATTTTCTGAGTAGCAGCCATTTTTTTTTTTTTTTTTTTTCTTTCTTGTAACTTTATTATTTTAATTTGTTGCCTCCACTTTGGTGTTTCAGAGTCCTATTTATAGAGCATGCTTCATGGGGAGGAGAGTTCCCCATTTTAATTAAATACCCTTTTTATATTTTGCTAAATTGCCAAATTATCACCTTAATTTTCACAATAGTTTAGCAAAAATTGGTGCCCATGTTTTGTAAGCACTGCCCACATGAACAGTATGTTTAAGCAAATCCACACGAAAGATCTATCACCAAAGTTTCATGCGCTAAAAAATTTATGAATAATATATAAAATAGCCTTGAAAATTTCCCCAAAAAAAATATATATAATATCTTTTTTGATGGATCAAAATGTATTTATTGATTTTCAAAAATTTCTTCAGGCCTAACTATAAGGTTTACTAATAGGATTTGGGGTTTAGAAGGGTATTTTAAAAATAGAAGGATAAATTTAAAATTTTTGAGTAGTAGTAGTGAAGGGTATATAAGCAAAAGCCACAAAAGTTTAGTTTGATGAAAATGACACTACCCCGCCATTTGAGTAATGCTTCATTTTATTTAGGTTAGGATTTATTTAGAAAAATATTATTTATATATCTATATATAGGTGTAAATTTTACACCTCTCCCGTCCTATTTCATAAAATTCTTTGGATTTTTAGTGTTTTAAAAAAGTAATTGATAAAAAAATTTATGACCTTTGGATTAGTAGGTTGTAAGATTTATACTTAGAAATTGTTTGGTCCATGATTGGAATAAGAGTGAAAAATAAAATTGGATTGTAGTATAATGAAAAATAAAATAACGAATCATCCAAAAATACTTTAAAATGAAAATTGGAATGGACAATTTAAACATCTAAGAGTTTTAACAGAGGGTTTTGGTTAAGGAAAAGGAGAGTGATAAACAGAGCGGAAAGAAAGGTGCTCGTGAGAGAGAGTTTTGAGTGGTTTTCTATAGAATGGATCAATTCAGGAATTAAAATCGGATTGGGCTATAAATGGTTTGAGTCATTTTTATTCCAGAGTGGAATATGAATTGAAATCTGATCATATTAAACAAACAATAACTATCAGAATTAGTAAATTCCATTCCGATTCCAGTGTCTAAAATAGGTGAACCAAATAAGAGATTAGTCTATCGGTGTATAGGTATTGCGAGTAGGGATACTATACTCTTATGAGTATAGTCCCCTTTATACTCATAAGTTTTCGGCCGTTGGATGAAGAGATGTGCGGTTAGGATGATAGTGGTCCCCGATTAGAATGATAGCAATTTTCTGAATTTGAGTGGATGGTTGGTTGAATAGTATGATCTAACGGATGAAAATGGTCAAAGGGGTAGATCTAACGGCCGAAAAACTATGAGTATAAAGGAAACTATACTCATAAAAGTATAGTAGCCGGACTCTAGGTATTGCTCTTTTTTAAAATTTAGTTTAAGCACTAGCAACTATGTTTGAAACCTGCCAATAAAATTTTTCTTGAGTAGTGTGACCAGAACTCAGAATGCTTCCCTTAAAATTTATTGATATATCGACAAATATAACATGGAGAATTATAATACTAATTTGTGCATGGAGTTTAAATTATTATATAAGTTTGTTAATACATCAATAATTTGGTCAAACACAAATTTTAAATGAAATCCTCATCGCCGTTGCAGTCCGCGGCCATGCGCTCTGCCGCAGCCTGACCTTCACGATCCGTGCCATATTCGAGTCAACGTCGGCAGAGGGCGACATAAGAGAGCAGAGCACGACGTCGATGTGGGGGTGATGGAGGAGAAGGAGAAAGGAAAGGAAGTGGAAGGAGAAGGAGAGGAAGAAACTATGTCTCGTCTGCTCTCTTTGTTTTTATTGATTCATGAGAGAAATCACTCGTTGCTTATTCATTGTAAAAGAGGGAAGCTGAGCAGAAATAACTTCTTCACACTTTTCACTGCCCAAAAAGAAAAAAAAAGGAAGAAAAATCAATACTTTATACGAATTCTTCTGTTTTACATGTGATTATTATTATTATTATTATTAATATTATTATTATCGGTATCGAATTGTTTGCGTTGTTGGATGCTTTAGAAGACTGCAGAAATGATTCTTGACTTCAGCAATAGATGAATACCAGTAATAACTGAGACAGAAACTCCTCAGAGATTTTTATTAAAGAAAAAATAAAATTTGACAACACAACACTACCAAAATAGAGTGTTTCACCAACAAACTCTTAAAACAATATATCGCTAAAATACCTATAATCACTAAAAATCCATCACCAAACAAACTACAGAATAGCTACAATATAGGCTCTTCGGAAAATAAACAAGCAAATCAACAAAAAAACAAAAAAACTAAAAAACAAAACTATCAAGATGCATTAATATCATGATCGCAATCCTTCCTAGTTGAGCCAACAGCGTAATTTCTTCTAAGTCTGAAAATACAAGAATTCCTTCTTTTGCTCTTCACCAAGGCAAGGTTTTCCGATCAAAGGTCTGTATAATGCAGAGAAAATATATCTAGACTATAGTTTAAGATTAGGATAAATCCAGACCACAAAGTTCTAGAAGAAGAATAATAAAAATATCTTAAAGGAATTAACCAAGATCGTACAATTTCAATTTGAAACATACAATTTAAATTTTAAACTAAGATAGTATACAGACTATATATTTTTTAGAATAAATCGAATAAATTTTTGACCATTAAGTATGGTTGAAATTAGGACAAAATAAATTTGGACCGTAAAGTATGTATAGACCCCTCAGCTATAGGATATTTTGAAATAGACCTGTTGACTTTTCCTTAATTAAGAGCCCCTCAACTTCTACTTTTTTTTAATTGACTTCTTATGCTTAGATAAGTTTAAAAACTTTATCAAATTTGAATACTCTATTATTTATTAACCATTAATTATTTGATAAAATATTTAATTTTTTTACTAAAATTATTTAACTTTCAAAATAAAAAATAAACGTGGTCTCAATCAATGAAATAAAATTTGAGTCTCTGTACATTTTGTCCTTCCTTAAACTTTATTATAAATTACCGATGGAGAGGAGAGAAGACGATAAATGCAGCGGATCAGAGGCTCCTAACGAAGCGTCGTTGGAAGTCCCACCGAAAGAGAGAAAATTTTATCTGAAATTTTGCTTAAATTTTCCGAATCATTAATTGTAACTGTCATCTTACCTCGCCCTTGTTTACTCCCTTGCTTCTAAAATATTTATTATCTAAGTGGTAAAGCGCCTAAGGGCCTGTTTGGTTCCTTGAAAAATAGTAGAAAATTATTTTCGGGGAAAAAATTTTTTTGTGGAAAAGAATTTTTTTTAATTTGTGTTGTTTAGTTCGACGGAAAGGAAAATTAATTTTTCATGTATAGTATTTGGATGGTCAGAAGAAAAAATAAAAAATATTTTTTTATTTTTATTTTACTTGTTTGGTTAGTTGAAAATTTTGGTATATGAACACTTTATACAAAAGGAGGGTGAGATTACTAACCTTTTAAAATTTAATATAATACTCACAAACTATTTATAATATAAACAATAAATAAGTTAATAAAAATAATTTTAAGTATATTTTAGTGTAGATAAAATATTTTCACATAGGAGATGAAGATGACTGACATGACGGGTAGAAGATGGAGATAATTATGCCGTATATATATACATATATATATATAGAATCCAGCTACTATCCTTTTAGGAGGATGGGAGCCTTCGTCCTCCTAAATTTTTTACCGTTCGGATGAAAAGATGTGCGGCTAGGATGAGAGTGGTTACGGTTAGGTTGATAGTGGACCCCCTAGGGTTGAGTGGGTGGTTGGTTGAATAGTATAATCTAACGGTTGAAAATGATTAAAAGTTAGATCTAACGGCCAACAATTTGATAGGACAAAGGCTTCTATTCTCTTAAGAGGATAGTAGCCGGAAATATTTTCACATAGGAGATGAAGATGACTGACATGACGGGTAGAAGATGGAGATAATTATGCCGTATATATATACATATATATATATATATATATATATATATATATATATATATATAGAGTCCGGCTACTATCCTCTTAAGAGGATAAAAGCCTTTGTCCTATCAAATTGTTGGCCGTTAGATCTAACTTTTAATCATTTTCAACCGTTAGATTATACTATTCAACCAACCACCCACTCAACAATGCTATTGATAGCACCAAACACTTGATGCTACCAAGTTTTCTGCCGTTAGATCTACCCCTTTAATTATTTCCACCTGTTAGATCATACTATTCAACCAACCACCTACTCAACCCTAGGGGATCACTATCATTCTAACCGTACATCGCTTCATCCAAGGACCAAAAACCTAATAGCACCAATGATTTGGTGCTATTAATAGTTCTAGCCTAACCGACCGTCCCTAGCGCAAGTGGCAAAGGGCTTGGTGGTTGGTACCCGAGGTCCCGAGTTCGAATCCTAGTTGATTCACATTTCTAGCCTAATTCTATACATATATATAGTTTGGGAAGATAGAGATGACGGTAGAAGATGGTTAAAATGACGATTGAGTGGTAAACGTATATCAATATATTAAAAATAAATTTTTTTTTTACTCCTCAAAACGTTCGTAAGAAAAAAAATATTTTTATTTTTCTAAAAAAATTTAGAAAACGAAAAGAGAAGTTTCCGTGAAATATCAAAAATAATTTTCCAAAACATCTACTTTTCTTGCGAACCAAACACACGGAAAAAAAATTTCCAGCCTAAAATAAATTTTCTGGAATATTTTTCGAGGAACCAAACAGGCCCTAAACGGAAGAAAAAAAAAGTAGACGAAACCATCATCACAATACAAAATTAAAGAAAATCCTCAATCTATTATTGCATACATAAAGTATGACACTTTTAAGAACTTTGCCTTACGACCTTAATTAAGTAAAGGATAATTCACCATTTCTTATTTATTTTTATTTTTTGGTTAAATACTAAGTACTTTTTCAAAATTTAAAAATAACTTATATATATTCCTCCCAATTTAAATTAATCTGTATACCCCTTTAAACTTGTAACACCTTAAAAAAAATCCTTCCAATTAAAATTGAGTCAATTTTCATTAAATCTTCTTTAATTTCTCTGTATTCTTCTTCTACCGTTTTCTAATTCATCACTATAGCTTCTGATCTACTAAAAAGAAATGGCCCAGTGAAGAGAAGTATCTTCTATTAAATTATATTTTTTTCTTTTTTCTTTCCATTCAATTTCAAATTACTCTATATATAGTTTTTTTGTTGTAAAAGAAATTATATTGCTAAACCTACTAAGGCAAGATAGCAGAGAGGAAACTAGAAAAGATTAACAAAAATTAACAACAAATTTAATCGAAGGATTATTTTCATAAGATATTATAAATTTAGAAGGGCATACAGATTAATTTAAATCTTAAAGAAATATATAAGTTATTTTTATTCTTTATCTTTTATTTATGTTTTTTTAAATATTAGTGATCTCCCACGCAGTAGCAGTAGTTGGATCCGCGATCTCCCGGGTAGCAGGTGCCGTTGATAAATCCCTGCTCTTGGCATGTCTCGCTGCAATTCTCGTCTTGGCAAGTTTCGCTGCAATTTGCGTCGCATGGACCGATATTTATCATATCGCTCTCAGGCGCGTCAGCAAAGCGGCCACCCTTCTTCTTTGCAGGTTCTACTGCGTTCACTGCAATTTTAATTTTTTTAAAAAAAAGAAAGAAAAATTATATGTCAAAGTGTAAAATATCTAAATATAAATATATATATACAAAATATTATTTTCTAACATATTAAAGTTTCAGAGTTAATAGAAGATCGTGAGTTTGAGTCTCGCTACCATTATTTAATTTTCTCTTATTTAGTTGGCAGGATACCGTAGTTTAAACTGATTGGAACGATATTCTCTAGATCATGTTTTAGCATTAAATTGATAAGATTTGAATTCATGGACCCTTGCTTTAGTATCGTGTGAGATGATCTTTTGTCTTCAAATATTGGGGGGAAAAGAATTATTCTAAATAACTTACCAGAAGATAGAACTAAGGTGACAAGCACTAGTAACATCATCATCCTCAGAGTAGCAGCCATTTCTTCTTCTTGCTTGTGGCTTGGACTTCAATTTGTTGCCTCCATTTTTTTTGTTATTCCAGACTCCTATTTATAGACCTCAATTTTCATAATGTTTTAGCAAAAATTGGCGCCCATCTGTTGTGGGCACTGAACACTCGAACGGCATGTTTACGGAGTTTGATCCACACGAAAGATCTATCACGCAACTTTCGTGTACTAAAGAATTAGTTTGATAATTGATCTAGGAATGGAAATGGCAATTCCCCACCAATTTGAGCAATGTTTGGAGTAGTTTGTAGGGGCAAGGTTTTTTTCTTTTTTCTTTTTGGGGGGGAGAATGTATATCGACCATCTAAGATTTAGTTTTTTTACAAATAGACGTTTGAACTTTCAATATTAGCTGTCGTATCTTCTAAACTTTATCAAATAGTTCAATAGACTCTTTTTCTTACGTGAACTTACTATTGCACAGTCATTTCAATCAAATATTATATATATAAATAATTAGGCTGGAATGCTTATAATAGCACTAAGTAATTAGTGCTATTATGATTTCGGCTTTTGGAAGAAGGGATGTGAATTAGGCTGGAATGCTTCGTTTTTGGCCTTTGGATGAAGGAATGTGCAGTTAGGATGATAATGGTCCTCTATGGTTGGTGGGTGACTGATTGAATTGTATGATTTAACAGGTAAAAATAGTCAAAGGAGAAAATCTAACGGTGGAAAACTTGATAGCACCAAGTACTTTGTATTATTAGAAGCACCCCAACCGGCCTCTCTCTCTCTCTCTCTCTCTCTCTCTCTCTCTCTCTCTCTCTCTCTCTCTCTCTCTCTCTCTCTCTCTCTCTCTCTCTCTCTCTCTCTCTCTCTCTCTCTCTCTCTCTCTCTCTATATATATATATATAGAGCTATGCTCCTATAATATCGATAGTATCGGGACTCCGGTACTATAGTCTCATTTTCAATCTTAGGATGTTCAAATCAACGATCCACACCGTTAAAACTGATTTAAGGTATTTTAAGTTTTTAGAAATAAAATTTTATACTTTTTCGACATAGTTTACTTTATGATCAAATCATTTCAAAATTATCTATTTTAAATGGCTACTATAACGAGTTTGTACTTTAACGGTGTAGAAAAATCTAAATTTATTCAAATTTTGATAGATAATACTTCAAACTATCTAAATCAAGGTCAGTATATTTGATCTTGAATTCAAAAGTCCTATCCTTAAATTTTAACGATTGTTCAATTTCTACCGTCCAATTTGGCATGATTTTACTTACTAAGTAAACGATGTCGAAAAATTAAAATTTTATTCCTAAACCGAAATCATATTTAACGGTGCAGATCATTGATTTGAATACCCTAAGATCGAAAACGAGACTATAGTACTGGAGCTCCGGTACTATAGATAGTACAATAGCCTCATTCTATATATATATATATATATATATATATATAGAGAGAGTATGGTTATTGTGCTATTAATAGCACAATAGCCCTTGTGCTCCAAACTTTTTAGCCACCCATCAATTTTGATGGGTGGTTAGGATGAAAGAGAAAAGAAAAATTAAAGAGAAATTCAAAGAGATGAGAAATTAAGACATTCAATTTCTCTTCAATTTTTATTCTCTCTCTCATTCTAACCACCCATCAAAATTGATGGGTGGCTAAAAAATTTATAGCACAAAGGCTACTGTGCTATTAATAGCACAAAGGCTAAAAAGTTTAAATTATTATATGAATTTATCAATACAACAGTAACTTGGTCAAACACAAAATTTAAATAAAATCCAAAGCATTACCTAGTTTTCATAAAACATTTTAGTAGTTTATACTTGAAAATTTAAGATACTCAGCTATCATATATGATGCATTTTTGTCTCTAATTATTATGAAGCTCACAATATTATTATAAATTGTCTTTTAATTCTAAGGGTTATTTTCAAAGAAAATGAAGGTTATTTTTTATAGTGAACTAGTTGAATTGAACGGTCGGCTTATCTATACCTTCTATACTTCTATACTTATACATTATTTTTCATAAAACTTGCCACGTGGCGGTTCTTCCTTCACCCTGGCCTCTTCCTATTTTTCTTTGTAACTCCCATGTCCCTTCGTCTTCCCTTCTCCTCTCCGTGTCCCTCAATCTTTTCCCTCTATATAACTTCTCATTTTTCTCTATGTAACTCCCCCCTCTATGAATAGCTCAAAAATTTTTGTAACTCTCATGTCCGTTCGTCTTCCTTCTCCTCCCCGTGTCCCTCCATCTTTCCCCCTCTATATAACTCCTTATTTTTCTCTATGTAACTCCCCCATCTATGAATAGCTCAAGAATTTTTGGTAGATAATACCCATCGTTTAAAATCACCTCAAATTGGTAGGGTTTTGCATCATTTTATATTAATTTTATCTTTGATCGATCTAATTTTCGATGTTATTGATCTTTATATTGTTTCACATCAAGTTGTTAGGGTTTGATTCCGTTATTTTGTTAATTTTTTATTTAATTGATGTAATTTTATATGATATCTTTTCTTTTTGTTTGTTTCTAGCGATCAATTGATCTCTATAACGTTCTTACCACATCATTGATCGTCTTTCTTTCGGACAATTTAAATTAATATTCTTTATTTCATATCTAGAGTATTATTTTATATTTATTTGATGAATTATATATTTTAGATTTATTTTTTCAGATTATCATCGATGATCAATGATGATAGAAAAAATAATTGTTTCAATAATATCTACCCGTCGCGTCGCGCGGGTTACTACACTAGTAAAACATTATTCGAGAAAACTATAATTGCTTTTAACAATAGTTATTAATTTAGCAGTAACAAATTTCAAACTAAAATAATTATAAATTGTCGTTTAGTTTTGAGGAAAATAGAAAATCCTACAACTCTACAGAATTTCACGATTTTATTTTTTATAACTTGTTTGAATATATACTGTACGATTCCATATAATTTTTTGACAACCTTAAAAAATAAGCCATTGCAGAGTTTAAATTTAAAAAATTAGCCATTAGATTGTTCCAAATACTAAAACTAAACTATTAAAAGCATCTCTAATATGGAAAAAAAAATTATTTAAAAAATTATGCCACTAAACTAGCAATTATAGAGTTTGAAATTCGATTTCTGGAATACGATTCGATTTCTGCTACTGCACAAATGCGATTTCTGGAACTATTTTATGTTTTTAAGACTACAAACAAAAATACATTCACAACAATATAAAAAAAAAAAACGAAAGCATAAGAGAATATTATTGGAAGCTAAAACATTCACAATAAATTTATAACATCAATTACTGAAATTAATGGGTATACATCATGCCTGATATTCCCTCTACAAAATTATAAATTAGAAAATCACATCACTCCCCAAACTCAAGAGAGGAAATTCTCCATGAACTATCATAACAGCTTGTAAATTGTTGGAATTTAAATACTTACTCATGGAAAAGCATACATTGTTCACAAATCACAATAAAAAAAAGGGTAAAAATGCATGAAACTTAATTACCTAAACTATGGACCATTTAATTGACTTTTTATGCTTAGTTAAGTTAAAAAAAATTATCAAATTTGACTACTCTATTATTTATTAACCATTAATTATTTGATAAAATATCTATTTTTTAAACTAAAATTATTTAACTTTAAAAGATAAAAAATTAAGTGGTCTCAATCAATGAAATAAAATTTGAGGGAGAGAAGATGACAAATGCATCGGATAGGGGGCTCCTGACCAGGCATCCTTGGAAAGCTCCCCACTGAAAGAGAGAAAATTTTATCTGAAATTTTGCTTAAATTTTTCGAATTGTTCGTTGCGACTGTAATTACTCCCTTGCTTCTGAAATATTGCTATCTCAGTGGTAAAGCATCTGAGTGGATGGGAAAAAGTAGACCAAACCATGATCACGATAATCAAAAGTATATAAAAAAACCCCTCAATCTATTATTACATACATAAAATATGACACTTTTAAGAGCTTTACGTTATAACCTTCAACTATAGAAGTGAACGAGTGGATCTTCTTTTAAGGGATAGTTCACCATTTCTTACTTATTTTTATTTTTTGGTTAGATACTGAGTACTTTTTTAAAATTTAAAAATAACTTATATAGATCCCTCCAAAGTTTAAATTAATCTGTATACCCTTTTAAACTTGTAATACGTATCGTTCCAATTAAAATTGAGTCAATTTTCATTAAATCTTTTTTAATTTTCTCTCTGTTCTTTTCTTACCGTTCTCTAATTCGTCACCTTAGCTTCCAATCTACTAAAAGAAAAAAAATTGGTCGAGTGAAGTGAAGAGAAGTATCTTCTATCAAATTATATTTTCTTTTTTCTTTCCATTCAATTCCAAATTATTCTAGATCGAAAAAAGATAGCGTCTTCGCCGTAATAGAAATTATGATTATGCAACGATTGCTAAATCTATTAAAGAGTATTTGACTTGCTTGAAAAAAAAAAAAAAAAAAAATAAGGAAGGGATTTAGTAGGTGGGGGAAGAAAAAAAACAAGACAATCTATTATTTTTGTGAGATATCATAAGTTTAAAAGGGTATACAGATTAATTTAAATCTTTGAAAAATATGAAAGTTATTTTTAAACTTTAAAAAAATACACCAGTATTTAATTTTTATTTTATTTTTACTTGTGTTTTTAAATACTAGCGATCTACCACGCAGCAGCAGCTACTGGGTCCGGTTTCTGGGACATAACAGTAGCCCCGGATAAATCCGTGCTCTAGGCAAGTTTGGCGGCAATTTGGCCTGCACGGACCAATGCATATGGTATCGCTGTCAAGCACGCGAGCAAAGTTGCCACCCTTCTTCTTTGCAGGTCCTACTGCATTCTCAGCAAGTAAAATAAAAGAAAAAAAAATTATATGTCAAATTATGTAGAACTAGTGCAGTAATTCGTGCGATGCGACGAATAGATAATTAGAGAAAAAATAGAAAAATGTGACAAAGGAATTAAGAGGAAATAGCGATAGAAGAATCAATGATAAGTGATGGGATTCAATTTTGGCGATGAAGGAAGGTAACAGTCGAAGAAAGTGGAAGAGGAACAGTTCGATCTAATGCAGAGGTGTGACCATGTTCGGTTCAAGAAAAAAAAGAAGAAAATTCGGTTCGGTTCAAGCAAAGAAAGAGAAAAATATGTGGAGGACTTGAGTCGGTTCGGGGTGGAGCCCACACCCAATAATGAAGGGAACATTACCATGTGGCAAATTTAGAAAAAATAATATATAGATATAGATATCTAAATAAAAATGTATAGAAAATATTGTTCTTTATTCGATTAAGGTTTTAGAGATAGTGGTTGTTTTATCTAATTTTACATGAGATCAGAATAAAATAAAGTGAGTCCAAGTTAGCATGATACAATAGTTTAAGCTCATAGAAAACGATTTCTCTAGATCATGCATGTTTAATATTAAATTGATGAGATTTGAATTCATAAATCCTTGCTTTAATATTATTCAGGACGGCTTTTTGTCTTCAAAAGCTTTGACTAATGCAGTATTTTATATATTATATTAAACAATCATGAGATGGAATATATATATGTATATATAGGCTAGGGCTACTATACTCTTATGAGTATAGACCCCTTTGTACTGATAAGATTTCGATCGTTGGATGAATAGATGTGCGGTTAGGATGATAATGGTCCCCGGTTAGGATGATAGTGGTCTCTTAGGGTTGAGTAGGTGGTTGGTTGAATAATATGATCTATCAGGTAGAAATGGTCAAAGGGATAGATCTAACGGCCGAAAACTTATGAGTACAAAGGGACCTATACTCATAAGAGTATAGTAGCCGAACTCTGTATATATATATATATATATATATATATAGTTCGGATAGGGTGTGCCATCAAAATTTTCATCATTAGATCTTTTGGACCAATTCCACATCTTAAATCATATTATTCCACCAATCATCCATTAAACTCTAGGGGACCACTATCATCCTAACTCTACAAATCTTCATCCAAAAGCCAAAAACCTACAAACATCAACGACGTGGTGTTATTAAAATACTCTAACCCAATTATTTATATATATAAAGGGGGAGAGAGAGAGAGTTGAGCTGTAATGCTATCAGTAGTAAACGGGATCCGTTGCCACCCATTTATTTTCGATGATGGAGCCTCCAAATCGACTATCGGCACCGTTGAACATGATTTATACTACTTAAAGTATTTAGAAATAAAATTTCAAATTTTTTCGACATCATTGACCTAATTATGAAAATGTTTTAAAATTTGTAATTTTATTAGTCAATATGAGGCGTTTTCTCGTTTAACGGCGTAAAGATATCCAAATCAATTGAATTTTGAAGAAAATTCTTTAAATTATATAAAACAAAATTTATAGTCTTGATCTTGGTTACAAGATTCCTATAATTACTTTTTAAAGAATATTTATTTTTAGCCGTTCATTTTTGTGTCCACTTGATAGGCAAGAGAACAATATCGAAAAAGTATGAAATTTAATTTCTAGATGCTTCAATTGGTATAAATCACGTTCAACGATGCCGATTGTCGATTTGGAGATTCCATCATCGAAAATAAATGGATGGCATCGGAGCCCATTTGCTACTAATAGAATTCCAGTTCAACTCTCTCTATATATATAGTTCACCTAGTATACTATCGATAGTATATGAATAATATTTACTATCCACTTGTTCACCATTTTAAAAGCATAGGAAATTCGATTATATATATATATATATATATATATATATAATATATAAGCTAATTACCTTAAACCGAATGAATTAACAATTATTATATTTTAATTCTTCGGATAAGTAACCTGTTAGCAACATCGGAAAAAGAAAGGAAAAAAAAAAAGAATTATTCTAAATAACTTACCAGAAGATACAACTAAGGTGACGAGCACTAGTAACATCATCATTCTCAGAGTAACAGCCATTTAAATTCTTTCTTGTGACTTGCACTTCAATTTGTTGCCTCCATTTATAGACCTCAATGGAGACCTCAATTTTCATAATGTTTTAGCAAAAATTGGCGCCCATTTTTTGTGGGCACTGAACACTGGAACAGCATGTTTACAGAGTTTCATCCACACGAAAGATCTGTCACACAAGTTTCGTGTACTAAAGAATTAGTTTGATAATTGATCTAGAAATGGAAATGGCAATTCCCCGCCATTTGAGCAATGCTTCGAGTAGTTCGTAGGAGCAAGGTTTATTTTTTTCTTTTTTTGAAAAAAATGTACTGAGACCACTGAAGCTTTAGTTTTTTTTGCAAATAGGCGTCTGAACTTTCAATTTTTGCTATTGTGTTTTCTAAATTTTATCAAATAGTTCAATAGATCCTTCTTCTTAAGTAAACTTACTAATTACACAGTCGTTTTAATTAGATGTTATTTATATATATATATAATTGGGCTAGACCGCTAGAATACTATTGATAGTATTTGGCCTTTTTTGCTATCAAGTTTCTATCCCTTGGATGAAAAATTAAATGGTTAGGATGATAGTAGTCCCTTAGGGTTGAGTGGCCCCCACTGGGTTATAATATTTAATCCAATAATTAAAAATGATCAAAGGGATTAATTCAACGGCTAAAAAGTTGGTAGCAAAAGGAGCCAAATACTATTAATAGTATTCTAGCTCAACTATATATATATATATATATATATATATATATATATATATATATATATATATATATATATATATATATATATATATATATATATATATATATATAATTCTGAAATATATCAAAATACTTTTTAAATTTTTTTTTTTTATAATTAAGCATTACGATGGAAGAATAGGTTGAACCAAACTTTAAATCTTACCGCTTTTTTATATGTTGGAATACAAAAAAATAAATTTTTTTTTGTGTTTTGAAGCTTCATAGAAGTATATAATAATTGTATAATTAATAACTTTAATTACAGAGAGAGGTCTATTGAACTATTAAATAAAGTTTAGAAAATATGATTGTCAAAATTAAAAATTTAAATACCTGTTTACAAAGCAGCTAAAGTTCAAGGGTCTCTATTCATTTGACCTTTTTTTTTTATTTAAACACTATCAACTATGTTTGAAACCGGTCAATAATATTTTTCTTAAGCAGTGTTATGGGAGCTCAAAATGCTTCTCTTATGAGATGCTGATGTATCCAACGTGAAGAATTACAATATTAGTTTATGCATGCAGTTTAAATTATTATGTGAATTTACCGATACAATAATAAATTTAGATAAAATCTAAAGCATTACCTAATTTTTATAGAACATTTTAGTAGTTTATACTTAAAAATTTAAGATACTCAGCTTTCATATATGTTGCATTTTTGTCTCTAATCATTACGAAACTCACAATACTATTATAAATTGTCCTTTAATTCTACTTAAGATAAACTAAAAGTAGAAAGTTAGTGTAGAAAGGAAGGGGAAAAATGGTTATTTTCAAAGAAAATTAAAGTTAAATTTTACAGTGAACTAGTTGAGAAAACTGTAATTGCTTTTAACAATAGTCATTAATTTAGCAGAAATAAATTTCAAACTAAAATAATTATAAATCATGGTTTAGTTTTAACGAAAATAAAAAATTATGTAACTCTACATAATTTCACGATTTTATTGTTTAGATTGTTTGAATAAAAGATAAGCCTTTAGAAATGCTACCTACTAGGGGTGGCAATTCAGCTCGCTGAACACGAGCCAGCTCGTGTTCGGCTCGAAATGAGCTCGAGATCAAATCGCTCGTTTAGTAAACGAGCCGAACTCGAGCTGAATTTTCAGCTCGTTTAATAAACGAGCCGAACACGAGCTGGGGTCAGCTCGCTCGTGTTCGGCTCGATAACAGCTCGAATACATATATTTAATATTTATATTATTTATATAATTTATATTTATATATAAATATAAATTTTTATTATTTAATTTTTAGCCCAATCTTAATATAAAGCCCAGTTCAATTATAAAAAGTCAATTTATATATAAAGTTTCAACCATTAGATCAAAGTCTAATGGGTAAAATCTCATAAATTTTTTTTCTATATATATATATATATCATTTTTAATTATTTTTAACTTATTGTTCGTGAGCCAGCTCGTGTTCGACACGAGCTGAATTTTTCGACTCGATACTTAAAAGAGCCAGCTCGATACTGAATTTTTCGGCTCGATACTAGTAACTAGGGGTGTCAACGAGCCGAACACGAGCGAGCTAGGGTCGGCTCGTGTTCGGCTCGTTTCATAAACGAGCCGAATACGAACCTGCTCGTTTAAGTATCGAGCCAAAAAAATCAGCTCGTTTTCGGCTTGTTTATTAACGAGCCGAACACGAATTGGCTTAGAAACAATAAGTTAAAATGATTAGAAATGATATATATATATATATATATATATATATATATAATAAATTTATGAGATCTTATCCATTAAACTTTGATCTAATGTTTGAAATTTTACATATAAATTGGCTTTTTATAATTGAGTTGGACTTTAATTTAGATTAGGTTAAAAATCAAATAATAAAAAATTATATTTATATATAATTATTTATTTATATATATATATAAATAATATAAATATTAAATATATATATTCGAGCTGTTATCGAGCCGAACACGAGCGAGCTAACCACAGCTCGTGTTCGGCTCGTTTATTAAACGAGCTGAAAAATTCAGCTAGTGTTCGGCTCGTTTACTAAACGAGCGAGTCGATCTCGAGCTCATTTCGAGCCGAACACGAGCTGACTCGCGAACAGCGAGCTGGATTGCCACCCCTACTAGTAACTACTAGCATGTAAAAGAAATATATAAAAAAAACAATGTGGAAACGCAAGGTGGTGTGTACACCAGGTCCAGCGGAGCTTGCCACGCTGGCAACTATCTCCTCCAATCTGACGTGTAAGTAAGTACACATGGCGAACTGCCATTGGTCCGCACACGCGTCTTTCATTGTGCGGCTCCTCCCCACGCGACCTTATTCCTTCTTCTCGTTCTTCTCGACCTTTCTACGAGAACAGTCCTCGCATCCACATCGCGCGCCTCGGAACTCGTGCTTCTAGAAGCATCCATCACCCCCACTTCCGTTTCCACTTCCCCGGAAATGCACTTCCCCCTCCCCTTCTCCCTCCTCCTCCCCCTCCTCCTCTGCTCCTCCTCCGCCTCCGCTCTCTACGCCCCCTCCTCCCCCGTCGTCCAACTCACCCCCTCCAACTTCAAATCCAAGGTACTCCAAATTCCCTCGATTGATCGATCGATGTGTTGATCGACCTTTCTTTTCGATTTGAGTTTTTTTTGTGTGTGTGTGTTTTTCTGAGTTCGATTCGTGGTCGGAGTGATCGGATTGGGGTTTTTTATCCGGATCGTAGGTTCTGAACGCGGATGGGATCGTGCTCGTGGAGTTCTTCGCGCCCTGGTGCGGCCACTGCAAAGCCCTAACCCCCGCGTGGGAGAGGGCCGCTTCCGTATTGAACGGCGTCGCCACCGTCGCCGCTCTCGACGCCGATGCGCACAGGTCTCTCGCTCAGGTTTGTGTCCTGATTTGGTGTTTTGTATAATTTTCTTCTATTTGGTGTCATTTACCGTGTTTTGATCTTGTTGGATGTGGGGAATTTAAAACTAGATGTTACATTTGGGTCGTATTGGATTAGATTTTAAATGTTGAGTTGCATTGTACTTCATATGCATTGTAGCAAGTACTCGAATCAGTTAGATCCGTTGTCACTGTAGTAATGGCATTGTGTGTTGTTCTATGAATCTCGTATAAACCACATATGATTCTAATTTCTTGTCATTGTTTGATTTCGCAGTGAAGTTTGGGAACTTTGCTATTAATTATAATCAGTTTAATTTCCATTTATTGCAAACTTACCAATTTATGAGCAGTTTATGCCTCGGAAAGTATGAAGCTGAAATGATGCTTATGATTCAAGCTGTCGTTAAGTTCATATATATGTTGCATTACATATTAATGTTTCTTTTTACGAAATCATTTTTGTAGAGATTTTGTTTTCTAGTAGCTATATGGGGTAATCACCTTTGTCACCTGGTAACTTCTAGGGCATGCTTGCTGAGGTAACTGTCTCAAATGTGCTACATGATTATCTATGCAGGAATATGGAGTTAAAGGATTTCCTACTATAAAAGTATTCTCACCTGGTAAACCTCCAGTTGATTATCAAGGAGCCAGGGATGTAAAACCTATCGTCGAATTTGCTCTACAGCAGGTCTGTTGAAATATAGGTGACAAACTTCTCTTGCTACTTGAGCATGTTGTTCTTGATAGAAATTAATGACATCCAAGTCCGGGGTATTCCCATCACTTTTTTTTCTTTACCATATTCTGTGTTAATCATTTACCCAACATCATGCCGATGTCATGAAAACAAGTGCTAGACATATTAATGTTTTTCAATGTTTTTCTCTCGTGCAGGTCAAAGTACTTCTTAAGGAACGGTTAAATGGCAAGACTTCTGGAGGTTCAAGTGAGAAATCTGACACAAGTGCTTCAGTCGAACTAAATTCTAGTAATTTTGATGAAGTTGTCCTCAAAAGCAAGGACCTATGGATTGTGGAGTTCTTTGCACCTTGGTATGTAGCTTTCGGACATATTTATCCATTGACAAGCTGTAACTTGTTCATCATGTAGATTCCTTTTCTACTCTAATATAATCATTCTATTGCTCTTGTGCACATAAGGGTAATAATTTGTTCTGCTATTAGCGTTATTTTTTGTCGTATGTACCGATTTGGTTGCGAACTGCTTCCGTAATTGTACTGATTGCTCCTTTTCTCCTCCAGGTGTGGGCATTGCAAAAAGTTGGCACCAGAGTGGAAAAGAGCTGCAACTAATTTGAAAGGGAAGGTGAAACTCGGCCATGTTGATTGTGATGCTGAAAAGGTATGTTTGGTTTTCTGATAGTTCTTTTATTTGCTGAAAAAAAATAGAATCATGCTGATTATATACATTCCATGGTGAACAGCGAAATTCAATGCTTTCATTTTCTGTGGAGTAAAAACTGCATTGCACATACCTAGTTATCCAAGTTTTCTTAAGTTGTGTAGATGAGTATGTGTGTAAATCTATATAGGAACGTGTATTGCAAGAGATCACCTAAAAACATGAAGGAGTTATACAGAAGTAATAAAGCCAATTTGCATAGTAGAACTGAAACTAAAAATAGGAGGCTACAACTCGAAATGATTTCAATTGAAGTCTTTGCTGATGGCTACATGTTTATAAACTCGAAAAGATGTACATCTACCTTTTAATGTGAGGCAAAGATATTCTTGTATAGCCCTAATACTTTCTCTACCTATTTTCTATCTGAAATCGCAACCCTAAGACAGAAAGATAGCGGGGTCCCCTTCATGTTTTTAAAAAATTAATGCGCCGATTGATAAATTATTCTTCATGTTTTCTAAGCAAGTAAATGCTGATGAACAGAACTTTGTTCCTTCCTATTACCTTTTTGTATCTAGTTATCATCGACTCTTTTAGATGCACTTACATTAGTAAACTGAATGAAGATCATTAACATATAAGCTAACACGCAAGTTTCTCAGTCTTTGATGAGCAGGTTCAACGTACAAGGGTTCCCTACCATTTTGGTATTTGGTGCTGACAAGGGCAGCCCGTATCCATATGAGGGGGCTAGAACTGCTGCAGCTATCGAGTCGTTTGCATTTGGCCAGCTCGAAACTAATGTTGCTCCACCTGAAGTGCATGAGTTGACTGGCCCAGTATGCACCCTTACTGTAGTGTTTCCAACGACAAATTGTGGATTAATCAATGATTGCTAAAAATAAGTTGTTTTGGTTCTATAGGATGTTCTGGAAGAGAAGTGTGCTTCTGCTGCAATATGCTTTGTAGCTTTCCTCCCTGACATTTTGGATTCGAAGGCCGAAGGACGAAACAAGTATCTTCAGCTTCTACTATCAGTTGCTGAGAAATTCAAGAGGAGTCCGTACAGGCAAGTGCTGAATTTGGATTTTTGTCCATTATGCTTTTGTTTTGTTTTGTTCTTTTATTATGTTTATTTGCACTTAATGTTTTGCAGTCAACAATGTGATTTTCTTTAATATAATGCGTGTAACCCTTTTTAACACTATTCTTAACTGCAAAACTTCATCTCGTGTGATACTCTTAGAACTGTACAATGCAGATGTACAATAGCTAATATGCTGCGGAAGTCCATATACCAGCCCACGGGCAAGGTGCCCAAGGGTGGACTTCTCTACTCTTGTTATTTTTTGCTTATTTGGCAAGCACGTTTTTTTTAAAGCAAGAGGAGACAAAATCCATAAACTAACTCGCAACAGCAAAATTATGTTATATAAAGCACTTCAATCAACCTGAGTAATTACAACTCTTATTTTCTTGTGATTGCAAATATCCTGTGCCCTGTGCTATTGCATAAATACTCTGTGCCCTTTTAAGATGTCACTTATATATTTGTTACGCAAAGCTAATATGATTCCTTTGCAGCTTTCTGTGGGCAGCTGCTGGCAAACAGGCAGACCTTGAGAATCAGGTTGGAGTTGGTGGTTATGGTTACCCTGCTCTTGTCGCTCTTAACGTGAAAAAAGGTGCATTTGCTCCGCTCAGGAGTGCATTTCAATATGACCAAATAATGTGAGTTTAGCTATTTAAAAACAGTATACATTTCATATATTATAACCCTGCAAGATCATTTTGTTTACATTTATACCCAGCAAAATCTGAATTTCCATATATGACCCTTGAAATTATGTTTCTTGCGTAAATACCCTCTCTCTCTCTCTTATGTTCATGGCAAAAGCTGGTTTTTTATTTTTAAAAATTTGGGAGGAGCATTTTGTAATATCAAGGATATATGTCTGTGTATAATACCTAGTTTTCAATAGACGAGTAGGAGAATTGAGATTTTGCAAAGTTGTATACAAATAAAAAAAAAATTGCAAGTGTGTACATGTAAATACTGTCAAATTTATTCATGCTTTCTTTACTTCGTGTATTCATGATGTCATTCGCTAATCATTTCAAGAAAACTAATAAGAAAATCATCCCCAGTGAGTTTGTAAAGGAAGCAGGGCGCGGTGGAAAGGGAAATCTTCCTCTGGAGCGAGCCCCCACAGTTGTACAGACGGAACAATGGGACGGAAAGGATGGAGAGATCATAGAAGAGGATGAGTTCTCGCTCGAAGAGCTCTTGGGAGATGATTCTGCGAGCAACGATGAATTGTAGACCACAAGATTTAGCAGTAGTGCGAGATTCTGAGATTGTGCGATTGAGTTATCGTAGCAAATTTTACATTAAAGAACTGTTCCTTGTTTACATGTTTAGAAAACAGTTTTATCTCTCAGTTGACAGCTGACACAACTAATTTGTGTTCAGTGGGTGTCTTGTGTAAGAAGACGGAGGCTTTTAGTGGTGACTGATAGAATAGGAGTGCACAGAAACAGTGAAGTTCAGAGCTCGAATGGTGCTTCATTGTTGACTCATTGTATGATGGTCGAAAAATATTTGCTTCTCTTTGAATGATGATGGATTGACTAAGCTAAATACTTTTATCATCGTATGTTTGGTTTGAAAGATTTGAGCCTTGGAATGGCTATTACTGTTGTTTGTGTCTGTTTGAGAGATTGGCAACTTTGATTGCAAAAGGGTTAAGAAAAGAAAAAAAATTCTTTTTTTAACTAAAAATCGTTTAAATTTGAATATTAATATATATTTAATTTTAGAATAAATTATAATTTAAATTTGAATTATGAATTTGCAATTTAATTTTATTATTTTAATTTTGAATTTAATTCTAAATTTAAGTTTTGATTTTGAATCGGAAGCTAAATTATAAATTTAAATTTAAATTTTATTATGATAGTAAATTTAAATTGTAATTATAATTTACTTTTTTTAATCTTAATTTGAGTATGATTTCGATCTTGGTTTTCTTATGAGCGAAGCAAATTAGATGTTTTTATTCTTTCGCGTTCGTTTTCAGTTTATTTTTATTCCTCTTTGGATTTCGAAATTTTATTGAGCAAACGTCCCTGGACTTGTGCCACATTTACTGATTATTTTTTTAATTAAGAGAAAAAATAGCATATTACCTATTTTGTTTTTTAAAAAAAATAAACTTAGCTAAAAGTAGTAAACAACTATATTTGGAGCAAGGACCTCCCATACCTAACTCTTTTACAACTTGCACCCGGAACAGTCCACAACTCTACAGTTAAATGTTAAAAATCAAACTGATGTGGTATTGGTTTGCCAAATCGACAAATTTATACTTTGCCAAATCGGCACATTTTTACTCGTCCGGCCAAATACATATTTTTCCGTACCTTTTTCATATCTTATGATTGCTCGCCCATTCTGGAACATCCAGCTAGACAATCTTCCTTTCTTCCCCCTCAAAATTGTTCCTTCCCGTAATACTCCATTCCACTCAAACATTGTTCCAAAATAAGCATATAAACTAAAGAAAAGGAGCATCTCCCCTCAAAACAACCCGACCCACCACCTATATTTAGCTTATTTAGCTAAAATGGTAAAAATGTATTGAGACCCCCTCACCTATAGCCCTCTCCCAAATGTCCGCTTAACTTTGTAACTTTTTTTTTCTCTTAATCATCGGCATTTTAAACTTTCAAAATTTTCCATTGCAGCTATTAGTAGCTTAATTAACTATTTCGATTTTATTTACTAAAAAACAATTAAAACTATTAAATTTGATAGAACCATTCATCGATTTGGTAAAATTCTTAATTTTGCTAATCAGATCGATCTATTCTTTCTTTTTACAAAAAAAAACAAAACAAACAGAGGGGGCCATTTCAAAATATCCTACCAAGTGATGGGGTCTTGGGAAATTTTCACGTTGGCAGAAAATAACCCCTCCCTCTCATTCCTCTCAAAACTCCCTCCTCCTCCATTCCCTCCCAAAACAATAGCAAATTAGCAATACAAACACAAACACCCTCCCCCCCCAAAAAAAAAAACAAAATTATAATTATAATTATAATTCTAATTCTAATTCTTCTCCCTATCTCTGCTGAGAGAGAGAGAGATCTAGAGAGAGAGAGGAGGAGGGGGATGGCGTCGTCGGGGAACGGGGGGGAGGGCGAGGCGGAGGCGCCGCTGCTGCTGCCGCGGTCGGGGCGCAAGGCGTCGGCGTCGTCGTCGAACTACCGGCGGTGCCTGTCGCACGCGGGGGACGAGCTGCGGAGCTTCCGGTCGTGCCTGCGGTGGATGCTGCTGGACCAGTCGGAGCCGGCGCGCGCGGCGGCGTCGTGGGCGCTCTTCCTGCTGCTGGGCGCGCTCGTGCCGGCAGCCGCCCACCTCGCGCTCGTCGGCGCCGCCGCCTCCACGCCCGGCGGCCACCGCCGCGCCTACGACGCGGCCGTGCAGCTCTCGCTGGCGGCCGCCGCGGCCATCGCGTACCTCTGCCTCTCGGCCTTCGTCCGGCGCTACGGGCTCCGGCGGTTCCTGTTCCTGGACAAGCTCCGCCGCGAGAGCGAGCGCGTCCGCCTGGGATACACCGCGCAGCTCAGCCGCTCCTTCCGCCTCCTCGCCTGCTTCGTCCTCCCCGGCTTCGCCGCCGAGGTCGCCATCAAGCTCTGGTGGTACTGGTCCGCCCTCGCCGGCGCCGCCTCCTGGCGGCCCCCCTTCGCTCCCCCCGCCGCCGCCGGTAACAATTTCCACTAGCTGTTTCTTTCCAACTTTTTTTTTTTTTTTTTTTTTTTGCTAAATTACTGAATTTTTTTAAAAAAATACTCGCTTTTTCACTTTTCCTTTCTAACTTTAAAAAATTTATATTTTACGTCCTTAATATTTCAAGTTGTTATATTTAGCTCCCCTCTGATAGGATTCCATCACTATTCCGTCCATTTCTTATAATTTATACTGAAAATACTTTTCAAAATGACAAAAATATATTAAAAAATATTTTTTTTCTTATAAAAAAAGTAAGTGCAGTTTATTCATTTTGACCTCTCCAGTAAAGCCGTACCTCTTGAAAATATTTTTGAAATTTTAAAAGGACAAAATATAAATTTTTAAAATTCAGAAAAAAAAATAAAAAAAATAAGTTTTTACAGAAAAAATTTCAGTAATTTAGCTTTTTCTTTTATTTCAATTGATCTTTTGGGTGCCGATTAAATTACTGGAGAGTGACGATCATTTTATATTCTTTAATATAATATGGACGTTATTCTCTACTAACTTAAATCTCGTCCCATGGATTATTTAGAAGCTTTTTGCCTATAATCTTTTGGATAATAATTGCAAATAATCTTTCCATTAAATGACCCATATATATATATATGTAAAAAATCCAACAATATTAAAAAAGTGCGCTTAAATGCTTGCCGTAAAAAAAAAAAATTGTATTGCAAATTAAAAATGGCACGCAGCGCACTCAAAGAAGCATTTTGTTTCTTAATTTTTCATGTGTAGGTTCGACTCTGACGCGAATAATATTGGCGGTGGCGTGCGTGCTGGAGCTGGCGTCGTGGCTGTACCGGATGGCGATATTCTTTCTGGTGTGCGTGCTGTTCAGGCTGATCTGCTACCTGCAGATTCTGCGGATGCAGGACTTCGCGGCGGTGTTCGAGGAGGGCGCGGAGGCCGCCGCCGTGCTGAAGGAGCATCTGCGCATCCGGCGCCAGCTGCAGATCATCAGCCACCGGTTCCGCGCCTTCATCGTCTCCTGCCTCGTGCTCGTCACCGTCAGCCAGTTCGTCACGCTGCTCCTCACCACCAGACCGCACGCC
The DNA here is from genome assembly GCA_016920855.1 of Puya raimondii. Taxonomy (NCBI): domain Eukaryota; kingdom Viridiplantae; phylum Streptophyta; class Magnoliopsida; order Poales; family Bromeliaceae; genus Puya; species Puya raimondii. The sequence continues at coordinate 92,312,185 of JABWPP010000050.1, forward strand.
AAGGTCGACATCTTCATCACCGGCGATCTGCTGGTCAGTGCTAGAAAAACATCAGACCCTGTTTACGTGCATGCATAAACATTTTGTCAGGAACGTACATAACTTAAATTAGACAGATCATTTTGGATCGACTATCAGATTTTTCAAAACTTTGATTTCACTATCCAATTTTTCAATTCATACGTCAACTTATGGCTAAGGCTGTCAACGAGCCAAATACGAGCCGACTCGTTAAAATATCGAGCTAAAAAATTTAACTCATATTCGGCTTCTTTATTTAACGAGTTGAAGGCGAGCTGGCTCTCCAACATCAAGTTAGATTGTCAGCCTGCTACTGAAACTGAAAATTTTAAAAAAAATTTAAAATTTTAATCTAATAATTAAAATTTATAAAATATAACTCTCCTTACATTTGAGTTGACCTAAAAGCAAAATAGTAGAAATTTGTAATATATATATATACACACAAAAGCAATCAACATTATTGATTTTTAATTAAATAGTCAAAAGGGCAAATCCAATGATTAAAAAATTAAAAGGCATCAAAACCTTAACACCTATAGAACCATTCCAGTTCAATTATTATTATTATATAATATATTTGAGCTATATCAAGCGGAACACAAGTAAGCGGATCTTAGCTCGTGCTCGGCTTGTTTATTAAAAGAGTAATTATTCTCAAGCTCATTTCGAGCCAACACAAATTGACTCATGAACAACGAGCTAGATTGTCCTCCCTACTTACAAAACTATACCAATTTGATTCTTAATTCTTAGTTAACATTTTCTTTTTTCTTTTTTCATTTTTCTTTTTCTTTTTTTTTTTCTAAAGCTGTGCTCGATCGGGCTCATGACCGGGCTGCTGGTGTGCCTGCGGAGCGCGGCGAAGATCACGCACAAGACGCAGGCGATCACGAGCCACGCCGCGACGTGGCACGCCTGCGCCACCATCGAGTCCTTCGACGCCGACCCGGAGGACTCCTCCCCTGCCGCAGCCGCCGCGGCGCACCTGATGACGGCGCCTAGCAGCTCCGGGGACGACTCCGACGAAGACGAGGGCAGGGACGACGACGATCTCGACGACAGAAAGCTCTTGCCTTCGCATGTCAGCACCATCTCCTTCCAGAAGAGGCAGGCCTTGGGTCAGCATTCCGAACCTCTCATTATAATAACTACATTTTAAAATAATTGCATGTACATGTCCCGTGCCTACTTGCTTCACATTTTTAGCTGAGTTCATTCTAAACAAAATAAACAAAATTAATGGCATACTACTTTTCCTTTTTTAAAATAAATATTTTCTAAATTTTAAAATATTTTATATATTTTTATAAATTTTGAAAACTTATAACTATGTCTTTATACTCGTCAAAAAAAAATTGATAGTTGTACAAGTCAAAGGAGCATACATTTTACACTCTTTAATTCTAGAATTTATGAAATCTTTGAATTCTTAATATTTTTTTAAAAATTTGACAAAATAAAAGAATAATATGTCCTTAAATAAAAAAAAAATTGTAAGATTTATACTTATTTTTTAGGTGTACATACAGTAATACTCCTAGTTAAAAGTCACTATATTTTGATATAAAAATTAGGAATAACTTCAAAAATTATCCATATGGTTTCGTACTTTCTCACTTTAATACCCTGTGGTTTAAAGTATATCACTTTAGTATCCCGTGGTTTCGTTATTCTTTTTTTCGTTATTTTTCGTTAATTTTTTTGTTAAATTATATAGAAAAAATTTCAGATACCTCACTTATAGTTTATCGAATATTCACTTTACTATTCTTTGATTTTAACTTTCTCACTAATTTAACGAAAAAACTAACGAAAAAATAACAAAAAGAGAATAACGAAATCACAGGACACTAAAATAATACACTTTAAATCATATGGTAAGAAAGTGAGAAAGCATGAAACCACAAGCGTGATTTTTGAAGTTGTCCCTAAAAATTATTTTGCCCTTACAGTGATTAGTGGTGGCACCCACTTAGGTCAGTAATTACTGGTTTAACGAAAACCATGAAGCATGTAAGTGCAAAATAATTTTTTAAACTAAAATACGATGCTTTTTTAACTAGTTAAGAGATATATTTGTAAATTTTTGGTGTTTACATAAATATATATACTCTTTTTTTTCAGTGACGTATTTGGAGAACAACAAGGCCGGGATCACGGTGTTCGGGTTCGTGGTGGACCGGACTTGGCTCCACGCTTTGTTTATGATCGAGTTCTCTCTCGTAATGTGGTTACTCGGTAAAACAGTTGGGATCTCCTAGGGCTCCTTTCATGTCCTTCATTTTTTTTTTCTTTTTTTTTTTCTTTTTTTTTCTCTTTTTTTTTTTTTTTGATCCCCTTCAAATTTATTATTCATTTTAATTTCTTGGTGTAGATCGTAAGTTATCGTGCACATTGTGTAGGGAGAGCAAAATGATTTGTAAATCTCGTACGTAGAAATTTCTGTGCATCGATGATGAAACGCATAATCTATATATCTTCATTATTTGATTGATTTATGTGATGATTTTGTTTTATTTAATACGCAAATGGAGATGGATTCTGTATTAGGTCGGCCATCGGATTGTAATATTGTGTTAACTACGTACAAAAAATTTCTGCACACAAGAATGGCAGGAGATTTGCTCTTGGTCTTATGTGTGTAAGGTTCTATTTGGCCTAACTTTTGAAAAAATAATTTATGATAATGCGATATTTGTTTGGAGAATTGTTTTTAGTTAAAGTTGTAAAAGTCAGAAAGAAAAGTAATTTTTTAAAAAATAATTTAGTACAGCTGTTTGACAAATTTTCTAAAGTAATTTTATAGAAGTTGAAATTTTAAACTTTAAAGTTTCAAATCTAAATTTAAATTTTAAAATTAAAATTTTAATTTTTAAAATTTTAAAAGTTTAAATTTAAAATCTAAAATCTAAAATTGAAAATTGGCAATCATGTTTAATGATATGCGTAAACTTTAAAATTTAAAATCATGTGTGGTTTAAAATAGTATGTCCATTAATTATAGACTGTTTCTCATGTTTCCTTTTGTTATCATGCAAATTATGCTTCTTCTTTTTTTCCTCTTCTCTCTTGTAGACAAGAGACTCACTTGAGATTCTAGTAATACTACTGCAATTAATTAAACAAGATTTATTTTACATGAATTGTTTTTCAATGTTGAGGCTGAGTATGATTTCTTATCTCAAAAGCATGTCTTGATACTTGGAAAATCTTTTATTTTCAGCATCCTCCTGCATTTGCATCAAATTGTTTCTGTTGATACTTAATTTAACCTTCCTTGTTTTGGTCGGGTTGGTTTACAGGATCTCTTCTTCGAAATGTCACATAATTTTTCTTTTAGTTAGTCATAGTATGTTCTCTTAGTACAGATGCTATGTTCTCTCTGCATATTATTCTTAATTTTTATTGATCGTATTCATTATCTAATGCATCTGGTACGTGTGAATCGACGATCGACATCATTAAATATGATGTGCGGTATTAGAACTTCCTTATCTAGTGATTAATTGGTCTAAAATATACCTTCTATTTGCTATTGAAAATTAATAATTTTGTGATCATTTGAACGATAGGTAAATGATGTCGAAATTTATAAAAATTTGAATTTTAAAAAGTTTATATACTGCGAATCATGCTTAACGGTGTCAACTGTCGATTCAGATGTCTATCATGCATTAAAAACAATATGTAGAATTAAAGGCTTTATATTCATTTTTTAAAAAAAAATAAAATTTCTATACAAAATAGTGCTTGAGCATTTCTATTTTTTCATAAAATTTGCAACATTCTAAATTTCATAATGTTTGAGAACAAAAACTTGTGGTGAGAACCCCACCTCAATTCCTAGTGAGAGCAGGCCCAAACGGGCCGGGCCCAGCACAACGGCCGACATTTAGTTTTATTGGATTGGGCTAGAGTTCTGGCCCGACCCGTTTGAGATTAACACAACTATCATAGATTAACACTACTATCATAGATCCTATTATGTGAATTATTACAGTGATTAGTATGAAACTCATTTTGCCGAAGTGGCACTAGCGCTTGTTTGGTCTTGCTCTGCTTCTTCTTTCAGCTGCAGTCACTTTTAGTAGGAATGCTAAGCAAATAAATATATCTGGAGCGTTGGCAACAGTGGTGAGCTGAAATAAAATTCTGAGCCGTAAAAATAGAGACGTCGATTTAGAGCTTCTGGCTTTTCTGTAGACAAAAGATGTTGATAAAATTTCATCATAGTGCTTCTTCTAATAGTATTGTCTAAAATCTAAATAGCACTTCACATCTTTTACAAGAAAATTTTTGTATCGAATAAGTTATAAAAAGATATCTTTTTCCAGCATCTGTATAAGGTCGTCAGAGTAGGGTATTCTCAAAAAAGGAAAAAAAAAATTTATAAGTTAAGCTGAATAGCAAGCTGGCACCAATTATAGTTTACTAGAAATATTTGCATGTATTTGAGAATAATATATTTTGTGACAACTTATACTAAAAAAAAAAATTTAACAAAGTCTATGCCGCAAGTTATTTGTATTTTATTTCACTCTTTACTACGTTTGCATTGATTATTCATTACCCTATTATAAAGATTTATAATTTTAATCAAATAAAAACAACATTCTTTTGATAAACAAAAAGATTATGGCAAAAAAAATTAAAAAAATGGTACTTCATGTAATTTGACTCTCAAGTGATCATTTAAAATTACAAAAAACAACAAAACAAATCAAGCACAATCTCATTATAAATGTTAACTGTCTCTATCAAATATAAAGATCTAAAGAAAAGTACAAACCAGGATTTAGAAGTACATTCGAATCATTAATTATAAAAATATTGTTTTATTAAATTTGCGTGACAATAGCTGTACGTCAAATGTGAGACCTATTCATATCTTTATTCAATGAACTTAGAAATACAATTTACCTAGCCAAGTTCCAATTAAATAAAATAACACAGGATTTTGACCATTTTATATATAGGGCAAAAAAAAAAAGGAATAATTCATAAAGTAACTGATACATGTCACAAGGATATATAAATTTATACAAATAAATAACTTGGTTCATGTACTTAAGATATATTTCTTGTTTAATTACACCTCAAATATATATGTCACTAGAAAACAAACTTGATCAGTAAAGTAAACGAAGGAATTAATCGCCAATTTAATTCCTTGAACGCAATCTCTTCTTCATCAAATTCTTTTATTTTCATTATTTCTTGATTAAATAGATTCCTCATTTATCAAGGTTGATCACTAATGTGCATTTGTTTCCTATTGGATCCAGCTTAATTTGTTAGCTAAACTCTTTTTAGTATACGTTATTTGTGGATACAAATCTAAGCGTGTAGAACTAAAATTAATGCACTTCATTGTCAATATTACTAATCCATTTCATACACTAATTAACAGCTATTTAAAAGAACTTAGCTAAGATGTTCTTTGTTCATTTAATTTGCGTTTAATGAGTTCTAGATATAAAAACGATGTATCCTTTTCTTTGACTAATCATTTTTATCATTTTTTAAAACTATTTCTGATCAGTCGTAAGCTTTTTTAACCTATTTGGCCATTCGATGAAATGTTATCTCAGAAGTACAGTTATAAGAAGTAAAATGCAAAAAAAATTCTCTACAACTTTTGTTTTTGCAGCAAAAGAACACCTCCAAATTAACCAAAGTTTCTATTTTCACACCTTAGAATCAATTTTTTATTTCTTATCACAGCAAAAAATTTGGACTGTTTATAAGACAAAACATGCATTAAATTAGTGTTAAGTAAAAAAGTGCAAATGCGGAACATCTCTTATCCACATCTTCTAAGGCCTAGTTTTGATATTGCAATGGCTAAAAATTCCTGCATTTAATTTTAGAATATTAAAAAAGTGTCAAAACGGCTTACAAATTTATTTTTCTCTAATATCATATAAATATTACAATACAAACCACCATCTAAGAATTCTGTAATCTTAATTTTATATTATCTAAAAGTAAAGATGAAAATCAATTTTAATTTGTAGGGCCTTTTTCTTATTTATTCCTGACTATTATTTAGAATTTTTAAATTTATCCCTAAATTATCAAAATATCGTTCTAAACTCGAAATCCTTAGGATTTGGAGATATTTGAAAAGATTGTGGAAATCAAGAAGGATATTTTAGTCAATTAAAAATATATTAGATATTTTTAAAATTTTTAAAAGGTATATTAAATATTATTTTATATATATATATATATATTTGGCGCTGTAAATTTAAATTAGATACTTTGACTTGGCTAATACATACAAAAAAAAATGATGATATATAATAATAATAATAATAATATAGTAATGAGAGGTGGGGCCAAGTAATTAAATTGTGTGATCCAACAATTGGGGGAGAGATCCATTAATAATAAAACAGCGTTGGGAATCGAAAAGAGGTCAAGAAAAGGAAAGTGGCCTTTGGCTGCGGCCAAACGGCTTGTCGGAGAAGCGGGGGGTACTAGTAGGGATGTCAATGGTATGGGTACCCGAATTATTATCCGAATTCGAATCCGAACGGGCGGGTTTATCCGAACTAAATGGATATAGATTCGGATATGGTTATAGAAAATAAAAATTCGACGGGTATGAATACGGATATGACTTTTGTATGTACCCGACCCGAACCCGAACCCAAATCCGAATAAATTATATATATATATATATATATATATATATATATATATATATATATATTATTTGTTTACTTATATAATATATAAAATGTCTAATAATATTTTAGCCATTGGATCTTCATCCAACAGTCAAATTATATATATATTATTTATTTACTTATATTTGATTGTGTTTTGAAAAGTTTTGATTTTACTATAATATATTTTAAAATATGGTAAAAAAAAATTATTACTTCGGGTTTGAGTTTTCGGGTTCGGGTTCGGGTTCGGATTCGGGTTCGGATTTCGGGTTTTTTGTCGGGTCGGGTATGGGCATGGATTTTTAAAACCCGCCGGATTCGGATCCGGATTCGGATTTCAATTTGATTGTCGGATTCGAATTTGAATTCTTAAAAATCCGACCCAAATCCGACCCATTGACATCCCTAGGGGTAGTGCAGAAACTAAAAACTAGAAACTAGAAACTAGAAATTAGAAATAATATTAAAGTTTAATTGCATGCATGGCTACATTTGGCTCGTGCCACCACGTACGGCTTTAAAAGAGCTACTCACAATTAATATTGGCCTTTGCAGTGATTGAGAGGGTACTGACTTGAGTAGATATGTCAACGGGGTGGATTCGGAGCGAAATTTTATAGAACCAAATCTGAATCCGAATCCGACTATAAATTTAATATTTGAATTCGAATATAAATCTAACAGATTTTAAAAATACATATCCAAATATGAATCCAACCAAAAATCTGAAATACGAATCCGAAATAATTATTTCTCTTTACCGTATTTCAAAACATGTTACAGTAAATCTAAATTTTTAAACTACAAATTTAAATATAACATTAAACATATATATACATATATTATAATGTAAAATCAATTCGGGTTTGGGTTCGGATTGGATACAGACAAAATCCATACTCGAATTCAAATCCGATCGTGTTTTCATTTTTTATATCCATATCCGAACTATTTTCGTTTAGCATTGAATAAATCAGCTCCATTCGGATTTAGGTTCGGATAAAATTTCGGATGTCCAAGCTCATTGACATCCCTAGTGCTGAGTGTCGCCTAACACTATTATATAAAAAAACATAAATAAATAAATAATCAGAATGAAATCACGTAAGACACGAATGCTCGGCGGTAACTCATGCGGTATGAAGATTTTTTTTTAAGTAATTGGAAAGTTGAAGTTTGATTTCTACTCCTTAAAAAGGTTTTTGGCGTTCATGATTTGTAAAATGGCATTTCATCTGATTTACTTTATTTCAAAAAAATAATTTATAGGCCGAATACTATTCTGTACTTCTAGGCATTTGACCGTATTTCAGGATCCATTTTATCAAATTGTGCACTGATATATGTGATATTCATCATGCATGTGAGTAAGAGTATTAAGACTATTTTTAAACCGTATATTTTGAGTAATATACATATAGATATATATACGAAATCATACTAGTATATTTACAGGACGAACTGCGTCGACTCTCTATAGAAATAGATAAAATATTTTTTCATCGCACTTTTCTATCGCACTTAATGCATACTTTTCGCAACGTATTTTAGTCTTTTGTCGCTTATATATATTTGATAGTTAAGAAATGCAAAACGGTAGTTATGGATAAATTTTATATATTTTTACATTCATTTTAGAGTTCGAGGACACGTGCTAGCCACGCGCCCGTGCTTCTTATATTCAACACGTGTACATTATTAGATGCGTAAATAGCAAGTCCCACGTGTCATCTAAGTCACAACTAAATTTGATTTGCAAGGGCAATCCATCATTGTAGAGACCTGTGTTGCTGTTCTGTGTTTATAAATATAAATTATCCCAATTAAGTGAGCCAAAAATAGTGTTAAAATTCGGACGAAAAATTTTAGATTGAAATAAACTGTTGTTTACAGTGTAAGCTACTCTTCCTCGTGTCTAAACTGCGAGACTCAAATTCAAAATCTTTCAGTTTAATACCATATTAAATTATATAAAATAATTATCGTCCTTCAATGGCTATATATGGCTACTAGAAAATAATATTTTTATAGTTTAAGTAGGGTGTATCGCACAGCTAATTACAAAACTGTCTCAATAAAAATTTATTGAGAAACTCCTCAATAAAGTTGTGTTTACTAACCTTAATATTATGGGATGCTTACTGGGCTTCATAAAAATTAAAATTAAAATTTTAAAAAAAAACTCTCGGTGACTAACTAATTTATAGTTCACATAACAAGGCAAAAAATGGCCACCTACTTATTAAGCAGATAAATAATTGCTTATGCAGTATGAAATTTTCTTCTATGATAATTAATGGCCTAACAATCAATTTTAGTTCATTTTAAGGTTTTTATGATTTTCCTCAAGTTAAGAATCTATACTAATTTTCATAACTTTAAGGACACCTCTTATAATTTCACAACTTGAGTTGCACAGCTATAATTTGAATACTTTCAAAAATATATATATAAATTTTTTTGAAATATTACAAATCGTACGCGGCGAACATCTGCATAGAGTTTACATTCTATAACCTTGCAATTTTTTATTGTAGCATGTACTTTAATATTCTTTTTAATGACAAATCTTAAAATATAAAAACAATATAAATTAATTTTTTTAGATAAAAACATACAAAACTTAATTTAACTATGACTATTCTTATTTGGCTAACTAACATTTCAAAATTTTAAGTTTACTATTCAACCTATCAATTTGTTTCATTTGAGTCGGTGAACGGCACTTTAACTTCAAAATTTAAATACATTATTTATCTTTACAGATATGATTAGTATACATAATGTAATTCTCGCAACTATAAATTCATTAATTAAAGTAATTAGCTTAAATTTTGAAGTTAAAGCGTCATTGACTAACTCAAATCGTACAAATTAAAAAATTAGATAGTAAAATTAAAATTCTAGAAATCTGAATACCTGAATTAAAATAGCTCATAATTTAAATAAGTTATGTAAATTTTATTTTTTATTTTTATTTCCTCCTCATCCTAATTTTAGGACCTTACATGCCAACAACGAAACAAAATAGGTGTAACGATCAAATGCAGGTCCATTTTTTGATCAGTAATGCCGCGAAAACCACACAAAATTCCGTCCTTCTTGATCTGGGCAGAACCACAGAGTAGACTCCAGCCAGAAATTATGATCACAACTTGATCCCATCGCCCACGAGCTGATTACGACTCCCAAACCCATAACCCCCAACGAACCGCACGAAATAGCACCGCAAAGCGCATCACATAAATATTAATGGTTGTTGCCCTTTTTGGTCTCTATATATACACAGTGATCCTTTTGGCGATTAGACCTAATGACAGAGCGTGTTTGGTTTGTTTTTTTTTCACTCTGAAATCAAAATTGGAATAGACGAATCTGTTTGTCGGTGTTTGGTATGCGGGATTTTCATTCCGATTCCAATTTCCGGGTGAATATTGCGAATCCCCCCAATTACTTTCTTTTTCCAATCCGGCCTAGAAGGCCGGATTGGAAATTGAATCCGGACGGAATGAATTTGTTTGGATTAAATTTATTATTTTAAGATTATTTTTTAATTAAAACATCAATTTAAGTTTAAAAATTATATTTATAAATTTTAATTTTAATTTGAACTTAAATTAAAAATTAAAATTCAATCAATCATTTGGAATCTAATTTGAATTTTGAATTTAAATTTAAATTTAATTTAAAATCTAAAGTTTTATTCAAATTCTATTAAAATTTAAATTAAATTTATGGATTCAAATTGAAATTGAAATTATAATTTTAAGTTTGAATTTGAATAAATCAAATTTTAGTTTTATATTTTGAATATCCATTCAATTTCAAATTTTTATTTTTTTTAAAAAATATTTAAAATTTTGACATCATTTTAAAATTTTGATATAAATTTTTAATATTTAATTTTCAGTTTGAATTTAAACTAATATATTATAAAGATAAAATTGGTATATTCATTTGATTACGTTTCTGATATCTGTCTGAACCAAACACCGACAGTAAAAATGGTTCATTCCGATTTCGATTCAGGTGGCGAACCAATTAAAATTAGGTAATGAATCATTCCGATTCTGTTTCCAACTTATTCTCATTCCGATTCCGATATCGATTTCGACTTCGAACCAAATACACCCATAATATTTAATCGAGAGAAAAAAAAGGCCACCCGAAAGCGATCTAAAAAAAAAAGTCTAAAATGCGATGGTACCACCGCATCACTTATATTCCCAACCAATCAGATTATACTTCTGGAACATACCCATCCCTCCATAATTTGACTTAAAAAATTTGTACTTTTGTTAAAAGATTTGATTGATTGAGACATAAATAATGTGACATTATTGTTATATAGTAAATCTCTGTAGTATTTCTAAATGAGAATTTAGTCCCAGTTTTTTCAATTTAAACATTTAAATCTTGGTTAATGTCATTGTCATCTTTCTTTTATTTCCTTTTAAATAGATTTGTTCTTGACATGCAATAACTTACCAAACATTTACACAAAGACAAGTATTTAGATACATGAATAACTTTTTTGTGTCTATTTTACTTATTTAAGAACTTTATAATATTTAGTAGATGAGTATGGTCAAATTGTTAGAAAGATAAATCATCTTTCAGGTAAAATATTGCTATTAAATTATGGATGTCACGACCTTCGAAAAGGCTAAAACAACTCTTGTTTTGCTATCACATATGCTGTCTTTGGATGTCAGAATAAGCTATCTAATAATAAATTATTCAGTATAAAAAAAATGTTTCTTTATGACTGAAAGCTAGAAGTTCGAATTTTGCTCGTTGAAAGATATTAACATCCATGATTTGAGAGAATAGCATATTTCACATACAGGTGATTTATTTCGAACTTAGAAAATAATTTGAAGATCGGATGTGATGTGCCAATTTAGATATTTGATTTCATTTCTCATTTGTCAAATACTAGTGCCCTATTTAGGTGCACGAACATTGTATTCGGCATATTATTTTCGATTTACTCAAAAAGTATGTAGTATTAGGCAGATGATGAGTATAATTAAATATTTCGAACATACATTATATTTAGCCTTTAAGTCGATTTTTGAAATAAATAAATCACATCGTAGAGAAAAATATATTATCCTACTAAATTATGAATGTAATGATCCTTTAAGCAGAAAAAATCAAATCCCTACATTCTAATCTCACACAAAAAATTTATACCGAATAAGTTATATTCCGACATATAAACTTACTGAGTAAATAAAAAGAATATATGTTAAACAAAATATTCATACATATTGTGACATTGAAACGAGACAATAAACTTATCGAGTAAATAAAAAATAGGTAAAAATATACAAAACTTATCTGAACTATTGACCATTTTAAATTAGTTATCCAACCTTTCAAAATTTTGGTTTCACTATCTAATTTTTTAATTTATTTGATTTGAATCAGTCTAGAAAACATTTACTTCAAAGTTCAAGTAAATTATTTATTTTAATAAATAAATAATTATGAAAATTGCATGAAATATACTAAACGAAAACTGCAAAAAGAAATAAAAAAAAATTAAAGTTTGAAGTCAGGGTGTCATCGACTGACTCGAAGTAAATAAAATGAAAGATTAAATAGTAAAATTTTGGAAAAACTTCAAATACCACCCCTGTGGTTTCGCATTTTCTCATTTTAGTACCCTGTGGTTTAAAGTGTATCACTTTAGTACCATATGGTTTCATTTTTTTTCTTTTTCTTATTCCTTTCGTTGATTTTTTCATTAAATCATATAGAAAAAGCTTCAGATAACCCACATCTGGTTTATCGAATAATTTTTTTTTTTTAGATAAAGGTAGCGTGCTACCCGCTTCATTCATTAAAGAGATGAACTAAGCTACAGGGGTGAGGCAACCAGGGCCTCGGTGAGGGCGAACGATCGAAAAAAAAAAAAATCAGTCCTACTGGTGACGACTTTGCCAACGGTTCAACCTTGCGACCTGGGGGATGATATAAACTGGGTCTGGGATAGAGGGATGGAAAAGCTGGGAGAGAGGTCAATGAAGTTTTGGTTAAACCAACTTGCAGCCTGCTGGTGGGTCACCTGGGAGATTAGAAACGGAGTAATTTTTCAAAAGGCTCAGCCGGACCCTCTTCTTGCTGTCAGTAAGATCAACCAGATGACGAGCTTTTGGGCTCAGACCCTCTATGTTCACCATTATTTTATTTTTTTTAGTTTATTGAATATTCATTTTAGTATAATGTGGTTTTAACTTTCTCACTGATTTAACGAAAAAATCAACAAAAAAAGTAACGAAAAGAAAAAAACAAAATCACAGGATAGTAAAATGATACACTTTAGACCACAGGGGTAGTAAAATAATGCGAAACCACAGGAGTAGTATTTAAAGTTTTTTTTAAAATTAATAAGGGGGAGGGGGGGACAAAAATTTGGTGGTTGGGGATGGTGCCGATGGGCGCCGTGTGGCACATCCCACGGCGCCCATCCTATCAAAAAAAAAAAAAAGTGTGCCCCTACGTTTTAGAGAGAGAGGGAGAGAAAATAGCAGGGGAAAGGGGATTGGCGTCGTGGGATGTGCCACACGGCGCCCATCGGGCACCATGCCCAAACTAATTGTTGGTGCCCGCCAAATTTTTGTCCGGAGGGGGGAGTTGTTGAGCCACAGGAAGTAACAACTGGGGGAGGTCGCGCTCGAGAGAGGGAGGGGGAAGCGCAGGGGAAAAGTGGCCGCGTCGCTTCGGTGGTTGGCCCTTTCACGACGCTTTGAGCCAAAGCGCTTCCCCCCACCGCGCCCCTTTGAAGCCACCCACGGCCCCATTACTTTATTTGGCCGTTTGAAAATCCGATCCGCCACTTCACCACCCCACACCCTCTCTTTTTCTTTACCCCTTCAATTTTGGGCTCCTCCATTACTCCACCACCACCCCTTTCCCCTTTTAATTAATTGATTTCGAAAAAAATAAATAAATATTAGACATACGCCTCTCTTTTCAATCGAATTTACTAATTATTTTAATTTTTATAGAGTCCGGAAAAAGTATCAAACGCTTGGTGCTATCGAGTTTTCCATCGTTAGATCTATCCTTTTGATTATTTTCATCTATTAGATCATACTATTCAATCAACCACCCACTCATTCCTAGGGGACCACTAGCATTCTAACCGCACCAAGCGTCTGATACTATTAATAGTATAGTAGCATAATTCTTTAATTACATGTTTACTGTATAATTCTATAAGATTTCAAAATGTAAAAAAATTTATTCTTTTAGTAGCTTGTGAGTTTGATAATTCAGAATGACGATCGACGAGCAGAGCAATTAAACCTACTTTTGATTTCCGTTGCTTTTCTTTATATTTTATAATAGAAAAATAATTGTTTGTGTTTTTACATTGCGTCGGAATATGTATAATATATACGACTAAAATAGATGTGTATAATTAGTAACTTTAATTAGAGAGGGGGACTTGATGGACTATTTTATGAAATTTAAGAGGTTTAATTGCGTAATTTGAAAGTTAAGACGTCCATTTCTTAATGAGCTTAAGTTCAGAGGTATCTGCACATTTTTTTTCCTAATTATTAATAACACCCTATAATTTGTTCGTAATTGTAAACACCATACCAATTTGTTTAGACTTATTACAACATGATTAGATAATCTATTTTTAGAGTGTGGTGTTTAATTATTTGGTTTTACAGTATTAATGGGGGTGGGGAGGCACCTTTTGGACCTCTTGTTGCTTTGGACTTTTGACTAGTGGTTTTGTACCTGAGAAATTTAGTATTATAAGAGTGGGTGAGAATAATAGTACCACGCATTGTGATTTTTAGCTGAGTTAATAATTGCACCTTTTTTTTTTTTTTTTACAAAAGGAATCTTAAATAAAGGTGTTGGGATTAAACAAAACATTAGGGACAACCTTGCAAAATTTTAATTTGATTCTAGTGTTTAATTATGATGCCATGTATAGGGTCTTGATTTTAGATGCGCTAGGTTTTCTATTAAGTAATTGTGTAGGACTTAAGTGGTTGATATGTGATATTCCGAGTTTGATTATTCGAGTTTATTTCTAAACAATAAAAAATATATATATACCTGGAGAAAAAAAAAATTCTTGATGATGCACAAAAAAGAGGTACCCTTTTTTCTCTCCCTAGGTCTCCTTTTCCAATTTTTTAGAGAGAGAGAGAGAGAGAGAGAATGGTATTAGTATGCATAAAGACTAAAAACAGTATTTTGACTAACTTTTTAATGATAAGATGGTGAAACAAAATTTTGACATACTAAATTAAAAGTTCAAATTTGTTGGTACATTTGCTCATGTATAAATTCCTCTTTGTTTGTTTTAATGTAGTTTTTTAATTTTTACAAAAAGCATAGAGCTTTTAAGTATATAAATGGCAGCTGAGAATTAGGAATCAGTGCATGAACAACAAGTGGTTAAGGGTCAAGTGTACACAAGCTTATTTTAATTAACTTCAGGATATTACTAATGCAATTTGTCAATGGAGATAATCGGATATCAAGCATTAAATATGGAAAGAAATAAATAAGTTTTATTTATTTCTTTATCAAGATTATGCATCCATTACGGCGCATGTTGTGTTTTGAAGCATTTTGTTTAAGCATCGAAACTCCAAATTCATTTTATATTTCACTGAAATTTGCTTCTCGAGTAGAAAAGTTGTTGTAAATACAAAGTATACAATGAAGCTGCTATTACACGTCGTGAAATTAAGTGCATTGAGTATGTATCAAGAGATTAAATTAAGCATGTATTTTAGATTAATATTACTCATTAATTCCTTTCCTCATGCATTAATCTATGACTCAGCAAATGTATGACTCTTATACCTTAATTTAGAATAAGGAGATAGAACATACCCACAAGAAATGGTGACAGGGGTAAAGACATGGTTCCAGACACTTCATTTTAGAGGTAATCCAATTTGGATACTTCCTTGATAAAGTTGGATATATAAGAAGAGTATAAACGTGTTATTAATAACAACAAGTCTTTTAAATACTTTTATAATAAGACATCTGAATCAGTGGTCGATACTACTAAATATGATTTTAGTTTTTTTAGTTTCTGACAGACCAAATATTTCATGTAATAGTGTGGATCATTATTCCTACCGCCCTATCTTTGAAAATTAGTGTATAACATGAAAGAGTTAGCGCTATTAAATAGGTTCAAAAAAAAAAAATTAATTTTTTTTTAATTTTTTTTAGAGGTAAGAGAAAACTAGCTCCATCTTAGAAAAGTTTGTCAATATTTATTACTAACATAACCACTCCTAGAACAAATCCATTACTCTTTAAAATTTTCGTACCTGAGTGATTGATTGTTGGTATTCGAAATTCTGAGTTTCAAGTTTAGTTGTTTCGCATTGCTAGTTAAGTTCATTTGTTAAAAAAATGAACGAAACAAGTGGCGTACTATCTTTTTGTCTAAAAACAAAAATAAAAACTTTGTACAAACCCTAAAACCTAGCATAGAGTTAAGAAAATTTCATCTAAAATATCTCAAAAATACAACAAAAGGACAACAATTTCTTTTGAGAACCACTAACTAACAGAATATTTGCTAGATTCTTTTGCCTCTTCCTTGGTGCTAGGAAGCTATAGCCAATAAACAAAGAATTCAATTAGAATTATACAAAACAATTCATTCCCTTTTGTTGTACACCTCCCATCTCCTTATATATATCATTATAAGAATAAGATATTTTCCTTTTTCCATTAATCAAAACCTCTACTTTAAGCCTAATTTAATGCCCACTTTTTTAGTAGGCCCTCAGATCTTTCCAGTCCATTCCAGCAGCAACTACATTATAAATTTGTATTATTGTTGATTATTTTGTACACAGAGCAAACCAACATATTAGTAGTGCCTTAATCAATGTTACCAAAATCAAATTATCACTGAGAAAATGAAATTAATATTCCGCGGCTTGTCGCGAAAATGGTTAACTAATACCAGTTCCCTTTAATGGCATGCTAATTGTTTTTTCTTGTGGATGAGTGCAACCAATCATGCACTGATCTCTCAGCTTTTAATTAATAAATCACTAAAATAAATAAAACTGTCCCACAATCACATGATTAGCATCTAAACCAATTGGGAGAATATATTGATGTGGTTACTTAATAGGACAGGTTTGAGTTGCAGATCCAAGATTTATTGTTGTTATTGTTCAACTGTTGTTATTAGCCACCAAGTTGGTATCATCTAGAGAGTGGTGTTAAAAATTTCCCCCCCAAAAAAAAGCTCAAAAATATATGATTTGTTATTAAAGTTGCTAATGAAGTAGAAAATATTGCACTACTATTTATTTGAGGAACCTTTTGTTTTGAATGTAATGCAGAGATGCATGTGATTCTGAAGAAACCTGCCAAAGGACAAAATTGGTAGTTTTCTATATTAAAAATCCACGGTTTACACTGACACCAGATTTTTTCTGATACCAGTTTATTATAACAAAAACGAAAAAAATCAAGTTCGTCAGACACGAAAATATATATATAAAAAAAATAAAGCACACAAAATAAAATAGAATTAAGAAATTTTACGGTTCCAGAATTCGAGACATATCTAACATTTTACATTGAGTTGAAGGTATAATGCAAAGTAAAATATATATAGTTGAGAAAATTCACATCTTATTTCTGATCCAAGGACCACAGTTAAAATTCACCTATATGAAAAGTTTTTTCCCGTAATTTTTTGAGTAGATATTAGTAGGATTTATCTTGTAACTTAATTACACTGAGTACAAAATTAAGTGTATAATTTCAGAGTATAATCCAGGAACAAAATTTTTTTTTATGTTCCATCCCAAATGTAACACCTGTAGATACTGTGTCGGTGAGACGCGATTGCACACCGCGAATCGTAACGCGTCTCTTTTGTGCGGCAGCGGCCGTTTTTTTCTCCGAAGGCGCAGTCGAAAACGCGAAGAGATGCAACTAGTGCTGATAAAAACCAGGTGAAGCAAAACCACCAGCATGCATAAATTCTGGAGAGATATTTTTGCTCTTTATTACCTTCCATACTGTTAATGTAGCAGAAATTTGAATATTACAGAAGGAAGTAAAATAGCATGAAAATGTACTGCCCAAATGCTGCTTTTGCATTTGTAATCTGACAGCCACATGAGTGGCATCAGCAAGGTATCAAATAAGCTGAGCCAAGATAGTCCTTAACTTGTAATAGCTCAAGATTCCTTACTTTTACTTTTAAAAAAAGAAAAAAAAAATCTTAATTTGATAATGAGAAAGTATGTAGAGATATAATTTTTATCGGTAAAAACGTATGGAACTTATCTGAACTATGAACCAGTTTTAATCGGCTATTCAAAATTTTAAAATATTGATTTTAGCAACCAATCTTTTAATTTGTTTAATTTGAATCAATCAACGATATTTTGACTTCAAAATTTAAGCTAATTTTTTATGTTAATGTATTTTTAGTCGCGAGAATTACATGAAGTATACTAATTAAACATGTAAGATAAACGATACATTCAAAATTTGAAGTTAAAATGCTGTTGACTGATTTGGATCAAACAAATTAAAAGATTGGTTATTAAATTCAAAATTTTGAAAGATTGGATAGTTCATTTAAAATGGTTCATAATTCAAGTATATTTCGTACGTTTTTTTTTACCTCTTTTTTATTTCCAGCGAAACGTGTTAAGTTTTTACAGAAATAAATAGAATATTATTTAATCGTACTTTTCAACCGCACTTTACGCAAGCTTTCTGTAATTTCAAATGAAGCTTTATTTTGATACTGGTCAATCGAACCGTTAAATTTACAGCAAAACTTAATAACAAAACCATTTTATATGCAACAACTGATTCAAAAAAAAGTAAAATTTTATATAATCATTAACCAAGAAAAAAAAAAGGAGAAAAATAAAAGCTATTATATCCTTGAAATCATATCAAAGGCAACTCGAATATTTAGGCGTAAGCAGAGCAATGGAGCGAGTATAAATGCTGGTTGTCCCTCAAAACTTTAACACTCCAATCCCACTTAATATTCTCAAAACAAAATAATCAGTGAAAATCTAACACAGAATAATAAAAAATTTAGGATACAAGAATTCATAAAAATGCTGGATAAATGATTAAATTCCAACCTCTACTCACAATTTCGCGTTAAAGTAATGGTAAAAATCTCCAAAATTTTGAAAACAAAAAACCCCTAAAAACTTGCCAAGTAGCATATTTTCAAGCTGGTTCGAAGTTGTCCATAAAAAACACAAAATTCCACCTACTCTGTTAATAAAAATTATCACCGTTAGAGTTTATTTAAAATGAAATATCTTAGCTGATTTGTACTAAAGTAATTTTATATTTTAATTATATAATTATTACTAAGCCAAGTGCTCCATATGACGCAAGCTTCATTCTTTAAACCCCACCCCGACACATATATATAAGAGCCCCCCTCCTTCCTCTTCCTCCTCGCGCACAAAAAGAGAAGAGAACAGAAAATTCAGTTTGACCCCTCAAACAAATTTCCCCTTCACTTTAATCCCTCCGCCCCTCCTCTCCACCCGCCATGGCCGCATCGGTCGACAACCGGCGGTTCGGCCCGCTCGAACCGGGCCCGGTCCGGTCCGCCGTGTCCCTGAACCGCCGGCCCGACTCCCCGGTCCGCGGCTGCAGCTTCCCGGCCCTCCTCGACCCGCCCTCCTCCAAGCCGCAGCCCACCGAGTCGGACTCGGACTCGGACTCGGACTCGGACTCGGACGAGCCGGACTGGACGGCGCTGCTCCGCGCGCACAACCTCCTCGAGGTGGAGCCCGCGGTCCACGACCCGCGCGACGAGGGCACCGCGGACGCGTGGGTCCCGCGCAACCCGGCCCTCATCCGGCTCACGGGGAAGCACCCCTTCAACTGCGAGCCCCCGCTCGCGCGGCTCATGCACCACGGCTTCATCACCCCGGCCCCGCTCCACTACGTCCGCAACCACGGCCCCGTCCCGCGCGCCGACTGGTCCACGTGGACCCTCGAGGTCACCGGACTGGTCCGCCGCCCCGTCCGGCTCACCATGGACCAGCTTGTCCACGACTTCCCCGCCGTCGAGCTCCCCGTCACCCTCGTCTGCGCCGGGAACCGGCGCAAGGAGCACAACATGGTGCGCCAGACCGTGGGCTTCAACTGGGGCCCGGGCGCCGTGTCCACGTCGGTGTGGCGGGGCGCGCGCCTCGTCGACGTGCTCCGGCGCTGCGGCATCGTCGGCCGCAAGCGCGGCGCGCTCAACGTCTGCTTCGAGGGCGCCGAGGAGCTGCCGGGCGGCGGCGGGTCCAAGTACGGCACCAGCCTGCGCCGCGAGGTGGCGATGGACCCGGCGAGGGACGTCCTGCTGGCCTACATGCAGAACGGGGAGCTGCTCGCCCCCGACCACGGCTTCCCCGTGCGGGTCATCATCCCGGGCTTCATCGGCGGCCGCATGGTGAAATGGCTCAAGCGCATCGTCGTCGCCACCGAGCAGTCCGAGAGCTACTACCACTACAAGGACAACCGCGTCCTCCCTTCGCACGTCGACGCCGAGCTCGCGAACGAAGAAGGTATATATACATATATATATATATATATATATATATATATATATATATATATATATATATATATATATATATATATATATATATATATATATATATATTCTATAGCATTAAGAACTGTTATTATTTAGGCGACTATATACTAATTGACATTTACATATTTGTGTCGCTTTTTCGTGGGGGCAGCGTGGTGGTACAAGCCGGAGCACATCATCTACGAGCTGAACATAAACTCGGTGATCACGACGCCCGGACACGACGAGATCCTGCCCATCAACGCGCTCACCACGCAGCGGCCCTACACCATGAGAGGCTATGCTTATTCCGGTGAGTTCCTTCTCCCTTCTAGTTCCTTTGTGTTTCTCAATAATGTATGTCGACAATGTAAATAGCAATTAATGGTAGATCGTTTTTCTCAAAAAAAAAAATTATTTATTAGAGAAATATGATGTTTCAAATATTAACATTTTTCTCTAGAAACTTAAATTACTACAGAAAAAAAAAAAAAAAAACTAGGAGTCGCACAGGATTCATACATAGACCTCACATACTAGACAATTTGGCACCTCTTGCTTTAATACCGCATAAAATAATATAAAAGTCAAAATAATTGCATATACATCCCTACAAAATGAGATTACTGTAAATGTGTCCCCCTAAATTTTTCAAAAATTTATATATTTTGGCGAACTTTAAAAATTTGTTATATATTTTTGGACGGGTCAAAACTTTATCATACTCTTGTATTACAATATTTTGCCCCGACCGAATGGTGAGATCAACCTTTATTATTTTTCATAATTAGTAAATCAAAGCCCTTCGGTTTCTTCAAAAATATTTTTGACTGCTAAGTTTTGTAAACATGATGAAGCAAATAAGGGCAAAATAATCTTTTTATTAAAATATTTGTGCTTTTTGACTAAATTCAGAAATATATTTAAAGTTTGCAGGAATTTGGAGGAATAAAAATATACAATATTTAAACTTTATGGAAGTACATTTTCAATTCTCCCTACGAATAAACTATTTTTCTCTACTTACTTAGGCTAATAAGTAAGGGATATTATATGTTTAAGACTAGTTAATTGTTTTACTTGATTAGCTTTTTGCTGTTTTTAGCTGTAGAATTTGCTCTGTTTGTATTATTTCATGTGGATGTGAGTTCGTGGAATTTCTTGTGCCCATTAATGGAGTGAAAGGTCACTGAAAAGCTAGTTCCACATTTGTCTTTACTGGGTCTCGATCTAATTAAATAGCTAACTAGACTTTTGAGCACATTGAAGAGCTAATGCATGTTTATAATTAATTTGTTTATTCTTTAATTTTCATTGAAGACAATGATATAGTATGCTCTTTGAGACTTTTGATTGTACTTCTCCTTTTGTCTAATACTATAAAATTTTCGCACAAATAAATTTAATTATATTAAATAAGATGCTCGTATTGGACAATTATTTGCCACACATTAATTGTTAAAAGAAAAGACAAAAAAAAAAAAAACAAGAGGGGGCCATGTTGTAAATGGCCCATTAGTTAGCTGTAACAAACACATTATGGGACAATAGTTTTAGGTGCCGAGCAACTCGCGTACAAAATTTTTATTTGATATTTTTAAAAAATTGTTTAAGCGCATCGACCGCTGCAGTGCCGGCGCTAACATGGTCTTTGCATTTCAGGTGGAGGCAGGAAGGTGACGAGGGTGGAAGTCACGCTGGACGGCGGCGAGTCGTGGCACGTCTGCTCCCTCGACCACACGGAGAAGCCGAACAAGTACGGCAAGTACTGGTGCTGGTGCTTCTGGTCCGTGGAAGTCGAGGTGTTAGACCTCCTCGGCGCGAAGGAGATCGCCGTCCGCGCCTGGGACGAGTCCCTCAACACCCAGCCGGAGAAGCTCATCTGGAACATCATGGTAAATACCAAGTAACCAGATGCATACTATCTTTTAGCTTTTGAAACAACTTCTCTATTACTTAAAATAAATATTTATTTTTTAAAAAAAATTAATAAAAAAATAACTATAGCAACATGTGCACTTTTTCTAGATAAAAATATTTAGAAAAGTACCCAATCTTTCAAAATTTTAATTTTACTGGCCAACCTTTCAATTTATTTTATTTGAGTCAGTTAACGACACTTTGATTCTAAAATTCAAACTAGTTGCTTACTTCAGTAAACATATAGTTGTAAAAATTATGCGAAATGTACTAATTAAATTTATAAAGATAAACGTCGTATTCAAATTTTAAAGTTAAAATGTCATTGACCAACTTAAATCAAACAAATTGAAAGATTCCTTTTAAGTTCCCAAATCAAACACCTGATATGCGGTACGTTATCATGGATCCATGCAGGGCATGATGAACAACTGCTGGTTCAAGGTGCGGGTGAACGTGTGCAAGCCGCACAAGGGCGAGATCGGGCTGGTGTTCGAGCACCCGACGCAGCCGGGCAACCTCGCCGGCGGCTGGATGGCGCGGCAGAAGCACCTAGAGTCGGCCGAGGGCGCGCAGCCGGCCCTCAAGAAGAGCACCTCCACCCCCTTCATGAACACCGCCGCGCAGCAGTTCGCCATGTCCGAGGTGCGCCGCCACTCGTCCCCCGAATCCGCGTGGATCGTCGTCCACGGCCACGTCTACGACTGCACTGCCTTCGTCAAGGAGCACCCCGGCGGCGCCGACAGCATCCTCATCAACGCCGGCACCGACTGCACCGAGGAGTTCGACTCCATCCACTCCGACAAGGCCAAGAAGCTGCTCGACACGTACCGCATCGGCGAGCTCGTCACCACCGGCTACACCTCCGACGCGTCCGTCCACGGCGCCTCTAACCTCTCTCACCTCTCCACCATCCGCGAGGTCACCGCAACGCGCGCTCTTCCCGCCGCCGCGGTGGCTCTCTCCAACCCCCGCGAGAAGGTGCAGTGCACGCTCGTGTCGAAGACCGTCGTCTCGCACGACGTCCGCCTCTTCCGCTTCGCGCTCCCGTCTCCGGACCAGTCATTCGGATTGCCAGTTGGTAAGCACATTTTTCTTTCGGCCAACATCGACGGCAAGCCATGCATGCGGGCGTACACGCCCACGAGCCCCATCGACGAGATCGGGCACTTCGAGCTCCTCGTCAAGATCTACTTCAAGGGCGAGAACCCGAAATTCCCCAACGGCGGGCTCATGTCGCAGTACTTGGAATCTCTTCCACTCGGCGCAAGACTAGATATTAAAGGACCGCTGGGGCACATCGAATACACCGGGCGCGGCAACTTCTTGATCAACGGCAAGCCGCGGTTCGCGAAGCGGCTCGCGATGATCGCGGGAGGATCGGGGATCACGCCGGTGTACCAGGTGATGCAGGCGGTGCTGCGGGACCAGCCGGAGGACCGGACGGAGATGCACCTGGTGTACGCGAACCGGACGGAGGACGACATCCTGCTGCGGGACGAGCTCGACCGGTGGGCGCGGGAGCACCCGGAGCGGCTCAAGGTGTGGTACGTGGTGAGCGGGGTGCGGCGGCCGGAGGCGGGGTGGCCGTACAGCGTGGGGTTCGTGACCGAGCAGGTGCTGCGGGAGCACGTGCCCGCGGGCGGCGACGACGAGACGCTCGCGCTCGCGTGCGGGCCGCCGCCTATGATCCAGTTCGCCGTGCGCCCCAACCTGGAGAAAATGAAGTACGACGTCGACAACTCGTGCCTCATTTTCTAAGTGGAAGCACAGAGACCTCCGTGCACACAGGCCTGTTTCCGAAAGGCAAAATTGCGTACAGGTATTCCTGTGAAGTTGATATTTGCGTATAAAAACTAAATTTTTTTTGATTATATCAACTATGTATACGCCGATACCAACTTTTCAGGAGTATTTACGCAATTTGATATGCTTGTAAGGGAACCATGTATATATGTTGTCGATTTGTTACTATCCTAGCATTCTTTGATCAATAAGGAGGGAGGTGACATCGGGGTTAATATTAGGTGTGAGTTCTCGGCTCGTCGTATTAATTGATCAACTGAATGTTCCACGACTTGAGACCATGATTTTGGTCTCTTTGGTCGCTTGTAGTTTGTATGATCTATTATTATATGTAAGCTAGTTGTTACTTTGTAATCTTTTTGTATGCGACCTTTTAAACTAGTCCTATCACTTTTTATATTTTTAAGAGAAAATTTCAAATACCATCATTGTGGTTTCACACTTTCTCACTTTAGTAGCTTATAGTTTAAAGTGTATCATTTTAATACCATGTGGTTTCGTTTTTCTTTTTTTTTTATTCTTTTTGTTAATTTTTTTGTTAAATCAGTAAAAAGTTAAAATCACAGAGTACTAAAATGAATATTCGATAAACCAAAGATGGATTATCTAAAGTTTTTTCATTTGATTTAACGAAAAAATTAATGAAAGGAACAAGAAAAAAAAAACGAAACCACATGGTAATAAAGTGATACACTTTAAACCACAGGGCACTAAAGTGAGAAAATACGAAACCATATGGATGGTATTTAAAATTTTTTCTATTTTTAATATGAATAATTTTTTAGGGGTGAAAGCGTAAGGTATACATTAGGAAATTAAGTGTTCACCCTTTAATTAATATATTTGTTAAATTTTTTCATTTTAGAATTTGTTTGACATTAAGGACCGCATTTTAAAAAAATAATTTCAGTGGGAAGCTCTCTGATCTGCTATCATGTATTAGCTTTATCTCAATCCAAAAATAGTCAATTTTTCTTGAATATTTTTTTTTAAAGATTCGTTAGATATTTTTAGTACTAAAAACATCTAACGGATTTTTAGATTGAAACAAAATTAATACGTAGCAGCGGATCGAGAGGGCCATTCCAACTAAAGTTTTATACATTTTTTGGTATTGGACGAAAAGGAGTCAAACCATTTCAAAGACTAATTTGGAGAAAAAAAAAGGAAAAGGAAGATCACCAAAGCAGAAGAATCTTTCCTTACTTTTTTTTTTCTCTCTTTTACTTTTCTTAATTTAGGACCCCGGAATCTTTGAAATGCAGTAAGGAGATGAGTTTTTTAATGGAATAACTTCAAATATCATTCATATAGTTTCATACTTTTTCACTTTAGTGCCATGTGGTTTAAAATATATTACTTTAGTATCCTATAATTTGTTTATTCTTTTTTTATTATCTTTTCGTTAATTTTTTCGTTAAATTAATGAGAAAATTAAAACTACAGAATAGTAAAGTGAATATTCGATAAACCATATGTGGAATATTTAAAAT
This sequence comes from Puya raimondii, assembly GCA_016920855.1. Lineage (NCBI taxonomy): Eukaryota > Viridiplantae > Streptophyta > Magnoliopsida > Poales > Bromeliaceae > Puya > Puya raimondii. The sequence goes on from JABWPP010000050.1 coordinate 92,337,702, forward strand.
TTTTATGTATAATTTAACGAAAAAATTAACGAAAAGATAACAAAAAAAAGAATAACTAAACCACAGATACTAAAATGATACATTTTAAATCATATGGTAAAGTTATTATTTTTTTTAATTAGTAAAAAGAATCTCCTGGAAAAGCAAATGAGAAATGCTTAAGTCTACCACCGACAAAAGACCTAAAGAATCTCTACAGCTTTTCATCTAAACCTGTCCTAGAATTACTAATTCTTTTTAAATTTTATGCTAAAAAAAGTTTAGAAAAATATTTATTATAATAATAATAATTTAATAAGAAAGGAATTGTCTTATACGCTGTCGAAGTAAGCAGTGAAATCAATGCATACAGGAAATAATTGTGAAAGGACATGAAGAGACACCACAATAAATAAATTAATAGGAGAATTTTTTGGCTTTTTTTGCACTTAGAAGCAAATTGAAAGATAGAGATGGAGTTTTTTATTTGAGTAATAATATACTTACAATTATTTATTGGACTTTTTACAAACTTACGTAAATGGTTATATTTTATAAGTAATGTTATGCATAGAAGCATCTAACAAATTTTTTGCGTAGTCATAATTTGATCAGCTAAATTTGTCTATTTTTAGAGCCGTCTAAGCAATTTTGTCAAATTGCTTATAATCATAGCATTATTTTTTATGTATAATTTACCGGTGGTTGCATACGAATCACATAGGAGCTGTTTGTTTGTCCGCAAGTGAATTTTAGATTGAAAATGACTTTTAATAACTAAAGTTTAGGTGAATTTTTTTTTCTACCACTATTTCTTTGATAGAAAGTTGGTGCTTTTGAAACTATAACTATTCTTTTTTATTATTATTTATTTTATGTATAGAACTTATTTAGACTAATCCCCATTTTAATATGACTATCTAATCTTTAAAAATTTTAATTTTGCTATCTACTCTTTTAATTTATTTGATTTAAACCGGTTAATGACTTTAACTTTAAAATTTGAGTGTGTTCTTTATCTTTACATATTTAATTTATATAATTTATGCAATTCATGTAAATATAAGTTTATTAAAGTACCCAATTAGCTTAAATTTTGTATAAAAAAATCATCAAATAACTTAAATCAAACAAATCGAAAGGTTCGATACTAAATCAAAAATTTGAAAGGTTTGATAGTTAAATCACAATGGTCTATAATTCATGTATGTTATATACATTTTTGCCTTTATTTTATTAGAAAAATTCATACTAGCATATAAAAGGATGAAAAAATTATAACAGTTAATTTATTATTATTTTTCTATCTCTTTCTCTTCCGTAATTGACTTCAGCACTACCGATGGCGAAGTCAGTTCAACATCTCGCATAAGTGGAGTTACAAACAAATTTAATTTATGGCGAACCAAATAATGAAAACGGGCATTTACGGTCAAAAATAGTTGCACCTTTTTTGTTGAAATTGTGTTTTGGTTAAGTTGGGTATTTATGGCCAAAAATAATTTCACTTTTACGAAATTGGGCAATTAACCAAAAATAACTTCATCTTTTTATAATAAATTATTTTTACTAAATTATATTTTATATCAAATTCAACCATCACCTTGGTTCATTTTTCTTTACTATTTCATAAAAAACATACTAAACCCATATATGATTATACCAAATGTGGCCCAACTCAGATATTGTAGTCTATATATGAAAATACTAAAGGTGGCCCATGAGAAGCCCAAGTTTTGGGGAAAGTTATTAATACCTGGGCCTGGGCCCACCACCCCGCGCACCCGAATCTTGCCGCCCACGACTCAAAAAATTTCTCAAACCATAGTCAACCAGTCATGGGATAACTTCAAATACCACCCCTATAGTTTCGTACTTTTTCATTTTAGTGCCTTATAGTTTAAAACGTATGACTTTAGTATCCTGTGGTTTGGTTATTCTCTTTTTTTGTTATCTTTTGTTAATTTTTTCGTTAAATTATACAGAAAAAACTTCAAATATCCCACCTATGGTTTATCGAATATTCACTTTACTATCCTGTAGTTTTAACTTTCTCATTAATTAATTTAACGAAAAAATTAACGGAAAGATAACAAAAAGAGAATAACAAAACCATAGGGTACTAAAGTGATACGTTTTAAATCACAGGGCAATAAAGTGAGAAAGCACGAAACCACATGGGTGGTATTTGAAGTTATCCCTTTATTATTATAAGAGATAAATATTTTACTTTTACTTTTATATTTAATATTTCAGAATAAAGCGGGCATAAAAGTAATTTTGTGTTTATAGCTTGAAATTTTTTTTATTTTTCTAAATTATGAGAAATAATATAAAAAAGTATGGAGTGTTTTTCTAAATTATGAGGAATAAGGTAAAAAAAAGTATAGAGTGTAGAATGAGCGGAAATAATAGATAAGAGTGAGTAAAGTGCAACATGAAAAATGAGACAAAAAATAAATAACTAAAATAAAAACTCCTAATTAGAATAAATTATTTGTGTCAAATTTAATTGTGTTTGACCCATTGTTTTTTTTACTAAACACAACCAAAATAAATTGCATGGACACTCCTCACTTACGGTACTTTTTGAAATAGCGGCATAAACTTTTTTGTTTCTTTGATGTCTGGTTGCCACGTTTTAAATAAATTAAAAAATTTATCAAACTTAGTGGTGTAAATTTAAATTATTAATATATATTTTTCACTAACGAGAGTAGCTGAATACATTAGAAATCAAAGAAGTGTCACCAAAAAATATATATATAAAAAAAAAATAATTAAATTGAAGATGATATTTGACAATTTCTTAAAGTTGAGGGGGTCTTTTTACATTTTTACCAAAACCCAAATCCCATTCGGTGTCCACTCGAAACCCTCGTTCCCGCCCATTCTCTCCCTCTCCTTCCCTCCCCCTTCTTCTTCTTCTTCCTCACTCTCTCTCTCTCTCTCTCTCTCTCTCTCTCTCTCTCTCTCCGCCGCCGCATCCGCCGCATCCGCCGCATTCGCCGCCGCAACAATGGACTCCGCCGCCGCCTCTCTCCTCGAGACCCTCGACGGCCCCGACCACCGCGGCCTCTACGACCGCGTCGCCTCCTTCCTCCTCCCGTTCGGCGATCTCATCCCCCTCGACGCTCGAAACCCTAACGCCGCCGCCCCCAGGAAGAGCACCGCCGCCGCCGCCAAGCCGAAACCCTCTTCCAAGAAGAAGAGAGCCGACGCCGACCCCCGATCCATCCGCCCCCTCGCGAAGCAGTTCCTCCCCTTCCTCTGCCGCGCTCTTCAGCTCCTCCCCGCGGCCCTCCGCAGAAACCCTAACCCTCCCGAGGGAGATGGCGGCGGCGATGATCGTAAAGAGTGGGCGGCGGAGCTTCTCGGCGTTTATGGGCTTTTGCTCGAGTGCTTGGCGTGCATCGGCCCGTGCCTCGCGGGGAAGCCCTACTCGGTGCACCTCCAGAGGGGGCAGTACGTTTGCTGCTTGGAAGGTCAGGGAAGGTACGCAGAGGCCGAGGAGGAGGCGCTTTCTCTTCTCGAGAGCCTTCGATCGGCGCTGATCCCAGCTGCTTCAGCACCGAGGTCGCAGAAGGGGAGAAGAGCCGATGCCGGGTGCCTATTGCCTGATCCGAAGCTCGCAGGTTGTGGCGATCCGGAGGTCACAGTTTTGGCCATCCAGATTATCATCAGCCTTGCCAACTGTTCTTCTAAGTACAAGACAAAGAACGGAGCTGCTTTTGAGAGGATCTTGGCCCTTGTTGAGCAAGTTCAGCCATGGCTCCTGTAAGTAAATGATCTGGGCTGATTCCGACATATGGATCCTAAAATTTTGGCACTGATGTTAATTTTGTCCATATATGCAGGTTTCTGGATCCTGAGTCGCTGAAGAAATATCATTGGTTACTTGTGAATGCTTTGTACAGATGTTCAAATTTCCTAGTTGTAGAATGGACGTCTTTTAACACTGATTTGGTACAGCGGTTCTGTATGTTCATGTTGAGAGAGTGTGCGAAGCCCTCTTCAATCGACCGTTTTCCGATAGTCAGTACATTAGCTAAAATTTTGTTTTTGTAAAGTTATTCTAAGTGAATATATTGAATGGGATGTGAGTCTTTGGCTTGTGAATTGCAGATTGCTCGCAAGATTTGTTCTTCCATCGACTTGCGTTGGGAAGGCAGATCCTGTCTTATGTTCGATATTCTGAAATTAGCCCTTGAGTCCATAAAATGTGGCTGCAAGGTAATTTGTTCCATTTTGAATTTAGTTGTTGACACTTTCAATTTTCTTTGGTCAGTAATTATCATAACCTGAACTACAAATTCTTCATGCATAACTTGATTTTTGCGGCAAAAAAGATGTTGGTATTTACAATTGTATGATAAATGATTGATATTAGTTGAGACATCAAGGGCATTTGATGTAACACCTGTTTTTATTTTCTAGTTTTGATTTTGAAATTTGTAATGTGGTGAGGAAAGCTGAAAATGAGTTTTGAAGCATAGCATGTTGACTGTATGTGTTTGATCTGACGAGACATCTAATAAATTCTGTTTTTTCTTTTTGTTTTTTTTTCTGTTGTGCATAGTAGAAATTGTGTCATATTATTTGTCTTAAAGTGTCTGAGAAGCCTTGTTCCTTTAAGTGTGTTTTTTATGTTTAAACTGACTCGCATTTTTGTTTTCATGCATTTTGTGTATGAGCAGGTTTGTGTGTCGAAATCTGTAAATGAGTTGCTCGATTTTGTATTGTATTCTGCTGACAGCCTTTGTGCTGCCAACATGGATGCCCTAACAGGTTTTTCGGAATTATTTTATGAAAAAGGAGGTGATATCTTTGAGGTACATTTATATTGGCGCTTTTATAGAAAGTGATACCTTGCACTTTATAATCTCTTTCTGATGAATTGATTATTTTTCTCGTCAGGTTTCACCTCCTATTGCCTCAATTCTGATTCTCTATGCTACTGCCTTGTACTTCATATCTAATAATATTCAAGTTAAGCAAACCGGAGATAATTTTGAATTATCTTCTGAGGGTACTACAACTACAATTTTGCCTGACAATGTAGAAAATCTTCAGAAGTTGACTGATTCACTGGGCAGTTTAGCAAGATATTTTCACGTCGCTAGCGACAGGACTGATATTGCTTTTGGTGATCCGTTAGAGGCACAGAATGAATCAACCATGATTCTGAAGTCCAACATCTACACAGAGTGTAAAAACTTGCATGGAAATGCTTCTTTTATCTCGTATTTAGATGCTTTAGAGTTTTTATGCAAGATATTACATCAATATGCGAACACAGCCTGGAAATACTTGTCCGAGAAGAAAATGATCTGTCATTTTGTGAAGATAGACCATGTTTTGAATGCATTACATATGTTCTGTGATTCGATGATCCTTGCTTTCAGGTGAGCCCGTATCATAGACCGTTGTTTGCTGCAACTACTGAATTCTGAAATTCTTTAAACAAGTGCCAAAACAAGACTTAAGAGTTTCAATGTCTGTTTCCCTAATTGTATAGAAGCATCAAGACATCTGAAAAGGATAAAGAGAGGCTACAGGAAAGACGTGGAACATTACTTGAAGTGGCCATTTCAGCATTCAGAATCTCTTTTCTCACCACTGGAAACTATCAGGTTCAACCTTGTATAATCGGTCTTGCACTTTGGTTATTGTGGTATTACAAAGAAGATTGTTTTTAACTTTGTTTTGAGCAAAACTGCTGTGACTTATTTTTTTCTGGCTAATTTATTCTGTTTTCGTAGTTCAGAAGAGTTTGTCCTCCATTAATTACGCCATATCAAGTGAATGGATTAAACCTCAGGAGCTGAGATTTCTTATTTCAACACTCAGTAATATCGGGGCTTCGTTGTACAATATTGGGCATTTCAAACAGGTATATATGTTGTTAGTGTTGATCAACTTTGTTGAACCTTGGATCCTTATTTTTCTGTGTGTTCCTTAGATTTCTGTTTGACATTATTGTTGACACTGTTGCAGTATTGTCATGAAAATTTCTCTTTATTTATATGCAACTTTAAGGCACCTAAGATATTTGGTCAGGATTTCTAAGTAGCAAGGGACAAGGTAAACATGCCTTGAAACTAGCTCCATGTCAGCTACATCTAGTAGTGCTTAATTACCAGATAGTGTATGGTGGCGAATGGCGATGCATTAATAATGGCTAGGTAAATGACTATTTAAAATTTTGTCATCTTATGCAGAGATAATGCTGGATATACTGTTAACATAATTTTCAATATTTCTGAGTTCTTCCTATGTTGTATGCAATGATCTTATTCCAGATTTGGCTTGTGTTAGTTTATTGTTGTCAATAGATTGGAGGAAATGATTCTACTGAATGATTGTATGCAATGATCTTCTTCCAGATTTGGCTATTGTTGGATTGTATAATTTGAGTGCTGAATTAAGTAAAACTCTTATCTTTGCAAATTCTGCCTTTTTTGCCTCTAATTTTGTGTTCTTTTTGTAGCCAATGGGCAACAAGATAAAACTCATACGTAATCATGTGGTTGTAAGAAGATGGTTTTGGTTTTTCTTCTACTTCTTTTAGTTGATTATGATAGTGATGACCTATTCTATTTGCATTTGTGAAGTCTGGCCTGCTTAATCATTTGAGCTCTCTATCTGCAAAATTTTGCATGTTTTATGTTTTAGCTGGCATTAATGTTATCTAATTGCCATTGTCATTTCATTCAGGTACCAATAGCATTGCAGTTGTGTTGTCAAGCAATATGGGCAAATGTCAATCTAGTCTGCAGAAGATACTCGGACAAGCTGCGGGGGTTTAATGTTGATGGTATATCTAAGGATTCAGTAAAGGATGTCATTAATGAGGCATTCACAAGGATTGCAACAATAGTTGATACTCTACACAGATGTGGTGCCACTGACACCAATGAAACTGTTGTAAAAAGCTTATTTCAACTGTCAGCCGCTGAAGACATATTTGAAAATCTAAATGGCTCTTTGGTCTTGGTTAAACAATGGGTTAAGGTACTAATCTAAAAATAATGAAATTTATTTGATGTACATGGTAGGTCTTTATTCTACCTAATCTTTCTTGAAACTGCAGATAATGTGTAAAGATTTTGAAGGTGTTGACATGGTAGATAATGCTGAAGTTCTCTACTCCTCACTATTGAGATACTGTCCAAAATGGCCAAAGAAGATTGCAGGCAAGATTCTTGAGCAGGTTCGATCTCTTTTCTCATCAAATTTCATGGCAGTTACTATCAATTATTCCTTTTTTTTTCAGAGATATAATGTTGTATGAATTTGTCTTAATTTTTGCAGGAGCTTCTTGCATATGACTTGATGGAAGTTCGAAACCCAGTTCTTTGTAAACAGATGAAACTCAAAGTTGTGGATATTCTCCTAAATGATATGTATGTGTCAAGAGATTGTTATTTGGGAAGATCAAGGGTACTTGTTAGGAAGGCGAAAGTACTTCGAGCTTGCGGAATAGAGAGCATAAATGGCTCTCTGAAATGTCTCTCTGAAGCCATTTGTTTACTTGTAAGTTTGTAATTTGTTTACCTTCAGATGTTGCTTATCTTCTTCTTTTTCTTCTATGTGGCATAACCTTGGCAACAAAGTTAGATAGTTGACATATGGTTCTGATGTAACAGAAAGACATATCATTAGATTCTTCCGGAGGTAATGCTACTGTACATCATCAGTTGGCCATCGCATACTGCTTGCATGCACAATGTGCCCAGGAAGCCAATCTCGACTGTAAGGTAGCATGTGAAGGGCTATTATATATGAGGTTAAGAAGATATTTTGATCCTTAGCTGTTGTGTAGGAATAAGAAAACTTTCAGATTTGGGCATTCTTTCAATATTTCTGAAATTTTTGGTTGTGAAACAGGTTATCCTGCAAGATGTTCAAGCCGCATTAAATTTGTGGCTAAGCATTGACATCCTGGATTTTTGTTGTATAGATGGAAATTTTGAAATGACAGCTGAAAATATGACACCGTTATTGTGTTCCATAGCTGATTTGTTAGCCATGAAGGTGAGACTTACAGACCACGCAACTGGTAAACTCTGTCTATATAGTATACACAGTAGTCTAGTGCCTATGCGATGTAATATACTTACTTTGCGTGCATCACCCAGGGATGCTTGGAGTTTCAGTTTGACATCTGCAAGCTACTGATCATGATATGGAATCGCGCGAATATTGCTCTTGAAAGATTTTTTGCCTTGCTATGGAATGATAGGCGCCTTAATCATTCATTTTGTACCATTCCAATGGATGGACAGTTCATTTTGAATATATCAAAACACTTCGGTGTTAATGCTAGCTCTGTTGATTATTGGATAAGTTGTGTAAAAGGTAATCAGGCTTCACTATTTATGTTTCACCAGAAGGTGTCACTGACTGATTCAGTTTTTCCTGAATTAAGTGATCACGGTTTTCAAACGTCATTTGGTCATGAAGTCAGTGCTGATGAAGTTAAAAGGGTTGCATCTTCTCTTGTTTCTGCTGTAAGTTCTGTTTGAAAAATCCAAGGAAAATTCGTGGCCCTTGATCTCAACAATTTCAGAATTTTCACATTTTAATCCTCCTGTTTTGGATGTTGTAGGTTCCTTTGTCAAGTCAATCAGCTTTCCTTGCTGGATATCTGTATTATGATTTGGCTGAAAGGCTTCTGTTAAAGGGAAGATTTTTTGAGGTAAGTTACTATTACACTCCAAATGATATTACTCATGTAGCTAGGAATAAACTTCCCTATGGATGAATTGCATTTTAAGCGTTCCATTAATTATGACTACAGATCACTGTCAGAAGTTAGCCATTAAAACAAATATCTTTTTCGTGAAACGAAGGAACCAACTATGACTTGCATGTAAAATGCTAGTATCAATTGATTCTGGTATTCCTGTCAAGCAGATTCTTTGCTCCAAACTATTATCCAAACCAAGCTGCACACGTAATTATTGTTTTTGGAATTTCAAGTTATACTTTGCAGAATAGTTATGGTTGTTCATTATTAATTATGGTTATTATGGAATATTTTTATTGTTTAGGCTCTTTGCCTTTCAAGAGAGGCTCTTCAGTTGCGAAAGAGACTTCTAAAAAGGAAGTTCATCTACTACTTTAGGCGGCAGCAGCAGCAGCAGCAACCACAGCAGCTTGTGAGTGCTGAAAAAGAAAATCAGACAACACCAGACCTTGTTCACCTTGAAGCGATGGAATCAGTTGCAACTGAAACTTGGCCAGATCATTGTAGGTCCGGAAACATAGAGGACTCCTTCCTTACTCCATGGGCTGTTCTTAGATGCTACCTTGAAAGCATTTTGCAGGTTTATATTTGTATTTTCTTGAATAAAATAAGTACAAGTCCTTGATAGTTCATTATGCCTCATATCTTAATACTTAGGTGGGGATTATTCATGAATCAACTGGTGATGCTGCTGAAGCTGAAATACTTTTCCGGACAGGAAAAGAGTTGTCCCATCTGCAAAGTCTACCTACTTTTGGGATTGCTTTTTCATCATTATTAGGTAAATTCTCTAAATGTGTATTCCTACCTCTCTCTCATTTAGTCAATTTTGCATTTCTTTTTGTCCTATTTGTATTAGCACTAAACTAATCTGGATTTTGTCTCAGGTCAATTGTACCGTAAGAAACACTTATGGGAGTTAGCAGAAACTGAGCTCAGTAATGCTAAAAAGCTTCTAGCAGAATATGATACGATTATTTCCTGCAAGAACTGTAAGCTGGCCCTTGAGGTTGCAATTCATATCCAAGCTGGAGATTTATCTAGAAACCTCTTTGAGAAAGGAATTAAATCTGTCAGTGGCTTATCAAATGCTATAAGCATATATAGATCAGCTCTAGAGAAAATTAGTAATGCTGAATTACAACGCCCTTATAACTTCTGTGATACATCTGAACTCAACACTCTCTTGGTTAGCACAGATCATGCTGTAGAAGCCAAAGGTGGAGCTCGACACTGTGGTACAACACCCTCATTCATTAAGGAAGTAAGGTCATGTATATGCAGCATCTGTCTTTCTTTACACCAGCGTTCCAGTGTCGACCGTCCTAGATGTTTGCAGGCAGAGTATAACAAACAATCCTTCTCGAATCCTGGAGCTGGACAGTCACTTGTGAATAGTAAAGCCAAAAAAACGTCAAGAAATGCATCAAAGGGTATATTGAAGGTGGAAAAAGCAGTGGCTGAAGCAAAAACAATAAGAACTCGTTCTCATTCTCGTAAACTGCTCGAACACAAAAAACATGAAAATATTGCAGGTGAAGTGGATTGTAATTATGACACAACTGTGAGTCATGACCTCTGTGCTGATTCTCTGAGTGCTAAATGTTTAGAGAAGAAACTAAACACAAGTCGCTTAGAGGATGAATGCAATAGAGATGATGAATGTGACAAAGTAGGATGTTGGAGCTGTTTTCTTATTAAAGCATTAAATGCTGGGCCTTTGGAAACAATTTTGTTTCTGAAATGGGAATGCCATCGTAGGCGTATTCTTCTGATACTTCTATTAAAAATAGGTATTTATCTTTCATCTAGAAATTCCCATTAGAATTATATTGTAATAATGATTTAGTTCACTCTGCTGCTGCCAAATATCTAAAAGGCTTCTGCTTATCCATTCAGATACTTAAATTGTTTATTTCTTGTATAGCAAGATCCTTGGGGGCTCATGGTGGAAAGCATGGTGCACATGAAGTACATGATGTATATTGGCAATCTATTTCCCTGTTGTTCTACAGATCCATTTCTTGCAACTACTCTGAACTTATGGGGCCTCGCTTAATTGAGCTAATTGCGGGCGAGAATTTAGGTGATACTCTTTCTATTGAGCGTGCAGAGATTCTGTATAACATGAGCCTCTTTTCTCTAAAGGGATGCCTTTCAGAGCAACCTAGGTGATTATATTTCTTTTGTTGTCACTGAATGCTCTCTGGTTTGTTTTGACCGTAAAAGTATCACTTTCTAACAATAGCACCTACTTATGTTAATATACTTATTCAATTTACATTTTCCATGCACAGGGGCACATGCTGCTGCCTTTCTAATATACAAATGTCTGATGTTGTTCCTTGGTTGTTGAGAGCATTCATAATTTCCCAACAGTTCCCCTCACTTCTTCAGAAGGTCTTGAACGCATTCTATGCCTTTTATTCCATGCTAAGACATCGGTAACTAGTTGCATTGATGCTGACAGATACTTTTAGCTTTTTGAAATAATTGAAAGAGGCAGCAAGTTTTCAGTCTCCCTCTAGTTTTTTTTCTTCCATCAGTTATATGTCCATCAGTTATATGGAGTTAGAGTGTGAGTTAAGTTCCAAATTGTCCTGGTGCAGGTTTGCAGGCTTCTTGCTTCCATATATTTGCTTTCAACATTGGATTACACTACTTCTTTACCCTTGTATTCTGAGAAATCCCTCTCTTTGAATCATTGGGCTGCATACTTCCATCAAGCTTCTCTTGGTACTTTTCTGCATCACCATTACTTTTCCAGTTCCAGAGGGGTCTTCAACAATAAAGCTACTGAGGTTTGTTTCTGTGTCGCCACTTCAGCCATTTGTTTGAAATGTTTTATTGTTAATAATTGTGAAATTACGGTAGTTGTCTAGTGGGTACTGGTTTTTGTTCATTCAATATTGTACTCAAAATAGTGCACTAATTTAATTTGCCTTTCATATTGGTCATTCTTATCTGTATTTTTTTTTTTTTTACATTCTCTCTCTTTGTTGGCATGTTTTTCTATTCCCTTTTTTTTTTTTTTTCAATTTTACATATTTCTCTCTTTTTTTCATATTTGTTAATGTTGTCTGAAAATGTTTTTTGACTGACTGCTCAATCATCAATTTGTATCTTAGACGTAGTTTTGAGTCCTTTGGTCACCAGAGTGCTGTAAAATTAGCTGCTTTTTTACTCTCTCTCTCTCTCTCTCTCTCTCTCTCTCTCTCTCTCGATATTCCTTGATTTTATGTTTTTTTTTGCTCCTTGTTTTATCATTTCCTCTTCTTTGTTTCAGGACTGCCCTCGTAATATCATGGATGACACAGACAGCAGAACTTTCAAGTTTGTGAGGTTAATTTCCTATCTTACCTAGTAGCAAATTTAGTGCTCGAATCTTTTTGATTTTAGCATAATTGCTGTACTATCTTTCCAATGCAGATGTTCAGTAGAGAAACTCGAACATCTCGAAGAGCATATAACTGACTTTTTTAAGAGCCTCCCAAGAGTTCCTATCATTTGCATAAGCATGCTTGGAGATGATTATGTTAATCTCCTAGGAGAAACTCTCCTTCTCCCTTCTTTCTTTCCGGCTTGGCTTTTGCTGTCAAGATTGGATTCAACTAGCCAACCAATCAATATGCTTCTTCCTGTGGATACAATTTCAGAAGGTAAACCCACTTCTTGTGAAGCAAATATATGGTCAGTAAAAAAAAAAAATACTATGTAGTTTCAGCATCCTCTTTCTTACTATAGTGTCCTCTTGTCAGAGTTGCAAATTGAAGATGCTATTTCTGGCAAAGAATTCATCAATACAAGCATGGTCTCTGTTAAGAGCTGGAAGTGCCCTTGGAGTTATACTGTTCTGGATTATGTAGCCCCATCTTTTAAACAGCTATTGGAAGAGAACTTTGTATCTCTATCTAGCACAGCTCTTTCTCCAACTGATGGACAATTGGACCTCGTCAAGTGGTGGTCACAGAGAACCAAGCTCAATAATTGTCTAGATAAGTTGTTGAAGTGAGTGCTTCTGGATTTTTAGTTCTTGTAGAAATTTCCTCACGTTATTCCATTTGTCTTTTTTTGGTTTTATTTGGTTTAAGAACATTGTGAGAAAACATGTAGATGAACTAAATAATTAAGACTTGAGGTTTTATTGGTGTAGGTTTTGTTGGTGCTGTATGTTCTAATCTTGAGTGACTCTTCATTTCAATTGCAAAGTTAACAACATTTGTTGTGTTATTGAGATGATAGAGTATGTTTTTTGTACAACTTGAATTCAATTATTTTTTCCTCATGCAGAATCATGGAGGAATCATGGTTGGGACCTTGGGGTTGCTTGTTTTTGGGTGGCCATTCAGCTCATCAACAGACGGACATGATGGCATTCAAGTTAATCGATTATGTAAAATCTCAATTCAAGTTTGAAGTTAATCATAGTCTTGTGAAAGCTATCCTATGTGGTGCCAAGTCAGTAGCAGATGCGGAAGTGTGCATTTCTCAACTTGTATTATATAAAGGCTACTTTGGTAGGGGAGCATGTTGTGGGGAGGAAAGACTTAGGGCTTTCTCTGCAGCTTGCCAGATAGAAGCCGATATGCTAGACTCAATACTTAAGTTACTCAAAGAAGCAATCAACAGGCAGGTAGTACCAATAGATAGAGAACCAGTGATTCTTGTACTGGATACTGATGTGCAGGTGAGCCATTCAAGTTCTTACCTTCTGAAGGCATTATTTGTCCATTGTAAAATTTTCTTTAAATGTGACTTATTTTGCTTTCCTTCCTGGTGTTGCTTTATTTTCCCTGATTGTTTGTTCTTGAGAAAAAGCATAAAACCCTAAAGTTGCAGACAAACAGTGAAGTTTTATAAGTGTTATGTATAGGAGTAATAAGATCTTTCCTCTTGTGGGACTGAAACTGTGTGAATTTTACTACAATAAGTTTGCATAGAACAAGTACATGATAATGCGGCCTTTCTACATTTCTGACCATAATGAGAAAACTGTTCTGTCTTAAACCTACTCCGCCCTTTACTATCTCTTATAACAGACAGAAAACTTTCTCACTCAGGAACCTACTCTTGTACATTACAAGTCTCATCTTTTATTGCTATATGGAAAGCTAATTGTGTTGTGACTTGCTGCAGATGCTCCCTTGGGAGAATTTACCATTTCTGAGGGGTCAAGAGATCTATCGCATGCCATCAGTAGGCAGTATTCTTTTGGCATTCAATAGAAACCAGCACCTTCATAAAGAGAGGGATGCAGTGGGTGCTTACTTTCCTGTTGTTGACCCTTTCAATGCTTACTACTTGTTGAACCCTAGTGGGGATCTCAGCAGCACACAGGTGGAATTTGAGAAGTTGTTCAAAGATCACAACTGGGAGGTAAATTTACTCTTATTTTGTGCGAATAACATAATAATTTTTGTACATGTGATCAGAAAATTGTTTATGACTGGCAGGTTCTTTTTTTACTTGCCACCCTCCCACGTAAATCTGTGGTTAATAAGTCATTATGGTAATCTTTGCATTAGTTGATTAGTCATATTGCTGTTTGCTCCCAAAATGAAGCCTAAATTGTAGCATTATAGTGGGTTGAAATAGAAGTATTGTATTTCTCTTTGGAAATTTTGTCATGCAAATTTTATGCAGGGGAAAGCTGGAAATGCTCCAACAACTGAAGAGTTGATTTTGGCTTTGCAGAATCATGACCTTTTCCTTTACTTCGGTCATGGAAGCGGTATGTCATTGGAGATACAAACTCTCTGTTTTCCATTATTGCAGATATTGGTGCTATTTTGCTAAGATACAACTAATCTGAACTTTTTGATTCATTAAATATGATGCAGGAATTCAATACATTCCAGGAAAAGAAATTGAAAAATTGGACCAATGTGCAGCTACTCTTCTTATGGGTTGTAGTAGCGGAACACTCCTCTGCAAAGGGTGTTATGCTCCTCAAGGCGTCCCTTTATCCTATTTATTTGCTGGATCTCCTGCTATCATCGCAAACTTATGGGATGTTTCCGATAAAGATATTGACCGATTTGGTAAAGCCATCCTTAATTCATGGCTGAATGAAGAAGCAGTAGCTGTTGGCGACTGTCCGAGGTGCTCTGAATTAGTGAAAGAATTCGAATACATGAAGATTGGAGAAGAAAATGATAATGCTAGAAAGACAAGAAGAAAAGGGTATAGAGGGAAGAAATCGCAGCAATCATGTGAGAGCAATAAATGCCACACTTGTGGGAGAAAGAGGATAGCTTCGTATATGAGCCGGGCACGAGAGGCTTGCAAGCTCCCATTGTTAATTGGGGCATCTCCTGTTTGTTATGGGGTGCCGACTCTCGTGAGGAAGAAATCGGAATGGTAAGCCGCTTTACAGGTAGATTTTCTTTTTGTTCCTGCATTTCTCCTAGCCTTTCCCTGCTGGTTCAGCAGCTCATTCATGATGAAGCAATACAGATACACCGATTTACACCATTCTTATGACATCCAATTCGAACTCAGGAACATTGCTCAAATGCTTGTACTAAGTGATATATAACAAAGATATTGGGATTCTGATGTACAAGCTCTTGCAAGTTCCTGAACTGGACTTTACATTTTGTTTAAGGTTGTGCATTTGGTTGAAAAACATCACCAATTGTATTTCATCCTTGTAAACGAATTGGAAAAAATAAGTTAATATATTCGAAATGGTTATAGTTTGGAGTCCTGTGATTAGCTTTTGTATTTATGTTGTAGGAAACTGGGTGCCCAGGAATGCAGATTGTGGACTCATTTACTTTAAGCTATCTAGCAAGTCTTATATTCTCTCTCTCTCTCTCTCTCTCTCTCTCTCTCTCTCTCTGGGATGTGGGGATTGGCTCACTGAATTTTGCCGTTCTTTTTTGTGTTTCTTTCTAACTCCTTTATCTCTGCAGCATTTGTGGAAGACGACAATTTCGTTCTGCGGGAATCATTTTTTCTCATTTATGGCGACTTATCTGCTTTTTAGTTATTACACCTTCCCTTTGAATTGCATCATCAGCATTCAGTAATCTTCTATTAGGTTAGACGTCTTGCGCACATAAGCTCTAGCTGTCTTCGATAACGAGCGTATGATTATTAACTTGTATGGTGCTTTGTGATGTCAAAAGTGTTCTCACGGCTGTGGTCGTTAACCATATGGCTGATTATTAGCGAAGTTATGCATGACCTGTTCATCATAACAGGCATAGTTAAAATTTGTCAATTTTTATTCTGTTAATAGATACAGATGTAAGGTAC
Source organism: Puya raimondii (assembly GCA_016920855.1). Classification (NCBI taxonomy): domain Eukaryota; kingdom Viridiplantae; phylum Streptophyta; class Magnoliopsida; order Poales; family Bromeliaceae; genus Puya; species Puya raimondii. The sequence continues at coordinate 92,353,696 of JABWPP010000050.1, forward strand.
AGTTTGTTCTCCAGCTGCCTATTAAACCTGTAATTCTTTTGTGTGGACTGGGCAAATGAGGCAAAGTCACTAATGCTAGTTCATTTCCATTATAAGTCAATAACTGGTTTCAAACAATCCCCAGGAACTCGTGATGTTAAGGACTGCTGATAAACTATAAGAAAGCAATAGAAAAAATTGAAATGATTGGTGAGTTAAACTTCGACATGGCCTAGTATATATTTCAAATTGCTAATATTTCAATTTAAGTCTGATTCTATTCATAAGAATTTGACTTTCTGTTATTGACGGCATGATCTATAGCGACTCCAATTTTGAGGATGAAATTTTTTAAAAGTGGGGGGCCTAGATTCAAGAGGTTAAGAGAGTTAAGCGTGTTAGGGCTACAGTAGTCTTAGGATGGGTGACCTTCTGGAAAGTTGGAGCGTCACAGTTGGTATCAGAGTCAATTATTAGCCGGAAGTGTGAGATGAGTCTCGACTGAGCCAGGTTGTATAGCGGAGAGAATAAGGCTCTCATGCTGATGACTGTTGTGGGTAGAGTGCGGCTCCCCCACAAGGTCGGTTAAGGCTAGTGAGACGAGTCTCATATCGCCTGATACCTGTAAGTCTGAGCCTGACGAGGATGTCAGGGCTTAAAGGGGGGGAAAATGTGAGACCCCAGTTAGTCCCATATATAAGATATAATAGGGTAAAACTCTTAATCCGGTTATAGTATTTTGGACGGTGGTTAGGTCCAAGAGGTTAAGAGAGTTAAGCGTGTTAGGACTAGAATAGTCTTAAGATAGGTAACCCCTTGGGAAATTGGGCCGTCACAGTGATGAAGTCTGCTCCTACATCTGCGCCCCTAATAAGACCCCCTAATAAGACGCTAAGAGCATCGTAATGTGATTTACAAAAGAACATATAATTAACTTGCGCTAGGTATCAGATAAATCCCGTCACATGAACTCGCTAATTTCAGTTTGGAGAATTCTTAACCACTTCCAAACTGTTTAAGTAGATACAGAAGCAGCTATATAGAATGCAGGGATATCGCGGCACAGACGGCCAAGAGAGAATTCGAAAACTGAGAACGGAAGGACCAAAAATACACGCATCCATCAGGCTCAGGTTTTGCATTTCTTGATCTGCCATGAAGTTGACCGACTTCACGAACAGAAAGATTTGATCAGCCACAAAAGTAGGAGCATTTTTTTTAAACCTTACATAGCAGCATATTTAGCAGGAAGACCAAAAGTGTCAGATGCAAATCACCAATACAGCAGTCACTTCACGCCTCCAACAGTTTTTAAGTGCCATGAAGCCTTCCGAGTTTGGAGGCTACTTAAATCTGAATAATTTTCTGAGAAAAACACAGATTTCAAGTATCAAGATCTAACATGACACTAAAGAGCAGTGTAGTGCAGTGCAATAAAAGGTCCACAACAAAAAGGAGCAGCAACATGTGTGAAATTTTCTTCTGGCAACTGTGAAACAGAAGATGCATTGATATAAACCAATGAGCTCACAGTAAAAATAAGACCTTTTAATTCCATTCTTTACCCAATGACCACAAATCAGTAAATCAATGGAGAAGCTTATGAATATTTTTCAGTCATCAGCTATTATTAATCAGCCTGTATTCCTTCCCCTACTAGTAAACAAGATCCAAACCCCGAAACTCAGCCTACATGCATGACCAACCTTCCCCTGCTCCTGCGACGCCGTCTCCTCCGCCTCTCCGAACTCACAGCACCCATACCTCCCCCTCGTGCCATAACCGGATCAACCTCGTCATCATCATCCGATGGATAAGCAGCATTAAGATCGCCACCGCCACCACTTCCATTAATAGGAGCATAACTGTTATCCTCTTCTCTACCTTCAATAGCATTATTATTATCCTCCCTATGAAGCCTCATGAGTCTCGCACTCTCCCTAAATAAAAAGTACAGGATGCTCCTACTAATACCCCGACCCCCTCCTCGAAAGTCCCCGTTGCCATCGCCGATCTCCTCATCGCTTTCACCATCGCTGTCACCCATTTCAATTACATAATCCCCAAATACCACAGATCTCGGCATCGTTGACCTAATCGTACTGATCACATCCTGCCTCTCCCTTTCATGTTCCAGCGTCCTCCACTTCTGCTCAAGAACTGGGTCCACCTCTCTTGGCTTCGCAGAAGGGTGCTCGGACCTCACGTGCCTTTTAAGTTCCTTATAAGTCCCCATATACGAGCAGCCATCTTGCATGCAAGTCCTCTTTTTAGTATTAAGATATTCTCGAGCTCGCTCCACCACCGTCCAGCCTTTCACTTGGCCACGGCATAAAGGGCATGAAAGCTCCATTGCTTCGGACTTCTCAATCGGGGGCCAGGAAAGACTACTATTGGCGTGTGAGTCCTCGTTGAGGGATGTCGCTTTGGTGTAGGCCTTCTCGAACTGGTCGAGACAGTTGGAGTGGCGGTAACTGGTCCCACACATATACGGGCGGCAGCCCTTGTTGTAGGATGAACAAAGCAGGAGGACGGCATTGTGTGGGTACTCCATACACACCGAGCAGGTGGCATCTTCCCAGTCCTTTTTCTCCAAAGAGGCTAATGGTGTTTTCTTTCGGTTGGCTTGTTTCTCGGCTTGCCTGCCATAGGAAGGAATGGGATAGGGAGTTGGCCTGAGCTGGCGAGTTGACAGCCTCCGGCCCCGTGCACTTCTCGCCATTTTCTCGGAGTATCTGCCAATAATAACTGTAAGTGATTTAACTTTGCAGACAGCCAAAGCAAGGTATATTACAAATCTTCAGAAAAGACACATCCTACAGCTAGAAGAGCCAATGTGATTAAAATTATAAGAGGAAGCCAATGAGATGCATCCATACTCTCTTGGGAGACAGTGGAATTCAAATAAAGTAGGAGTCATTCGAGCTGATAGAAACAAAAACTAAGAATATCTGCATAACATATAACATATGGGCTGACCCAAAAAAAATAAAAGGCATGTATTGGATACTTCTGAGATAAATACTGTCGAAATTGGCCTCTACAGTTATATAGCCTGGGCATTTCTCATTAAACACCAAATATGCACCACATAGAAAATAGAATTTAAGTAAAGATAGGAGGTAGTACAATGGAAAAAGCATATCCTGTTTTAACCTGTAGTTTACTCACGGAAATAATTTAATCATGTTACGGTGCATAATCTCTAGGCATCTCTTAGCATTTGTCACTAATAGTCGTATAAACTTATGTTATGAAATAGGCTAACCACAATTTAACATAAACTAATGCCATAAAATGGAATAAGGTGCAAAAATGAAATTCATAAAATCTATGTTCAAGTTGTGGATGGCAATAAGAAACCTTGTAAAGAGGATTAACCATGGCTTTTGGTGTTTCTCTGTAGCATTTCTACAACAATGAACTAATCAACTGGCCAAAAATAACTGAATATGAAAGTTGAGTAATACAACAGAGAAAAACAAGGGACAATTTGAATATGATGATACCTTTGAAAGTTTAGAACAAGAATTCATGGTTGGCAAGGTAGCCAGGTGGGTGCAAAGGTAAAGGACCCCCCCAAATGCAAGGCAATGATTAGTGCAGTAATAAGAAGCTTCTGAGAAGTAGAGAATTCAGTGCTAGAAAACCATAGCACAGCAGGCTATTATCTTACCTGGATCGTGTAAACACTATTCATTTATTACAAAAAATAGTTAGAATATTGTTAAATCAAAATTCAAAATTTAGCACTTTGAATGAACAAGAAGGACGCGGTGAGCTTATGAGATAAGAGATGCCCAATGATTACACAGTGCCATAATCATGGGTATATGGTGCTACAATGAATTGGTAGGCAGCACTGTGATTATGGGAATCCAATTCAACAGAAAGAATAAGAGAGATTAATTGCCAGAGGGTGTAACGTTAGGCAGTGCTGTAGGTCGTAAGCGTATAAGGGGTTTTAATATGTCAAAATGGGTAATTTTCAAAGGTGAGTGATGGACACAAGGGATAGTTTTCGAAAGCAGTAATTATGAAGTCAAAGAAGACAGATTTAGGTATATCTAGACATGTAAAGCTAAGGACTAGGGATCTCATCTATTTGCAAATTACCAAAAAAAAAAGGAATCACATTTCCTTCAATACTTTATCCTTCTCAAGTTTAGAATCATCTCATAAACCACGTGTCCATATACATGCAGAATCAAAGGCAATTGATATCTCGCATGAACAGCTGCCAAATCCCAACAATATCAAAACTAAGTTTTCCATCCCACGATATCTTCCAACAATTCTAGAGAACAGCAAATCAACTACAGAGAAGAGACGGCATACTTAAGCGACTACAAACAACAGGGGGAGCTCTGAAATAGATCTCCAATCTATCATCATAAGTCGCTACATATAAACTAGTTTCCTACCGTCCATGCAAACCATTCAAACCTCTTCAAACAATCCCAAGACCCTGTAACTCCAGCAATTATGAGTAGATGAAATATATGATAAGCAAGAAAAGATGAAAAGGAGCTGGAAGCTAGTTCAAATAAGCAAAAACATCACGAACTGAGTTACCTAATCAACAATTACTTCACCGCACCAAAGAACATGCAGAGTAAGTTTACTAACAAACAGAAACATAACATGCAGGTCATCAAAGTTCTATAGAACACTTCTAATAAATGATATGCTAAATTTGCTCCTCTCTCATCCTATACTCCTCACTAATCTTCAAATTTCCTACAATTCCTTTGCACTTTGCTTCATCTCTCACTACCCATCTATTGATCAAACAGTTCTGAGATCTCTAGCACTATCCAGCAAGCAAGGATGTAAAGCCCAGAGGAACATGAGAGAGAGAAACAGGAAAAATACTAACTTTACCTCCAGAGATAGTAGAAGAAACGTATCAAATGCACAAAGCACAAATAAACACGAGATAGATGCAGAACAAGATGGTGTTCTCCCAGAATAAACAACCCACAGATTGAGCTAAAATAAAATCAAAATAAAATAAAAAGCATCATAATCAAAGAACAACGAAAGAAAAGGGGAACCCTACAATCACCGGCGATCTCAGCATCTCAACATCGACTAGCGAGATCTCTCACGTCTCCAAAAAGCGCACGGCGCAAAAAGAAAAGGTAGGGTTTTGAAAAAGAAAAGAAAAGAACAAAAAGGCTTGGTTTCGACGCCACTGGTGGTCCCAAATTCCCCAATCCAAGCACGCAGCATCCGTGATTCCCACAAAAGAGATAATCGTAGGGTTCGGAGCGAGAGGAGTACCTCGAAATGGGGACGAAGCGAGGAGAGACAGAGAGAGGGGGCCGCGCCTAGGGTTTCGCGGGAGAGGAGGGAGACGATCGATCGATCGATCGATCGATCGAGCGCGCGCGCTCCTCCGTAGGAGTCGGGAGATATGGGAGAGGAGAAGGGGGAGGAGAGAGAAAGAGAGAGGAGAGAGAGAGATAGGGAGTGGCGATGAATAGAGAAATGGATTTGGAAACAGGGGCGAGAGAGAGAGAGAGAGAGAGAGAGAGAGAGTTCGAGAAATGCAAAATAGAAATTAAGGGTTAATTGCATGTAGCTTCATGTAAACATATCAAATAGTAATTATATCCCTACAAAATTTAACTTTTCATTTTTATTTCTGTTAAAATTCTAACGTTTTCAAATATACTTCTACTGCTAGGATTTGCTAGAAAAATATAGTTAACTATAAGTAAAATATTTAATCCTGGTTAGTGACCGAGTTAAATTGACCTTTTTACCTCTTTTATATTATTGAGAAAAATATTTTTTGGGAGGACATTTCTGCATAATTGTAACAGTTGGGGCTTTTAGAGGAATATATTTGTAAAGGCAAAAATATCATTTCACTTATCTGCTGTTAAAAAATAAATAGTGTTCTAACGGTAACAAACCAGATAGGCAAATATGAATACCACTTAACTTTTGCAGGAATAAAAATGAAAAGTTGAACTTTGTTTGCTATTCGATATATTTGCAGAAAGCTGTATGCAATTAACCATAAATTAAACTACTTCTTTTTTATTTTATAATGGAGAAAATAATACTAATAGTTTATAGTATTGAAAAATAATTTAAGTTAAATTTTATACATTCATCGTTTTAAAGTTCACAAAAATTTAAATAATTTTTTAGTTAAATTTTTTTTAATAAGATTAGTTAAAAATAAGAGTTCTTGGACAAGTGAAGTGTAAAATTTACACCAAATCTAGGAGTGTACATATAGTATTGCTCAAAGAATATTTGGTTTCACAGAGAGAGTGAGAGAACAAGATAGTGTGATTACTCAAGGGAAAAAAAGGCCTAGAATTGAAGTTTATCTTTTTTATAAGTTAATCTCTCCAAATAATTCAGTAGAAATTGCAACTAATTTGGTCATAGTTTTCAATTGCAATATTTGGATTTAAATATATCAAACCAAAACCCTTATTTGGATTTATATTCAGTTATGTTTAGCCGCAATTCACATATAAACAAACTGCTCCGTTGGGTCGTTTGGTTGAATGTAATCTTAAATACAAGGTAGCTGTAAGTATTGCATTTTTATGTATTTTGTTTGGTTAAACATATTCTCTTGTGCGCGCGCGCGCGTGTGCGTGTGTATATATATATATATAGCGTAGAGTTACTATACTACCGAAAGTATAAGGGAGTTGGTGCTTCCTACTTTTTGACCCTTTAATCAAGGACTGTAGGGTTGGAATGATAGTGATCTCCCTTAGAATTGAGTGGTCCCCATAGGGTTGAGTGGTCCCCCTAAGATAATAAGATTAATCCAAATGTCAGAATTGGTCAAAGGGGTTGATTCAATAGCCAAAAAGTTGGAAGTACCAACTCCCTTATGCTTCCGAAAGTATAGTAGTTCTACTCTATATATTTATATATATACTATATATAAAAGCACGTATTTTAAATTTCGATCCGTCGACAAACTCATGTTAAAAAATATAAAGATAAAGAATAGAAATATAAGGATAAGAATAGAAACCGGTGGGAATAGATACGTAATGAAACAAACTTTTAATTCATCTTTTTTTTAACGAATAATTTTTTTTATTAAATATTCTTATATCATTTAATATCTTTTTTTTTACAATAAATATTTAAAAATTCAATCTCAATTCTACCTACTAATATTTAATTATTATATTAGTTATTTAATATTTTATGTAAACTTTTGAATAAATATGATTCAAAATTTTATATTAATTTAAAATAATTATTAAAATAATTATTACGTGTATTTGCAGGTACACTCAACTAGTATATATATAAAAGTTATCTTGGTACACAATAAAAGTATCTCTTGCGTAGATGCTGGTGCTTGATGTTCCTTTTCATCTCTTCTTTGGTTCTCTTTTATTAGTCCTATCATGAGTCTTTCATACATTACAAAATTTTCGTTAGATTTTACTTTTTATTATAAAAAATAAAATTTAAAAATTTGTATTCACTTAATTTGGTTTAAAAATAATATTTTATATTAAGTATGTACTAGAATAATAATATATATATATAAATAAAATAAAATTACAAAAAATTTAAATTTTTATTACTTTATATTGCTGTTACTGGCTCAACCAGTATATTAAATCGGTGATTCTTGACCTGATAATATTTATGGTTCACTATTCGACCCTATTTTAAAAAAATACGGGAGCGAGATGTGCTTTTTTCTTATTGTGATATGTGATTTGCATTCATTAGCGTTATATTTTGGTTGTGCTTTATTCTCAAGCTACTACTTATTTGTAACGTAATTAACGAATCTTGAATTGATTGTTGGAGTGGAGTTCAGGCAATACAAATTTTTTTTTTTTTTTGAGAGAAGGTAGCGTGCTACCGCTTCATTCATTTAGAAAATGAACTGGGCTACAAAGTGAGGCAGCCAAGGCCTCGCAGAGAAAAAACAAAAAAGCCACACAAAAAAAATAATAATAATAATAAAAATAATAATAATAATAATAATCAACCTGACTTACTACATGGACAAATGCGCCATAACTCCTTAAGGGATCTGATCTCAGACAGCAAGGACCCCATGGGGCGTTTTACCTTCTCGAAAATTCTTCTGTTCCGCTCTAACCAGATAACCCACCACGTTGCAGAGATGAGCGCCAATTCTCTACCCCCCTGTACTCCCCGCTTATTACTGCTCGCTTCCCAAATTTCTTTCACAGACGAGCAATAACGGTAAAGACGCTTGTTTGGGAGAAGTCCTTCCAAAAGAGCCGTGGTACTAGAACAATCAGCAAATAAGTGGTCCACAGTCTCCGTGTCCTCTAAGCAGAAGACACAACTCTCTTCACCACTCCAACCCCTTTTCTGGAGATTGTCCAAAGTGAGCACCTTATTTTTCAGGAGTAGCCACACAAAAATTTTAACTTTGAGCGGGGATCGCATCTTCCACATACGATCAAACCTTTTAACGGATACTCCACCATCCTGAAGGAACAGATATAGCGATTTCACCGAAAAGTTTTCTGAACGCGTCCATCTCCACCTGACCTCATCCTGACTGTTACTAAGGGTCATGGTGTCAATGGACTCCATAAGATGTTGGGCTAAGGTATAATCAGTTTGCGAAGTAAGAGAGAACCCTGACAGTATCTTACGCCACTTCCACCCATTCCCGTTCCAACACTCATGTATTCTAAGATTTCTGCTAGTGACTCTCTCGAAGATTCCCGGGTATCAATTGCGGAGGGATAGGTGTTCACACCAGATGTCGTTCCAGAAATTTACCCTTTTTCCATCCCCGATTGAGAAGGATAATCCGCACTTAAAGATCTCTCTGGTCGTGAGGACACTCCGCCACCAGAACGAGTATGGTTTGAACGATTGGCCTTCCGAAAGTGGTTTCCTCCTATGGTAATATATCCCATTGATAAGATCGCCCCACTGATGATTCCTCTCTGAAAAGAACCTCCACCACGATTTAGCCAGGAGAGCTATGTTCATTGTTTCTAGATCCTTGACCCCTAATCCTCCCTCCTTTCTGCTTCTACACAGTGATTTCCACTGTACAAGACACTGACCCCCCACGACTGTTGTAGTTCCTCTCCAGAAAAAAGCCCTTCGTAGCCCTTCTAGACGACGTAAAACCCATTTTGGTGCTTTGAAAACTGAGAAGAAGTATAAAGCCAGATTCGAAAGGACAGAATTCACGAGTACCAGCCGACCCCCTTGTGAGAGTAGTTTAGATTGCCATCCTTCGATCCGTTTCTCCATTTTACCAATAATGACCCACCAGTCCTCCTTTTTCAAGCGACCAATCTGCAATGGTAGCCCAAGGTATCGCATCGGTAAGGACCCTAGTTTACATCCCAGTATCGTCGCAAGTCTACTGCCCAGGTTGGTATTCTCTCCCATGTAGAATAGCTCCGACTTACAACGATTAATCTTTAGTCCTGACGCCCATTCAAAGGCTTGCCAAATGAAAAGGAGATTTCGTACCTGCTTTCAAATTTTTTTATTGAACTGATTGTTGGTTACTGATTAAATTCTATTAAAATTGATATATCTAATCGTTTAATGATAGAGTAACTTTTTTTTACTGTAATTTTTGCTTAGAACATAACACGTAATCATTGAGAGAAATCCGAAACAACAACCACGGTAATGTTTAACCCAAAAAATAATATGATTTGACAAAATTACCATAACAAACTATTTATTTAAATATTTAAAACTATTTAGATATAAAATTGTGAAAAATTTAATGATTAATATTTAAGATCCTAAATTCGAAATTTAATTGCTTCATATTTTCAACTAAATTCTCCCTCTCATATAACAAAAAAAAAACTATTCAGGCAAAAGTTAAAATTGACTGATTATCAGATATGAAAACGACTATTCAACCCAAACTGCGATCCCTATCTTGTACCTATCAGGTCAAGATTCTAATATCAAACAATCAAAACTCAAAAGTAACTTAGATACATTATCTAGTTATGTTCAGATAGTTGGAACTAGTTGGATTAAGGAGGCGGCGAACTTTAAACTTAGGATTTAATTAGATATCAGAATAAATAATTTATTCTGCTTGAAAAGTCTTATTATTCATGATTTAGTAGGATAGCATATTTCACATACAGATTAATTTATTTTATTCTGAAAAAATAATTTGAAGGCCGAATAAGATATTCCACTTTAAATATTGATTACACTTCTCTTCGACCAAATGTATAAATTCTTTGAGTAAATTAAAAAATATATCAAATAAGATATTCATGCATCCAATAAGGACCTTAGGGTCTGTTTGATTATATGTTTTTTATAATTGTACTGCAGGTACACGTTGTTATAACTGTACTATAGTTATAACTGCGTATAGATTTAAATCCGATGTTTGATTTGATTTTTTGGAACTACACCAATCTTGGCTATAGTTCTAACTGCAAGAGAGTAACTTTAAATAAAATATAAGCTTATCTAATTTTTTTCCTACGTAGAGAATAATCTCACTGCTCCATATATAAAATAATAAAATTTTATAAATACACTTATCAACCACATGTAACCAAACAATTGTTTATACTTAAAATATTTTCTATTACATCAAATCAAAAAAATGTATGTAATTACAATTATTATATTTTCAACTACATGTATTTTCAGCTACACTGCATTTATAATTACATTCTACTAAGTAAGTCCTTATACTTGGGTTTTTTTTTTTTTTTGAGCGAGAAATTGATAATATGCTATCCGCTCTGTTTACTTTTATTAGAAAGAAACTTAGTTAGGAATGTAAAACATAAACTTTGAACTTAGGATCTAGATATCAACAATCAAGCTTTACACTACTTGCGCTAGGAATGGTTAGTCCAATTTAACTTAAATGCTACCTGTGAGACTCCAGGATTTGGAATAGTCCTATATATAAAGTATAATGGACTAATTGTCTTAACTCAGCTATAGTATTTTGGGCGGTGGTTAGGCCTAAGAGATTAAGAGAGTTAAACATGCTAGAACTAGAGTAGTTATAGAATGGGAGACCCCCGGAAAGCGGGGCGTCACAATTAGTATCAGAGCCAATCACCAGCCGAAAGTGTCAGATGAGTCTTGACTGACTAGGGTCATATAGCGGGCAGAGTGCGGCTCCCTAGCTGACGACCGTTGTGGGTGGAATGCGGCTCCCCACAATGTCAGCTAAGGCTAGCAAGACGAATCTCACATCGCCTGATATTTGTGAGTGTGCTTAAGCATGATGAGGACGTCGGAGCTTAAAAAGAAGGAGAATGTGAAACTTCAAGATTTAAAATAGTATTATATATAAAATATAATAGGACTAAACCTCTTGACCCGCCTATATTGTTTTGGGCGGTAGTTAGGCCCAAAATGTTAAAACAATTAAGCGTGATAAAACTAAAGTAGTTCTAGAATGGATGACCCCTAAGTAGCAGGGCGTCACACTACCTATTTATGTTATTGCGATCCCCATATTGCTCTATAGAACATTGAGCAACAAATTCAGAACAAGTTAAAAGGAGTGAAAGTGTCAAAAAAAAATAATATATATATATATATACAAAGACCTCCAAAGTTCGCATTTTTGCAAATAGACGTCTGAACCTTTAATTTTGATAAATAACTTATCTAAATTCTATTAGATGATTCAATAGACTCTTGCCCTCAATAAAAGTTACTAATTATATGGACATTTTGGTCTTGTCCCCCGTATAAGTTTGTAAAGCTTCAAATCCAATTTATTTTTTATCGGAACACGTGAAAAAATAAAAATAAAAGCTGAAGATAGGTTGACCCTATCATTTGGACCTCGAAATCACATTTCTATATTTTGCTATAGCATAAGCTTTATAATTTTATAACTGTCATTTGTAAATATTTTGTTGCATTTAATTAAAGTTGAAAGTTAAAAATAAAAGTAGGGCCAATCAGGTTGGGATTTAAGATGGCTAACTCTGAATTCGAGCCAACAGAAGTTTTGGGCCCAAGATTGCTTTAAATTTGGTTAAAGTTGTAGGAAAACTTAACTCTGGGCCTGCCCAGCAAAATCAAAATGGGTTTATCCTAATTATGTTCCCTTAACAGGTGTAATATCCTAGTATATATATATAGAATTGAGCTGGAATGCTCTCGGTAGCAAACGGGCTCCGTTGCCACCCATTTGTTTTCAATAATCGAGCCTCCAAATCGATGATCAGTATCGTTGAATATGATCTAGGCCACTTAAAGTATTTAGAAACCAAATTTGAAATCTTTTCGACATCTAACGATCAAATGGTTTCAAATTTTGTAATTTTAATGGTCGATGAGACGTTTTCTCGTTTAACGGTGTAAAAATATTCAAATCAATTGAATTTTTATTAAAAAATTCTTTAAACTATTTAAAACAAGATCTATACTCTTGATCTTGATTACAAGACTCCTATCATCACTTTTTAAAGGATATTTATTTTCAGCCGTTCATTTTTGTGTCCACTTGATGGACAAAATAATAATATCAAAAAAGTATGAAATTTATTTCTAGATGCTTCAACTGGTCTAGATCATGTTCAACGATGCCGATTGTCGATTTGGAGGCTGGATCATCAAAAATAAATGGGTGGCAACGGAGCCCGTTTGCTACCGATAGCATTCCATCTCAACTATACATATATAAAAATAAAATTGAAACTATAACGGATCAGAAATAATAAGTATTTTAGATCATAGCTGAATATCAGTTGAAGTGTGAGAGCTAAGTATTATGCACGATAAAGTACAAAACCACGGGTTTGATAGAAGTTATCTCACATCGTCTGATAATTCTAATTTATCTGTGTTAGTGGATCAGATCGTTACAATAGGTTTATAAACAAAAATAAAAGAACTACAGAGTGAATAAAAATTTGCAAGGGACGGTCTCTGGTCTCTACTATGAGACCACTTTATTTACTATTTATCTCGTGAACGGGATGAATCTCAAAGAGAGGCATGAATGGTGAATGAGGCGGTCTTTTATTGGAGACTAATCTATTTTTTTATTTTAATTTCTATGGAGTTAGAATCCAGAGTAGGGGTGAAAACGGATCGGATATGGTCGGATATTTAACGAAATCATATCCGCATCTATATATTTTTTTCGGATACGAATTCGGATACGGATATACGTCGGATACTAAATTTTTATTACCATATCTGCTAAAAACAGATTCGGATATGGTCGGATAATTTTTCGGATTCGAATATGGATCGGATATGTATTCAAATAATAATATATATTAATATGTGCATACACAAAAATTACTTTATTTTTCTATCTTATTTTCTAACTATATTTATTCACATATAAAATATGTAATTTTAATATATATCTCATTATAAAATAATCGAATAATATAAAAAATTATCTTATTTTTTCACAACATGTATTAATCATCCCTTCATACCTTGATTAACAATTTAATTAGAGTAGACAAGAAAGATCGACTCTGGAAGAAAGGAATTTGGACGGGGTGGGCGGGCGAAATTGAGCCGGGCGGATCAAAAAATATAAAGAATATAAAAATAATAATACTAAAGTCCGGATATCCATATCTATATTCGTTTTTTTCGGATATCCGCAAAAATTTAACTCTCTAAAATCATATCCGTATTCCGTATCCGATCGGATCCGGATATTTTCTATCCGGATCCGGATATTATCGAATACGGATACGAATATTTTCGAATATTATCCTATCCGTTTTCACCCCTAATCCAGAGACTATGTAGGCTTATGTTAACTTAAAACCAGCACCTATATTATATAGATACTTTGAAAGACTCATGATAGGACTAACAAAAGAGATGCAAAGAAGAGATAAAAAGGAACATCAAGCATCAGCATATGCTCAAGAGATACTTTCATTTTGTACCAAGATTAATAGGTTATATATAAAGTACATCTTCTGTGCGTTGGAAAGCATAGAAAATCTGGTGCTTTCAAATTATTTTTGATGATGAGATATTCGAGTTGATGATCAACTATATATGTTAGACATTATTTACACTATTAGAACTATCTAGAAACCAAATTGTATTATTCTTCGACATCATTTGCTAATTGATCAAAAGATTTCAAAAATAACTATTTTAATGATCGATGTGGCACATTTGTAAGTTTAACGGTATAAAACAATCCGAAGCAGGTGATTTTTTTTTTTTAAAATTACTTACTATCAATAGCAAGATCTATATTTTCGATTTTAAATTTAAGTCTTTTATCACTATTTTTTATTAGATTTTTACTTTCAGCAATTCATTTTGAGGCTAAGCGTTTATTAGGCAAATAAAATAAAAAAATATAAATTTGGTTTCCAGATAGTTGTAATAGCGTCTATCATACTTAACGGAGTCGATCGTCGAATCAGATATCTCATTATAAAAAATAACTTGAAAGTATGAAGGCCTCCATACTTTCGAAAGCACCCCTAACTCTTATATATATATATATATAAGATTAATTAAGACGATAAATCTTTCTAATCCCATTAATTAAATAAATCGATCCATTTCAGTTCGTTCAGTTCAGTTTTATATGTAATTCAATTCGACTCAGAAAAATCCCAATTAATCAAATTAATTGATTCTTTAATAATTTAATATATACTAATTTTAAGTTATATTATAGATTTTCAGATAAATCAATTAAATTTTAATTATAATTTTTTTTCTTCGAACTGAATAAACCAAACTGAACCAACCAATGTTCACATCCTAGGGGCATGTTTGTTTTCATCGAAAATGAAAGAGAGCGAAGTTGTTTTCAATCATAGATGTTCACTTCCGGTATTTGGTTCGTCGTAAACTAAATTCACTCATGACTTCACTTTTTCAAAATATCGTAACTGACTTCGCCCTAACTAATGTAGAAGCCAAATACGGAAGAATTTAAAAAAATAATAAAAAGTTAACTGCTATAATTTTTTCCCACTCTCTTATGAGCTAGTGTGAAATTTTTTCGTAAAATAACCAACAAAAACGAAATAATTAGAGTTCCAAAACCATTGACTTACTATCAACCAAACAACAGCAATTTTTTTTTTCACTTGAACACTAAAGACATGTTTGGTTCACGACTGAAATATGAATGAGGAATAGAATTAGATTGCATTAGAATAGAAAATGGAATGATGAATCATCCAAAAATATTTAGTTTATTATTGGAGTGAAAATCAGAACGGACATCTAAGATTTTGAGAGAGAGTTTTGATTAAGAAAGAGAAAAGTGATGAAGGGAAAGGAGGGGAAAGTATTTGCGAGAGAGAATTTTGAGTGGTTTATTCTGGAATGGGCCAATCTTGAATTCAAAACCGGATTAGGCCTCAAACCGATTGCTCGATTCACCAATTCCCATTCCACAGTAGAATGGAAATCGGAATCTGATTTCTGTAAAACAAACAATAACTATTATAAACCGACCGTCCCTAGCGCAAGTGGCAAAGGACTTGGTGGTTGGTACTCGAGGTCCCGAGTTCGAATCCTAGTTGATTCACATTTTCAGCTAAGTTTATTTCTAAAAAGAAATAAACGAAAATCATTTTTAATCCCAAAATCATTTACGCACAAACATAGACACTTTTAACCAAATGGGCCGGATACGAGCCCATGGGCCGGACGTATCGGGCCAAAATCCCATTCTCACCTTCCTAGACCCCGGAAATCTCGGCGAAACGTAACCGTCCATCAACAGTTACACGGACTCTCCAAATTCTTCTTCAACGGCCAAGATCGCTCCTCAGATGCGTTAGTTTTATTCCCGTTACGTATACGGGACATGTACGCCCCCCTACGCGAAAACACACACTAAACTCTACAGCATACGAGGCGATTAAGTTTCCTCTCCCCCCACCTCCCCTTCCCCCGCGTCATATAGGGTTTTCCAAAGCCATAAATAAAAATCAAAACCAAAAAAAAAAAAAGAGAAATTTATTATAAGAGAAACAGATACATACCCTCTCTCTCTCTCTCACACGCACACACGCACACCAAATTCTCCTTGCGTTTAAGGTTTCAAGGAGATAGAGCGAACTTATTCCCTGTAATTCCAATTTCCCTTCGATCTTATTCCAAGTTATTCCGACGACGACGACGACGACGACGACGACGAAGCCATTCGCCGGCGCCTCGCCTCCGCTGCTGGAATTGGGATAAGAAGTGGGAATAGCGGATAAGAAGGCGAATAAGAGCGCGTCCTTATTCGGCGTCGTAAGCAATCCCAAACCCTCGATCTTGTGTGTCGAACTAATTCGCTAGGGTTTTCTAGGGTTTCCGGTTCTCGGTTCTCTCCGGGGAGAGGAGATCGATTTCGCGTCCCTGTTTTGGTTGCTAGGGTTTCCGATGATGCGCCCTCGAGGGCATTGATGCGGGCGACGATGGATGCGTAGAGAGTTTTGTTGTTTAATCCATTGAGAGGCTTGGGCGAGTGCACAGTACGTTGATTTTTTTTGTGAGAGGATTTGTGGGGGAGTAGGATCGGCGGCGGCGGCGGCGGAGGCGGAATTGGATTCGGAGTCGTCTTCTTCCGGCCCCCCGGCGACGGGACGGCTCGGTCCGGGGATGGCCGGGTGAGCGCTTGTTCCGATTCTTCGTTGGCTTAGTTGATAGGTTGGTTATGAGGGGGGGATAATTCGAAAAGGAGGAGCTAATTCTTGTAGATAGATAGATGTTGCTCTTTCCGTCATGGAGAAAGGCGAGCCGGCATTCAAGCCAGAGTGGTTGAAATCGTCCAACGGGAGCACGAGCAGCAATGCCTCTTCGAACCACCACACCAGCACTTCTTCCCATTCAAGTGCGTATTCCTCTTGCTCTCCTTACTTTAATCAGCTATCAGTTCTCGATATTTCGTATATTGATGCTGCGCTTTTCAATGCTGTAGATGAACACGGTGCAGGGATTTCCTCTCGAAACAGACTGCCCGCTGCCGTGGGCGACCGCGACAGTGGTTTGTTATCTTCCGCTAGACGGAGTTCAAGCTTGAATGGGAAATCTAGGGCTTACAGTAGTTTTGGTAGGAGCAACCGCGATAGAGAGCGGGAAAAGGATCTTGATTTGCTTGAGAGAGAGAATAGGTCGGTTTTTCTCGACAATGGTTACCATGACCGTTTCGATTCGTTAATAGCGAGTAGGTCGGAAAAGGATACTTTGAGGCGGTCGCGCTCCATGGTGTCGGGGAGGCCGGTCGACACGTGGACAAAAACGGTAGGAACTAACGCAAAAAATGATGTTCCTTCCAGGGGGACTATGAGTAATGCCTCCTTTGAAAAAGACTTTCCATCCCTTGGTGCCGAAGAGAAGAATGGACGGCTAGATGTGGGTAGGGTTTCATCTCCAGGTATTAGCACCCCACTTCAAAGCATTCCGTTAAGTGTCACAGCCATATCTGGAATTAATAGCTGGAATTCTGTGTTGGCTGAAGTGCCTAAGATGGTCGGATCAAACGGACCCCAATCTGCACCTACTAATCAGGTTCCTTCGACCCCAAGCACTTCGACGGGCCTAAATATGGCTGAAACAGTAGCACAGGCTCCATTACGATTTCGTAATGCACCTCAGGTTGACTAATACCTGCGATATATATATATATATATTTTGGTTGAAAGTCTTTTCTATTCTATTTAATCATGTTATGACATTTTCTCTTCCAGTTATCAGTTGAGACACAGAGGATTGAAGAACTAACCCTTAGACAATGCAAGCAGCTAATACCGGTGACGCCTTCAACGACCAAAAGTTCGGTAGGTTCCTTACCTTTTCCAAGTTAACTTCCTTCCGTTATTCTATTAAATACCCTGCTCATTTGCAATAGGTAATAGCATGATGTTTCCTGATTTGCACCTTATCATTACAACGGAATCTCCACCAATGGCATGTCCATTGTGTGGTTGTCGCATTCTGTTGGATTTTTTTTTTTTTTTGGGGTCTCATTATGATGCCAATGATTATTAGCCAGATTTACTATTAGCTATACAACTTAGTGAGTCTTCCAATATCTCTTCTCCAACACATTTAGCTAATGTTGTCGTTGCATGACGAACTTGGTGAATGTCTGTATGACCATAAATAAAACCTCATGCATGTTTGTTTGTAGGCTTGTCTTGGTGCTTAACATCTCCTTCTTAACACCTCCCTATAGATGGCTCATTCACTACTTTATGCATATTTTATTTTATTTTATTTTTTATTTTTTATTTTTACTTTTTGCATATTTTGAAACTAGATCTGGATCCTTTATTATATGTTTTGGCCGCAACTTACTGCGAGATTCAAAAGAAAATGGGGAAAATGAAAACTACAACACCCAACTGCCATTAGCACACAATAACATAGCAGATAATGCCAAAAAGAGGTAGGGGCTTGTTCATGGAGAATCAGGTGCCTTGTGTATGTCAGGTGGAGCTTTGGATGCTATTGTCATGAACTGTGCTGAAGCTCCTTTTCTTGATTATTAGATTCTTGAGAAGATTTGTGGTTCTTCTCCTATGTTATTTCAGTTCCTAATTACCCAAATTGTAAGCTTTTAATCACTTTTTTGGATACTGCTTACGTGTACTTTTACTCTTCTAGATGCCTTTGGTACTTTTATTTAAAGAATATACTTGGACAAATTCATCTTTGTATAATTCACCTGACATGAAACAAATATCTTTGAAAATATTTCGAGCTAACTAATATTGATTCTGGGTAATAAAATGAAATAAATTGATTTGTAAATGCAGGATGGTGAATTTGATTGCTGTTTAGTGCATAATTCTGAGCTTATTGTATGTGTTATCCAAAGGTTTTGAAGCATTTGTTTTGTTTCCCATTTGATTGGCTTCATGGAGATTCGTTTAGGATTCCTTGGTAGTTTTTATAATGTTGGCTTTAAGTAGGGTTTTCTTGGAATCTAAGGAATTGTAGGAAAATTGGAACAATCGATTGTAAATATCAAACTCATGCCATGTTGGTGGAGAAAAATACATGAAGTGTTTATGCACATGCATGCATATGTATGTATGTATGAACCTTAATTGGGGCATCAGTGTGCAGTAAGTAAAACCAGTCAATAGTTAAACTAGTGACCAAATTTAGAAGGGAGATACCGACACTGATGGTATGGTCTGGCTATTAGGTGTCTTTACATCCATGTTGGAAAAGTTTGTTTTGCATTGATGCTTTATGCTTATTGAGGGAAGTACTAAGACTTGGTTTTCAACTAATTATCTTGGAAGGTTTCTTGTGAAGATCGCCTGGCATGCTATAATGTTATGATATTTAATCCCCAGGCAATTAAGGAATTAAGTGCGGCTAACTGATTTATTATGATTTAGATAGATCTGGTATATACTGCAGTAGAACTTATATAGTGGGAGCTCCACAAGATAAAATGAAGAAAATGAAAGACTATTATGGTAGGATATAGCAAGTATGGAGATCCAAAAATTATCTTACACAGCTTATAAGCACTATTCTTTATTTGATGACCACTAAGTAGTTGTATCATAACTTCTGAAGGCAATTGGACAAATTGATGTTTATTCATTAAAAACTTTAACAACACTTTCTTATGTGCTAGCTGCTAAAATATTATATAGGGAAGAACACTAGGAAATAACTATGTTTAATGAAGTCATTCAGCTGCACTATTATGCTGGCTTTATTGACGTTCTAATGTCAGAATCATCTCGGTGATTTTTGATGCTCATGTCACTTATTCTTTTTTGGTATGATATATTTTTATTGTACTGCCCATTATGTCCATATGTATGTTAATTCATCACTGAGCTACCGTATTGAATTTGTTGATGTAATTACGAAATTAAAATAGAAAAGATAGATATGAACTTTGAATGTCAGATAGATATGGACTTTGAATCTCTGATGTTAATTCCTTGCCTAAACATATTTCTTTCTTTGACTTGATTCATATATTATTCCATTCTGCCAATTGATTTCTTGTTTTTCCCTTTGTGTCGTAATCATCTGTCTTTAGCTATTAGAGCTTTTTTCTTTATAGCTATTCTGATGCAACATTCGATGAACCCAATGTAGCGCAGCATAGTAGATGGGCTGTTTAGATCAATTCATTGGCTGAATATGAAGGAAAAAGGATGAAACTTCCTGATGGATGCAACTAATAAAAAGAGAGATGATAACAAGATGAAAGAGAAGACTGTAGGACTAATAAATTGAAGAACATATTATGACAGCATTGATATAATTAAAGCGAACGATATATGTAAACCTATTAGAACTTTAAAAAATGAATGAAATATTACACTTGGAGAAAGATAGACTAGAGGGCTTTAAGTTGAGTCCTATGGGATGACAAACTATCTCGCTTTTTTTTAAACTACTATCATCTATGACCTATCACTGTCTATTGGTTGACTGTTTTTGGAGGATAAAATTTATTGTTGTACTAGACTATCTAAAAATAGTGTAGTTCGAAGAAAATCTTCGAATAAGAACAATAAAGCTTTCTGTCTTCTTGACATTACCTCATCTAGTGGTCGATTTGATTGAGCCCGTGCTCCATATTGAACCAGAATTGTCATTAGCATTTATATAGGAATAGTAAGAGATTTGTTGGAGAAACTCCGAACGGAATTCTGTTAAGATATTCCTTTATGCCTGACAAGACATGAAGAAGGTCCGACATACTGATGCAGTCAATTATGCCTTCTTGTTCTTCTTTTTTTTTTTTTTTTTTTTTAAACATAGTATTGCCTAATACAGGACTAGTAAATATACGTCCTGTGCTATGCCCTGTGCTGTTTTATCACCTTGTAACATAAATGTTGGGATTTTTTACTTTAAACTATTGGATTGTAATTTAACACGGCTAACAGCACTCAGCAGTCAAATTCTTGCACCATTTGATAATCTGTGGTATAAACTATAAATAGACAGATGACCTGGACGAACTAAAATTTGAACATCTAAGCCTTCTTCTTCTTCTATGTAATTTGCCATCTATATACTGTCTTGTTGGTAGCTTGAAAAAGGTATTGACTATATAAAGGAAGAAGTTTCTACAATTTCCATTCAAGATTTTCATATCTAAGTATGTGATCTCATTTTCTTCCATTCTAAATGGCACCTTTCCTAACGTTAGCATGACGTTGTCAATTCATGCATGCTAAAAAGCTGAGCAATATGGGAGAAACAAAGTAGAGTTGGTTGTTATTTTCCTAAAAACTTAACCTTTCTAATATTAAATTTGTGGAAGTAATACTTGTATTTTGTTGTTCCCCTTATATTTTATTTACTCAAATTGGTGGGCATAAACATTCCTGTCAACACATAATTTCGAACCGTAAAACATCGAATTTTGCCTATGATCATACTGTACCCTTGTTTTATCGAGTAGCTCAGGACTTCAAGTTAACTCCTAAATTACTCCATCCTTAACCCCTACACACCAGAAAAAAGAAAGAAAGGGAAGAGCAAAACAAAAACCATCTACCAGACCACAAAGATATAAGAATCCTCGCTCTGTTGCTGAATGCTGACTTGTTTCGTGTTGCTGTCACCGACAGTAAAATTCTCTATTATAATCATCTTTCTTGCTTTAGCAAACTGAATGAGCAGCTGCATGCAATTCCATAAGCAGCACAATTGAAAGATATCTACTAATATTTCTTCTAATGGGCCTGCTACGGTCCATCATTGGGCCTCAACTCAGCTCAGATAAGTAAGGACACGTTCAGTTTCCTATAGCAGATAATGCTCTTTTCTTCATTTGTGCTTTTCCCAATTGAGCCTGGAAGCTACTTGTTTGCATTACCCTGCAGTGCTCCATTATTGTTTGCATTATCCTGCAGTGCTCTATTATTGTTTGCATTATCCTGCAGTGCTCCATCTTGTATTACCTGTTATTTATAAATTTCTGACCAGTATATTGAAGTTCCTTGGTGGATGATACTTGACTATAGAACATTCTGAAACAAGTGATAGCTTCTTGTAAGGTTACATTTTGGTAGAACTCATTGTAAAGATTGAGGTATTCCCTTAGGTCATGTTTGGTTCATGATTGGAATAGGAATGAGAAATAGAATTGGATTGCAATGGAATCGCGAATCATCTAAAAATGTTTGGTTCATTATTGGAATGAAAATCGCAATGGACATCTAAGATTTTGAGACAGGTTTTGGTTAAGAGAGAGGAGAGTGAGGAAGGGAGAGGAGAGGGAGGTGTTTGTGAGAAAGGGTTTTGAATGGTTTATTCTGAAATGGGCCAATCCGGGATTCAAAATCGGGTTGGGCCATAAATGGATTGGGCGATTCCCATTCCAGAGTGGAATGGGAATCCAAATCCGATTCTTGTAAAACAAACAACAACTATTGGAATCAATGAATTTCATTCTGATTCCATAGTCTAAAATAGGTGAACCAAACAAGCCATTAATGTGAATCTTTATTCCTTACCTTTCTTGACATGCTGAATGTATGAAATTTCAATTTTAGTTGAGTCTTCTTTCCTTTCCATGAATATACTTTGACAAATACGCAGGTTCACTAAAAGAAACTTATAAAAAGTACCAGTCCACATACTTTAACAACAACTCAAGCTTTAAAATGCTTGTGTTTTGAGTCATTAATTAGCAGTTAATTTACTATGTCAAAGTGTATTCATGGAAAGAAAAGAAGACTCGGCTAACATTGAAATTTCCTACATTCGGCATGCCAAGAAGAATATGGACTAAAGATCTGCATTAAGAGAATACCTCAATCTTCACAATGACTTCTACCAAAATATAACCTTACAGGACGAAAATTTATCACTTGTTAAGTTTCATAATTTTCTTGTGAAGACTGTTGCCTAGTTTGTTCTTGTCACAAATTCCTTTTGATACTTTCATCATGCTGGAAATTTTTCTCATCTTTTCAGGTGTCGAGCTCTTCGGATAAGCTGAAAAACAAAGGAGCTAGAGTTGGGGACTCTACTGCTGCTCTTAAGGCTGCGCAACAGTTGTCATCTCAGCCTGTGAGTGCGGTGCCTCGTGCTTCAGTCAAAGCTGATACTGTAAAGCTGCCTCAAGGGGGAAGCTTTCAAGTCCTCAACCGAGAAAAGAACGGCATCTCCCCTACTGCCAAAGAAGGCTTAAGTGTTGGCAAACCTGTGAGCCCTCTTGGTGTACATCCCTCTGCTTCAGTTCTCTCATTGAAGAGTCCAACTAACCAAAAACCTAGAGTTGAAGGAAAGGCTTCTGTTTTACCTTCTCCCCAAGGCCCATTTGGTGAGAAAAGATCGCAAGCTAAGGATCGGCATGAATTCTTCAACTTCATACGGAACAAAACATCGAACAGTTCAGGTGCTGTTCCTGAAGCAGGTGGTGTTTCATCCTCATCCAGCTTGGTGAATTCAGGGAAGCAGAGTGATTCTTCTGGCGACAATGGAAAGGATGCTGATTCTGTAAATTTTAAGTGTGTGGAGAATGGTGATTGTAGTTCTGAAGTAGCGGATGGTAGTGAGCAGTCCGAGTGTCTCTTACCTGATAATGAAGATGCTGTTCCTTGTTTGGAGCCTGTTGATCCAGAAGAAGAAGCCTTCTTACGGTCGCTTGGCTGGGATCAGAATGCGGTGGAGGATGCTCTTACAAAGGAGGAGATTGATGCTTTTAACATGAAGGTATTTTGTTTTCTATCTATGTGAAATGACTTACATTTAGGGGTGAAAACAGATCGGATGCTGATCAGATAAAAGGCTGAATAGAATCTATGTCCGTCTTCCTGTTCCGTAGACAAATGCAGATAATAGTCGTGAAGTAAATTCTAGTGTTGAAATTGTGTTTGCATAATAATAACAAGTTTGATATCATATATGTCCCCGGAGGTATCAAATGCGTGTAAGTTAAATCGTGAAAAAAAAGAGAATAAATATATTGCTGAACAACTATATTATAGTTTGTGAACTTTAAATACATGGATATATTGATTGATGTATAATGGGCAACTACTTTAATAAATATCAGAGTCGACTTAGTATATCTAGATGTTGATATCAATCTTTATGCAAGCTGCTTAGGAAATTTAAGCTGATATCGAGCAAAACTTGGACTTACGAGTCAGATGGCCGGATAATATCCTACCTGTTTTCACCTTTTCTATTTTATATGTTAAGATATGGCTATTTCCTGCTATTTAGTTTGCTTAAAACTTTATATTGAATTCTTTTACAGTACAAGGAGCGAAAGAAACCCTCCCAGCCATCAGAGAATATATCGCCAGTAGAGGAAGTCCTGGCAGAACAATCTGCGGCGATGTAGCCGGTATGGATTGATTATCGAGCATGTTTGGCTTAGGACCTGAAGCATGAGTTTTGCTAAATGGTTTCTGCTTTCGGTTACCTAGTTTTAACTATCCAAAGTATTCATTCCAGTGACATTCAAGAGGGGATCTGAGAGGTGGAAAGTCGGTAGTTCTAGTTTCCTTGCTTGTTAAAAAAGAGAGGAGGAATTTAGTTTATATGCCTGCTTTTGCTGCTAAAGGAATGTCAAATGAAAATAAAAGATAGATTCTTCGGTCCTTGAGGCTTCATCACAGCATGCTCCTTTTTTTGAAGCATAGGTTGCTTTCATTTGTTTCTTTTTTCTTTTTCTTTTTTCTCAGTTCATTTTCCTTGTTTCCTTGAGAAATTATGAGGAATTAACATGGAAGGTATATAGGATTAATGAATACTTCTTGGTCTGAAAGAAATTGCATAGTGATGAGAACTTTCATTTTCTTGTTACTCTGTGCTCATTGACTCACAGATATCCGGCGAAAATACTTCCTAGAATCAAGGGGTTTACTTTGGGAAATGCAATTGTGTACTCCTATTTTCGAGATCTTCGATTCGTAACATACTATGCTATGTCTCATCTTTGGTTTTTTTTTATTTTTTATGATGGGGATCCACTTCATAATTTGTGTTTTTCGGTCAGCTAAAAATCACTCCTTATTTCATATGCAATTTGCTACTCTTTATGTGATGAGAGAGAGATTTTGGCTGGATTAAGAATGGCAAACCCTGTGGTTCGAAAAGTTATAAAGATCTTGTTTATGGCTTATTAGCACAGGCAAAGTGTTTTTCTGGAGAAATCTTTCTGAAGAGGTTAGTTTTTTCTCTTGGCCATTCTTTGATAGATAATTCAATATAGCAGGGATTGATAAAGGGGAAAATTTTCTCTGCACTTTGTTATTTCATTTAGGATCTGTTGGGCGTTCAACCTAATATTGTCACTACTACTATGTGAAGTGTGAAGTAGTTGGTTGGTACCCTTCTCCGGCGTTAGTCCTCAGGTGTAGGCATGTAAAACTCTTGGAATAAATTAGCTATTTAAGTATTTACATTTTAATCTACTGTAATTTTTTGTTTGAACATTCCAAATTATTGCAATCAAGTTTCAAAATTCAATTTAGTTAACTAAATGTTGATACATTACTAATATTAAAATAATACGGCATCTTAATTATTGACATATTATCAATCACAATATTGTTACATTACTTTTATATTAGAGATACTTTAATATTTAGTTATTACATTGGGTTATAGAACTTGAATGTGACAGTTTTGATAGTTTGAACAAAAAATTATAATAAATTAAAGTGTCACCTATCTTATAAACTTGCAATTTACCCTGACTCTTAATATGTCATGACTCGTTGCAATCTAAGGAGTGACACAGTGATAAGTCAGTCAGCCAACAAGAGCAACACTTTTGGGTACATTTTTGGCACCTGTAGCAGTACACCTTGCCAAATGGCCTTTTGTAATTAAATGTCTGGAAAATATATGCTTAAGTTGCTGATGATGTTAAATGCTTTAATGATCCCCAAAAAATATATATATATATATATTACTAAAGAAAATCTTCTGTAGCTGAGGTTTAAGTTCGAAGCATAACTTTTTTCATATATTTAGCTAAGTTTATTTTTTAGAAAATAAACGAATAGGATAGCACGCTATCTTTCTCTTTCTAAAAAAAAGACTATGTATGGATGTATAAATATCTTATTTGATATATTATTTGGTAGATGAGCTGTGTGAGTGATCATGAATGCTATATTTGGTCTTAATATATTTTTTTAGAATAAAATAAATTATCTCGTAAGTAAAATATGCTATTTTTAAAAATCATGGATGCATCTTTTAAGAAACAAAATCAGACTCTTAGCTTATAATCACACAATAAAATCTCTATGCTGAAGCCTTATTTTTTATAAGAATAACAAATTTAATGAAATCAAAATTTATCATCCTACATTAAAAAATACAAAAATAAATGTTTTAATATTTTGTAGAATAATATTTTTAGCCTACAACTCGAAAGGAGTTAGTAATCTTACAACCTAATCGTTGAAGGGTCAACTTTTTTTCACTAGTCTTAGTAATTCTTTATTTTTTATTTAATACTATAATCTAGAAAAGGATTTTTGGACCCTCGATACCTACGACACTATCAAAAGGATCTAATCCTAGGACACTCTTTGAGTTGTGAACTTTGTATTTCTTCTATATGAATTGTATATTTGTGACGCATATAGATAGATATAAGGGTATGTAACGTATGTTGGAGCATGTTTTTAAGAAAGTGCTAGGTGGTAGGTAACTCGGCTAACGTGGACAAATAGAATTATGACATCTCATAAATCGAGAATCGATAGAAGAACATAGTTCACGCCGAGAAATTTTGGTAGAAACAATTGCAGACAAATAGAATCATGACATCTCATAAATCGAGAACCGGTAGACAAACAAAGTTCACGCCAAGAAGTTTTGGCAAGAACAGTTACGAAAACCAAATAGACATGAGAACAGTTGTGATAACCGAACCGACGCGAGTTCGATACGTCCAGTTATACATATAATCATTTCAAAAGATGAGAAAGTTATAAATAGTGGGAAAAAATCTACAGTAAAGATATTTTTCGAACACAAGACCACTTTTTTTTAATTATCTTTAATTTCTTGCATTTACAATTGTCGTAGGAATAGTTTGTCATTTACCCTTCAGTTTTAGCCTATAAATTGAAATGAGAACCCTAATGTTCTTCCTTTGTATTCTCCAATCTCTTCTAAGTTTAATGAAAATCTTGTCAATCGGCTAATAGTTCAGTCGAACTTTTGCGAGTCCTAATTTCAAGTCTTTTAAAAAATTTCAAATGAGAATCAATCCAATTGAGTAGATCCCTCCTCAATCCGTCATTTGAATTGAAGAAGTCAGATTTTTAATATTCTAGGCTCATATTCGCAGCTGAATCACAGCCTACTTCAGGTTTGACTTGGTCGACTGGCTCGGGTATTTCAGCTAGCAAACAGAGTAAATTGCATTTTTGGTCCCCAAACTATGAGATACATGACACTTTAGTCCTTAAATTTTAATGTATTACAATTTATGTGTATTACAATTTATGGCTCGAATTTTCTGAATTGTTGCCATCAAATTTCACAACGTAATTTTGTTGGTTAAATATTAATATGTGGTTAATGTAGAGCGATATAGTAGTGCTGTAATTAATGATACGATAATAATTAAGATGCTGCATCACTTTCACATTATTTGAGGCTTAATTATAATATTTATAAAGTTTCAGTCAAAAGTTATAATGAATTAAAATTTGAGAACCAAAATTTTAGGTGCCTTATAGTTTGAGAACCAAAAGTGTAACTTACCCTACAAAGACTAGGGATGTCAACGGGTACGGATATCCAAAATTTTGTTCGAATCCGAATTCGAACGGAGCGAATTTACTTGATTCTGAACGGGTATAGTATCGAATACGGATATAAAAAATAAAAATCCGACAGATTTGGATTCGGGTATAGAATTTGTCTGTATTCGGCCGGAACCCAAATTAATTTTGCATTATAATATATATATATATATATATATATATATATATATATATATATATATATATATATATATATATATATATATATATAATACTTTTGGAAGCACCAACCCTTTGGTGCTTCCACATTTTTAGCCCTTGGATCTACTTTTTAATTACTAATAGCCTTTAGATCAAACACAAACACTATTCCACCTACCACCACCTACCACCATCATCCCAACCCTCCAAATCTCAATCCAAAGGTTATAAACCCACAAGCACCACCTCTTTGATACTCTTAGAAGTATTCTAGCTCAACTCTATATATATATATATATATATATATATATATATATGCCAATTTGCATAAAAAATTTACTAGTTTTGGGCTTTTGCAAAATTGAGTCGCTATTTTTGATTTTGCAGATTCGGTCCGGATTTTCAACAAACTGACCAAAATATCCTTGTTACTTTTTCTCTCTCCTCTTTTTTTTTTTTCTCTCTCCTCTTTTTTTTCTCGCTCTTTTTTTTTCCTCTCCGAAAAAGGCGGCGGAGGCGGAGGCGGAGGCGGAGACGGCCCGCCTCGCCTCTGCCCCTCACGCCCTCGCCCTCGCTTGCGCACCCCCGCCCTCCTCGCCTCCGACCCCGCCGAGGCCGCGCCGCGCCGCGACTTTTTTTTTTTTCCTCTCCAATCCTCCTCCACCCGCCGTCCCCACCGCCGTCGCCGGCGACGAAAAAGAAGTGCTTCTTGGGGCCGAGAAGCACACCGGCGAGAGAGGGAAAAAAAATATAGTTTCACTCCGGCGATGGATGATGAATCGTGAAAAAAAAAATTATAGATAGAAAAAAAATAAAAAGAATAATAATAATTTTTCCTACAGGAAAGACTAAAAATCATACAAGAAGGAAGAAAAATAAGAAATTACACTGTTAAAATAAATTTATACTGTTTTAAAAAAAATTGCACTATTTTAAATGAAAGTTGTACTATTTGGAAATGAAATTAAACCATTTGGAAAGAGAGTTGCACTTTTTAGACCAACGTTACACTATTTAGAAAAAATTTGCACCATTTCTTTTTTTCTTCTTTCTCGTTGCACTCTTTCTCCACATTGCACCATTTAGATTCGGTCTCATTGCACTCTTTTTCCGATGCGGACGACAACGACGACGACGTCCCCGCCGCCGCGCCCGGAGCCGACTAGGTCGAAGAGGTAGATGGGGATGAGGGAGAGGGAGGCGTCGGCGGTGGCGCAGGGGGCGCGCGGGGCGGTGGTCGGCGGGCGCAGGGGGCGCGGCGAGCGCAGGGAGCGCAGGGGGCATGGGGCGCAGCCCCCTGCGCCCCGCCCCCGCGCGAGCGCAGGGGGGGCGGGGGCGGGGGCGGGCCTGCGCCCGCCCCGCGTGCACGGCGCAGGGGCAGGGCCCGCCCCCTGCGCCCCGCGAGCAGGGCGAAGGGCGCAGGGGCAGGGCCCGCCCCCTGAGCCCCGCGCGCAGGGCGAAGGGCGCAGGGGGCGGCCTGCGCCCGCCCCGCGCGAAGTGGCGCAGGGGGCAGGGTCAGGGCCCGCCCCCTGCGCCCCCCTGCCCGCGCCCGCCCCCTGCGCCCCGCCCCCGCCCGCGCTGCGCCCCGCCCCCGCCCACGCTGCGCCCCCTGCACCCGCGCCTGCGCCCCGCCCCCGCCCACGCTGCGCCCCCTGCACCCGCGCCTGCGCCCCCCTGCGCCCGCCCCCACCACTGCCCCGCGCGCCCCCTGCGCCACTGCCGACGCCTCCCCCTGCGCCCGCCCACCACTATTTTGGGTGTGAGGAAAGAGAGAGAGAGAGAGAGAGAGAGAGAGGAGGATGAAGATGGAGAGCGGAGGAAGAAGAAAGAAGAAGAGAAAGAAAAAGAAATAGTGCAAAATTTTTCTAAATAGTGTAACGTTGGTCTTAAAGAGTGCAACTTTCTTTTCAAATGGTGTAATTTTATCAAATAGTGCAACTTTTATTTAAAATAGTGTAATTTTTTTAAAACAGTGTAAATTTATTTTAACAGTGTAATTTCTTCTTCTTCTTCCTTCTTGTATGTTTTTAGTCTTTTCTGTAGAAAAAATTATTATTATTATTATTATTTGTTTTTTATTTTTTTTCTATCTATAATTTTTTTTTCACGATTCATCCCTCGCCGGAGTGAAACTATATTTTTTTTCCCTTCTCTCGCCGGCGTGCTTTTCGGCCCCAAGAAGCACTTCTTTTTCGTTGCCGGCGACGGCGGTGGGGACGGCGGGTGGAGGAGGATCGGAGAGGGAAAAAAAAAAAAAAAAAAAGTCGCGGCGCGGCGCGACCTCGGCGGGGTCGGAGGCGAGGAGGGCGGGGGTGCGCGAGCGAGGGCGAGGGCGAGGGCGTGAGGGGCAGAGGCGAGGCGGGCCATTTCCGCCTCCGCCTCCAGAGAGGAAAAAAAAAGAGCGAGAAAAAAAAGAGGTGAGAGAAAAAAAAAAGAGGAGAGAGAAAAAATAATAAGGGTATTTTGGTCAGTTTGCTGAAAATTCGAACCGAATCTGCAAAATCGAAAATAGCGTCCCAATTTTGCAAAAGCCCAAAACTAGTGAATTTTTTATGCAAATTGGCCATATATATATATTTTATGTTATATTTAAATTTATATTTTAAAAATTTAAATTTAATGTAATATATTTTGAAATATGATAAAAAGAAATAATTATTTCGGATTCGGATTTTCAGGTTCAGGTTCGAATTTCAAATTTTTGGTCGGATTTGGATTTGGATATGGATTCTTAAAATTTGTGGGATTTGAGTTCAGATTCGGATTTCAGGTTTGTAGTGGGGTTCAAGTTCGGATTTTTGAAAATCCGTGGCGAATCTAATCCCTCGACATCCCTAACAAAGACTTTGGTTTTCAATTCCGTGGCAACTCAGAGAACACGGGCATGGCCGCTTTCACTCCCACTCACCTCCCTCCTCCACCTTCTCTCCTCCCACCACCACCACTCCATCGCCGATCCCGCGACCCTCCCCCACCGCTCTCCCTCACCGCGGCGCCTCCGCCGCGCGACGCGGCCGCGCGCCGCCGCCTCCTCCCCGCCGCCGCCGCCGCCGCGGCGCTCTCCGCCGCGCTCTCCTCCGGTGGCGTCCCCAGCCGCCCCACCCTCCTCGCCCTCCTCTCCGCGTGCTCCGACTCCGACTCCCCCTCCCTCGCCCTCCACTCCCTCTGCCTCAAGCTTGGCCTCCACCGCGACCTCCTCCTCTCCACCGCCCTCGTCGGCTTCTACTCCAAAGCCCGCCTCCCCGCGCTCGCACGCCGGGTGTTCGACCGAATGCCCCTGAGGAGCTCCGTCTCCTTCAACACCATGATCGCGGGCCTCATGCGCAACGGCGACGTCGAGGGCGCCTTCAACGTGTTCGATCGCATGCCCCAGCCGGATACAGTCTCTTGGACGGCGCTGATCGACGGGTGCGTCAAGAACGGGCTCCTCGAAGCAGCCCTGGACTGCTTCCGCTTAATGCGGCTCGATGGGATCGTGCCCGATTACGTGACCATCGTCGCCGTCGTAGCCGCTTGCGCGGCTCTCGGAGCGCTCGGCCAGGGCCTCTGGGTTCACCGGTATCTCCTGACCTGCGAATTCCGCCAAAACGTCCGAATCGCCAATTCGCTCATCGACATGTATGCACGGTGTGGGCGTGTCGATTTCGCTCACCAGGTGTTTGAGAAAATGGCCAAGAGGACGGTGGTTTCTTGGAACTCGATGATCGTCGGCTTCGCGATCAACGGGCGGTGCGAGGACACGCTCGAGCACTTTGAATTGATGCGGAGGGAAGGGTTCGAGCC
Source organism: Puya raimondii (assembly GCA_016920855.1). Lineage (NCBI taxonomy): Eukaryota > Viridiplantae > Streptophyta > Magnoliopsida > Poales > Bromeliaceae > Puya > Puya raimondii. The sequence goes on from JABWPP010000050.1 coordinate 92,385,327, forward strand.
GGACGGAGTCACATTCACCGGCGTGCTCACCGCGTGTAGCCATGTCGGATTAGTCGACGTGGGGCTAAGATACTACGAAATCATGCGCACCGAGTACAACATTCCTCCAAGAATCGAACACTACGGTTGTGTGGTGGACCTCCTCGGCAGGGCGAAGCGGCTGGAGGAGGCGATGCGGGTGGTCGAGGAAATGCCGATGAGACCGAACGAAGTGGTGTTGGGCTCTCTTCTCGCCGCCTGTCGGATGTACGGGGATGTTAAGACAGCGGAGAGGCTGATGGGGCTTCTTGTCGAGTTGGAGCCCGGCGGAGATTCAAACTACGTGCTGTTGTCGAATATATACGCAGCCGCCGGGAGGTGGGATGGCGTGGGGGCGGTGCGGAATTTGATGAAGGCTCACGGAATAAAGAAGAAACCTGCGTTCAGCGCGGTCGAGATTGAAGGTAGTGAGCACAAGTTTATGGCGGGAGATAGGTCGCATTCGCGGTGCGATGAGATATATGAGATGCTTGAGATGGTTCATCTTGAGATGGAGGTGAATGGTTATGTGCCAACAGGCGGTGCAGGCGCATACTCAGATTGCGACTGAGAAATATATCCAGTTGCAGGACATTTCTTAAGGGGGAAAACAAGACATAGGCAACAAATGAGGATTGAAAGGCGCTTGTAAATGGAAGCACTCCTTTTCCCTTCTCCAGTTTCTCATACACTTCGTCTCATTTCAGCAATTAATACACTTAAAATAAAAGAAAAACACCAGATAAACACATATTTACAGAACCAACAATAACAATTGATTAGTGTGGCCCAGGTCTATCTTTTGTTCTGTTACAAAGAAAGATCAGAGCTGCTAGGAGACGGAGCCGGTCTCTTCACAAACGGATGCTCCAGCAGTTGAGCAGCTGAGGGTCGTCGGCTTGGAATGACCTGTACGCACATTCGAATGAAATCGCGGGCCTCTCTCGTCAAGGAAGCTGGAATAGGCGGCGGCTCACCCCGTCCGATTTTAAATAAAGCTTGAGTCTGCGAATTGGAGTGGAGTGTTATTGAAAGGCGGATGATTTAAATTTCCGGAAGTAACGAAAGATAAAAGGGTCTTCTTCTATACGGAATATGGAACAGCGAGACTCATGAAAGTAGTCCATCTGTCCAATCAAAAAACTTTCTTCCTTTTCATTTACCCTAAAATATAGCAAATATATGAAGCAGTGATTACTTTCTATTATGTCAAGGAATGCATCATGCATGTAAAATGTACTCAAATAATGTTATCACACTATGATTTCTTTGACTTCACAAGAAGCAGAAAAGGTCTACCCAGGAATCAGATTATGGTCTATGGGTTAAAAATAAGGCAGTATTGCAGTATTTAATACTAGACATTCCGAATACATGTTCGCACATGCTTCACACCTGGTAAGGAGGAAAAAGAATGCAGTAGTTCCGTAATCAGGTCCTTAGTTTCTTGATTGTTGTAGTCATGTGAAGGGAACAATTAATCCTGCTACTAGTAGTGATAAAATAGAGCTCATAATGGAGAAGTTCTTAGCATGCCAAGCTCAGCCAAGCTGATTAATACCCGTTTTGGTTATTATGTGGTTAGAAAGGTTGATATTCCTATTAATTTGCCCATGGCAAAAGGACATGCTACCTCCAAACACAAGTTAATTATGCTGAAGAGATGTACATACTTCCATTCCAACCAGTATTAGTGAATGGCAATCATTTAATTCTTGATTAATTTATCTCATTAGACCATTAGTAACAGAAACTATGTATAAATTTCCCCATTCTAGATATCATATGGCTATCGGAAATGTGAAAATTTTGATCAAAGTTGTTAGACTTCATAGTAGTATGACTAAATATCGAATACCGGTCAGTTGAGTACTCACCCATTCTGTATTAGGATAAGGAAGCCGACCAGTCAGCATCTCCAAAACAGTGCAACCGAGGCTCCATATGTCAGCTGAAGGCCCGTAAGGCTTTGCCCTAGCAACCTGTGAATCAAACTCGGCATCAGATCGCACATCGAAATCTGGTGAATATAAAGTCTGACCACAGCAAACTTTTAAAGTAAAAATTCTGTCTAAAAGCAGATATGCAGAAATAGTAATCGGTGTAAAGAGTTATGTATTCTTGAATTAAGTTAAATCATGGTTCAGTTCTATCAGAGCAATAGTAAGGTGGCAAGTACCAATGACAGGGAGAAAAGTTTAGCCTCATTCTATCTTTTTATAGGAGAAATTAGTTTCAAGTTGGACTCTAGTATCTCCACAAAAGTTAGGCAAGCAATCATTCTTCACGGAAAAGAAAACAAAAGGACAATCAATTTCAAAGTTCAAAGTAATTTTAAGATTTAGATGAGATTTTTGCAGAGTAAAGAGGAACTGGGGGTTCTACAATGTGTAGAGGGCCTTTCAAGAACTGCATCATGGACAATATATCATGGCCACGTGATTTTTGGACTCATTCTAGTTATGATTAACAAGATGTAAACAAGATGGAAACAAGCTGACCTCCGGTGCCATCCAGTAGATACTTCCTTTGCAAGACTTCAAGCCATTTGACATAGTTGTCTGAAATATATAGACACAAATTAAAATCCAACTCCTGAATTTGCAGTTTAAAAATGAATTTAAGCATAAGCTACCAAGCCATGAAAGTCAATGTAACAAAGAATAAATTTGACCTCCTTTGCAAGTCCGAAATCTGCAAGTTTCACAGCTCCATTTGAATCGACCAGTATATTAGCACATTTGATATCTCTGGAAAGAAAATAAATGTGCAAGAGTTGGTGAAGATTGACATAATATAATACTATAAGAGACAAAGATTCCAAAGATAGCCCAAAGTGAATGAGTTTTTGCTGCATGAGAAACTGGTTTTCTCCTTTTCTTATTAACTGTGGCAACAAAGTCATTTTCTCCTTTATCCCAAGTATAACTTCCCTGTTTTTCTGTTCTGAACTTTTTGTCCTCTTTATCTCCATTAGTCACTGTAAAAATCCTAAGTAGCCATATGCCAGCTAAGCCAGTTGGCGCAGACCAAATCAACCCTCTTAAAGATGCAATACTTCTTTTTTATCAGCAAAAAAAATCAATTGACATACTAGGGTTGTCTCTAATCCTTTAATCTTTAATCTTCACTCTCCACCCTTTAGTAATCAATACATGAAAGGCAAAACTTTTCCCTGTTTGGCAAACTCTATGGATCACTGAAGGACCATAGTCAGGCTAATGTTATAGCTCTAATTCATACATTTGTGCCCGACTTTATTACAAAAATTAAATGATTTAAAGCTTCACATGAGATCTAACTTAATTGCAATGCCATTTCCTCTGCCAACTATATCTCAAGTATAGTCAACTCTTCACACTCCATAAATGGCAATAAGTACAAGATAATTAGTTTGGGCAAAAGACATACATCTATATATATAGCATAAAACGAGGGCCAATTTATGCATAATGAACATCCTTATCTCTGATGTAGACATTTGCAACTTTACAGAATATTCTTTTATGTTATCATATCATGGCATGCATATTAACTTGTGGTCTGACAACAACTCTGCTTTTCTATTTTGTCTTCAGTAGAAAATGCATCACTTTTTTATTTACTTTCTAACGTATCTATTCCAATAGACATCACCATCTCTTGCCTTAAGTACTACAGGGTAACAAGTTTACTAGTTAAAACATTGTAGCACGTTGATATCATGCAAAAGCAAGCAAGATCCAATATAGTTAAATGCACGAGTATCAGCACACAAAATCACATAACACTCCAATTTGGTAACCTGTGCACGACATTGCGCTGATGTAGATAATTTAACCCATGTAGAATCTGCCTTGTGTATGCAGAGACTTGTGAATTCTGCAATCTGTACTTCTGATACAGAGATGCCAAAGAGCCTCGACTAACAAGTTCAAGGAAGACATATAATGTTGCTTTTGCCTGTAACACAAGAGAATAAACATGTATAAGAATCCATAAGAAGGTCTCTTTCACATGAAAATAGGTATTTGTCATAACCAACTGCAGATAACACTTAAAATACCTTCTCAGTTCCATAATACTGAACTATGTTCTCGTGTTGGAAACGACTTAATAGCAAGATTTCCTGAAATCAGAAGCTCAGCATTAGGACATAAGAAAATTTTCTGTAAATGATGTCACACTTTAAAATTGAGTACCCAGTAATATTTTATTTTTGAACAGCAGAAAAAAAAGTTTAAGTCAAGAACAATCAGACTAAATTACCACAATATATAAAAGAAATTCTTCAAGAATTATTTTAAAGAGTACGGCATGTATTCACCTGCTCCAGTTGAAAAATGCGCTGTTCTGCATTATTTCCTTGGTCAAGTAAGGAGACTTCTTTAATAGCAAAGAAAAACCCGTCGCTGGAATAAAAAAGGTAAATTATAACATTTGATATGGATATGTGCTCACAAAACTATGTAATACATGCCAAATTGCCAATATAAGGAATTTGGGATTGGCGAGTATGGACAACAACACTATGAGTTCACATAAATATATGAGCACTATTATATTCTATAAACAGCTAGGATAGAATGAAAATATAAGTATAATATATCAACCAACAATAGTGGGTTAAAAAAAATTAGTTTTGCAAAGCATGGCAGAAGGTTTATACCATGATGATTTTTACCTTCATATCATCCATAGATGATTAAACATAGCAGCCAAAACCGTTACCTAGAAAAGAATCATGATAGAAACCAATGAGTAGTCCCATGAAATGTAGAGCTTTTCCTACCCATGCTAATCTTTCCTATCAGGGCATGTTTGCTTCGTGATTGAAATGGTAATGGAAAATGGAATTGGATTGCATTGGAATGGAAAATGGAATGACGAATCATCTAAAAATATTTGGTTTATTATTGGAATGGAAATCGGAAAACATCTAGGGTTTTGAGAGAGCGTTGTTTTGGTTAAGAGAGAGGAGAGTGATGAAGGGAGAGGAGGGGGAGGTGTTTGTGAGAGAAGGCTTCGAGTGGTTTAATTTGGAATGGGCCAATCCTGGATTCATAGCCGGATTAGGCTATAAATGGATTTGGCCATTCCCATTCTAGAGTGGAATGAGAATCGGAATTCGATTCCTATAAAACAAACAATAACTATCGGAATTGATGAATCTCATTCCGATTCCATAGTCTAAAATAGGTGAACCAAACAAGCCATTAATGTATTGGTACTTTTGATCTAAAGAAATAAAGAACTCTTCCAAGGTGATCAATAGGCCCATTAGCTAGTTGATGGATATCCATCACTTTCCTTACCTAGATGGAGTAGACTCCATTGGTTATTCTTATGCCGACTCTGTTATAGTATGAATATAACTCCAAACTGATCTGAAAATGGAAACAAGGTACTTGATGGGGTGCAATCATTAAGCCTACCATAAACATGATTTGAGTCCTTTACAATAAGAAAAATGAGTAAAATGCCATTTATAGTAATGAGAATAAAATCCAATTTCCTTGGCATCTAGCTTAGTAACTCTTCTACATGTTTGATTATCTGTATACATACCTCAGCTTAAAATTTCTAGTGCAAAAAGTAATTTTGATAAGGAATGAGCAGCTATAAACAACAGGATGCATGTAATTGAATATAATTGAGATCAAAAGAATGAAGGAAAATGTGAATTTAATAACAAAGAAAAAATATGGCAGCTTACTCGCTGATGGCCTCATAAACCGTTCCGAAGGATCCACTACCAAGAAGCTCCCCTTTAGTCCATGATGTGATCACCCTCTTGCGCATGCGTGAGCTCAAAGACTCATCAGCTTTGCTTGGAGAATTCTCCGCACCTGAAGATACAACCCTCGCATAATTCGAAGTCGATTCCGCGAGACCTCTCGCAGTCACTCCCAATCTCGTCCCCTTCGCTTCATCTTCATGGGCACTAAGATCACCAGGATCGTCTTCGTCCCCCGCACCTACCTCGTCCTCTTCCGCAGAGCGAGATCTCCTCTCGGCCGGGGGAGGTAAATTAGCCCTAATTTCGCCATGTTCGGCTCCATCAGGATCCGCACCGCTTCCGACGATCGAAACCCTAACACTAGCATCATCTTCTTTCGGGATTGGGGGAGGAGAGGGAGGGGGTTGGTGGCGAAGGAGGTCGGAGTGGGTCTTGGAGGCGGCCCAGACGGAGTGGGGGATGGCGAAGTCGTCGGGCCCGGAGAGGCCGAAGGCGCGGTAGAGGAGGTCGACCTCGCCGTCGACGCTGCCGCGGATCCCGAAGCTCTTCTGCGCGGCGAACGCTGCGGCGGCGGCGGAGGCGGCGGCGGAGGCGGCGGCGGAGGCGGCGGCGGAGGCGGCGGCGGAGGCGTCGAGGTCGACGGAGGAGGACTCGTACTCCACGTTCTTGATGGCGTTGATGCGCTCGAGGCGCGGGCGCCCCGATCTCGGCGCTCGCTTGTAGTCCATCGTCGTCGTCTTCGTCGTCGTCGTCGTCGTCTTCAACCTTTGCTTCTCTCCTCGACGAGGAGGAGGAGGAAGAGGAAGAGGAAGAGGAAGAGGAAAAGGAGGAGAACGATGATGGAGGAGAAAGAAGGAGCTCAAGCAGCTTTTTACAGTTGTTGTTTTTTCGTGTTTTTCTTTGTTTGGGTAAATTACACTTTGGTCCTCAAACTATGACGCGTATGTCACTTTGGTTCTCAAATTTTAAGTTATTGTGATATTTGACTCAGAACTTTTTCAATTGTTCCAATCAAATTCCACAATCTAATTTAGTTGACTAAATATTGATTAATTGCAGAGATGTAAGTGATATAATATCTTAATTATTATTGCCTCATCAATCAAAATACTCTCATATTATTTCTATTCAGTAATTTGTTTATATTTAATTAATTAAATTAGATTGTCAGACTTGATTGTAGAATCAGAAATTATAATAAATTAAAATTTGAGAATTAAAATGCGAAGGTCCTCATAGTTGAAGGACCAAAAGTGCAATCTACCTTTTCTTTTTGTGTTTTTTTTTTTTTTTTTTTTCCCGTTTGTTGACTAAGCAGCTCCCCTGCAGGGGAGAAGTCGTTGTTATGTGTAATTTGTATGATGAAAATTAAATAAATATATATGGGATAAAGATTTAAATATTGTGGGAAGGCGCCGTGTTAGTTAAGAAATTATTTCCTGCACCCGGTGTATCCGTACTTCTTATGCACCGTAGCAAACTTTTGACGGTAACTGTATTAATAAAACTTAGGGTTAATTGCATACATGTCCCCGCAAACATAGTGAATAGCAAAAATATTCCTGTAAAATCTAATTTTCATTAGTTATTCCTGCAAAAATTGTAATGTATGCAGATATGTCCCTACCGTCAGTCACCGTTAGAGAATTTTAGTTAACCACAGTTAAAATACTTAACCATGATTAATTAATAAGTTGAAATTATATTTTTGCCCCTTTCCATCTTCCTCATCCATCTTCCTCACCCTCTCCATCTTCCTCATCCTCATCCGCCCCCCCGGCCCCTCCTCCGCCTCCTCCCCGCCGCCCTCGTCCGCCCCCTTCGCCTCCCCGCCGCCCTCTTCCTCTACTTCTCCTCTCCCCGTCGCCCTCGTCCCCACCCCCCGGCCCCTCCTCCGCCGCCGCCGCCGCCTCTCCGCCGCCCTCGTCCGCCCGCTCCGCCCTCGTCCGCCCGCTCCGCCGTCCGCGGGGAAGCGGGAGCCCCGCCGCGCGCCGCCGCCGCCTCTTTCTTCTTCCTCGTATCCTCCTTTTGGAGGGACATATTTGTGAGGGCAAAACGGTCATTTCACATTTCTACTGTTAAAAAATAAACAGATTTCAAACGGCAACAAATCAGAGGGACATATCTGCATACATTACGACTTTTGCAGGGATAACTAATGAAAGTTGGACTTTGCAAAGATATTTCTGATATTCACTATATTTGTGGGGACCTGTATGAAATTAACCCTAAAACTTAAATCCAATCAGATAAATACAATCTACGTCATATTTGACATAAATTTTTACGATAATACAAAAAATAAAATTTTAAGTAATAAAAGATATTTTTTTTGAATTATAAAATAGCAAAATAAAGTGCAAAATAAAAAGATTTAAATGTACTAAATCATACCGGGGTAAATTGAAGTTTATCCTTATTAATAATAATCACTGCAGTGGAGAATTTTCAGCTGAGAGAATGGGTGTCGTGAAACGGTCGTATTTGGGTGATGGTCAACGGGGATTGCGATGACCAAACACGCTTTGATTGGATGTGAGCCGTCGGATGAGCAACAAACGGTGGAGACTCACGCAGTCCTTGCGTCAGTGAACACGTCAGCTCACTCAGACAAAAGCTGCTCAGTAATTGTCAAACATAATTTTCAAAAAAAAATCCTTTTTTTGGTTCTTCTACTACGAGGCATGTGACTTTTGTTATTATATTTTTTTAAAATTGTTATAATTAAATTTTACAGTGTAATTTTAACTAAACAATGATGCGTTACAGATATGACAATAATATGACATCTTAGCTATTTCTGTATCATAAACTATAGTACTGTTATATCACTTTCATGTTGATATTATTTAGTGAATTTGAGTTAGAAACTAGTCCACCTGTTTAACATGTTTATTGGACATTTGGTATTTAGATTTGACTTATCGAACCTGTTTGACCATTTATCGATTCGTCGATTCATTTAACATTAAATTCAAATTTTTTTGATAAAATAAGTAAATATATATCCACTTTCATTTTAACAAGAACCACAACATCTTGTAGGGTTTTCAATATTGGTATGCAATTCACTCTCAGCCCAGTAATACCCACTACAATCCTAAGGCCCATAGCCCATTTACTTATAGTAATAAGTTGGTAGATGAAATTTTTTTGTTTTATTTTTATTATTTTATTGTGCTAAAAATGTACAAAATTTGTCAGAATTATGGATAATTTTAAATCGGTTATTCAATCTTTCAAAATTTTGATTTTACTATCCAACCTTTTAATTTATTTGATTTGAGCCGTTCAACAGTATTTTGATTTTAAAATTTACGCTAATTACTTACTTTAGTGAATTTATAGTTGTGATAATTGCATGAAATATACTATACTTGTAAAGATAAACGGTGCATTTAAATTTTAAAATCAAAAGTGTTGCCGATTGATTCAAATCAAAGAAATTGAAAGGTTGGGTGGTAAAATAAATTTTTGAAAGGTTGGATAGTTAACTCAATATGGTTCATAGTCAAGATAAGTTATGTATGTTTTTAGCTTTTAATTTTAATTTTTTATTTTTTTAAATGAGAAAATGAGTACTCCAACAATAATTTTGAATGGCTAAATTTATTGCCTTTGTTTCGTGATTCATAAATATTCATTAATGAACTATTGCCATATTAGTATGCTAGCAAGAAATTTGTAAGAGTGTTTGTAAGGACAACATTACTCATATTAATTTGCACCCTTAATTTAAAATTTGGATAAAATTTATAAAATTTACCTCAACTATGACCCATTCGGATTTAACTATCTAACCTTTAAAAGTTTTTATTTTATTAGCTGATCTTTTAATTTATTTGAGAACCAATTAGTCATGACACTTTAACTTCAAGATTTAAAATTGTCGTTTATCTTTACAGATTTGGTTAATATATTATTTGCAATTTACGTAACTAGAAATTTATTAAAGTAAGTAATTAGCTTAAATTTCGTATTTGAAGAGCCATCGAATCACTTAAATGAAATAAATTGAAAGGTTGGGTATTAAAATCAAAACTTTGAAAGATTGGATAGTCGAATCAAAATGGTCTATTGTTTAGATAAGTTTAATACATTTTTACTTAAATTTATTCAAGCGAAATTCATGAATTCAGAAAAAGAGCTTCCACTAAGAATTATTGCCTAACTAGGTCTAGTTAACCAACCATTCTGATTCGACTATTTAATATTTCAAAATTTTGATTTTAGTACTAGTCTTTCAATTGGTTTCATTTAAGTGGTTTGATGGCTCTTCGAATACTACATTTAAGCTAATTATCTACTTTAATAAATTTGTAGTTATGTAATTGCATATAATATACTAACTAAATCTGCAAAGATAAATTTTAAATATAAAAACTGTTTAAACACCGTTCTCTATCAGCTTAAGCTTTTAGAGTACAAAGGTTGTTTCACATGGTATTAGAGCAGGAGGTCCTGAATTCGAGTCATGCCAGGCTCCTAGCATAATTAATTTTCTCCCATTTAATTCAAGTCCAAGTCTCGAGCCCAGACGTGAGGGGGAGTTTTAAATATAAAAAATATTTAAACACCGTTCTCTATCAGCTTAAGCTTTTAGTGTACAACGGTTGTTTCACAATAAATGATAAATTCAATTTTTGAAGCTAAAGTGTCATTAATTTGCTCAAATCAAATAAATTGAAAAGCCAGGTAATAAAATCAAAATTTTTAAAAGTTAGATAGTTAAATCCTTGTAGAAGTCAATTGCAGTAGTCGCGGATCGCTTGGCCACTTGGGGACTCGCAAGCAAAAAGTTCTCTATTTGGGCTTCTTTTGATGAATTTTCTCAGTCTGTATTTATTGTTTAATTAATAAAATCGCCTTAGGGCGTGTTTCCCCTCAAAAAAAAAAAAAAAGATAGTTAAATCCAAAGGAGTGATAGTTGGGGTGAATAGGATATTAGTGGCTAACTAATTTCAACATTGAAACATGCCTAAAGGTGATTAGGAACTCAAGCAAATATTAAGTGATATACCTAAACTCTAAATAATTATATATTCTTTTGGGAACTCAAGCCGATATTAAGTGATATATTTTGTTAACTACAAGATGATACAATGTGGCATTTTACCATTTTATACTCTGCTCTTTATAACCATAGTAGGTACTTACAATAAAATAAAAATAAAGATATAAAAAAATTAAATATAATGTTTTAAATTGCATGATGCAAAAAGGTAAGGTGAAGTTCAAATTGAAGTAGACTTCAGGTGAACTAGAGTTTAGGTAAAATTTTTTATTCTTTCGTTGTTTTTTTTTATTTATAGCTGTGGAACTGAAGTTTCTCCAGTTTATTATTTGTTTGGCCGGAAGTAAATATCGTAAAAGCTGAAGTTTCTCATTGTTAATATATTTTTATTTTTTTTCCTTACAATTTTTCGTAACTAACTTCGGCTCAGGATGATCCGAAGTCAATTGCAGTATATCATGGAGTTTGAGTTCCAACCGAAAAGTTAAGTTATGGAGAACTAAATATTAAAAATGGAGTATTTACGACTAAAAACTTTTTCATCCCTCTTCACTTTCCATAAATAAACAATAGGGATGTCCAAGGATCGGATTCGGGGTAGATTTTAAAAAAACCGAACATGAGCCCGACTACCAAACCCGAAATCGGAACCCGAACCGGAATCCGACGAATTTTAAAAATGCATATCCAAATCCGAACTCGACTAAAAATCTGAAACCCGAACATAGACCCGAGATAATTATATCTCTTTACTATATTTCAAAACATATTACATTAAATCTAACTTTTTAAAATACAAATTCAACATCAACCATTGATACATATATTATGTAATATAAAATCAATTTGGATTCGGGTCGGGATCGGGTACAGATAAAATTCATATCCAATTCTAAATCCAAATCCGTCAGATTTTTATTTTTTATATTAATATTCGAAACTATATTCGTTTAGCAACAAATAAATCTGTCTCATTCGGATTCGGATTCGAATTCGAATAACATTTTAGATATCGTACCAATTGACATCCGTAATAAACACACTTTTACCTGTGATGGGGCAAATAAAAGTTTATTCAATTTTTTTTTTAAATAAAAACCGATGGTTGACCCTTGACCTTTGTTGGCTGTTACTTGCGCTTATCTGGCACCATCAATTCTCTCTTCTCCGCGCAGCAAATCACAGGTACCATCATTAACACATAATTGGCCTCCACCAACCACAAACTGACACGTGACGCGTCAGCTCACGCACCTGATCACGGTACGCGTGGGTTCGTCTCTCCCCCGTACGACCCACGAGCTCTCCATTGTGCCTCGTGATTGGGGAAATTATTATTATTATTATTATTATTATTATTATTGTTGTTCTTGTTGTTGTTATTATTATTATTACCTTGATATTAATGGAATGTATTCATGGACACTTTACTTTTTAATTTTAAAGATTGTCTTCTATGTTGCGGTGGCATTATATTAGTGTGTTTTAAATCAATTAATTTTTTTGAAAAAAATAGCATATAAACTTCCGAGATAAATTTGATGATTGAGAATATCAGTGATGTAGTGTTACTGTTATATTTTAAAAAATTTCAAATAGAGAGGCATTTATTTTGTTAGATTAATATTTTGATGATTTAAGCCTCTTTTGACATTATTTTTTGACAAAGGAAAATTCTATATTGCTACCTGTACGTCCATATATAGATGTAAATTTTATATATGTACAAATATCATTGCTCTTTAAAGATTTGAAAGTTGAATAATCGAATCTAAATGATCTATAATTAATGTTTATCTGAACTATAAACCATTTTAGATTAGCTACCTAACCTTATTTAAGTTGGACAACGATACTCTGACTACAAAATTTCAGCTAATTAAACTTATTTTAATAAATTTATAATTGTAAAAATTACATGAAGTGTACTAACTAAATTTGTAAAAATAGATAACGCGGCTAATTTTTAAAGTAAAAAAATCATTAACTGACTCAAATCAAATAATAGAAAGGTTAGATAATAAAATTAAAATTTTAAAAATTTAAATAACTAATTCAAAAAGGTCTCTGGTTCAAGTAAGTATTTTTAACCTAAGTTTTATAAATTTTTACCAAAATATTTATATCACAGTCAATTTTAGGTGCGTAAATATCTCCCCTTAAATCAGGTCGCAGGGGAGCCGTACGATCCGAACTTAAATTCGGGCACGTGAACGTCCGTGCGACGTCAAGATGGGATCAAATCAGGGCCGTCCAAATTCCCAACCTGTGAGAAATCCGAGGTGCATCAGAGGGTGGTTGGCTCGGGCCGTGGGCTACCCCGAAGCGTCTCCATCGCCGAGTTTAATGCCGCGCGCTTTTTACCCCGCCCTCGTTTTTGAATTCGGCGTCGAGTTTCCCGATCCCCGCCGATTTCGCCGACACCGACGCACCGTGTCCCCCCCGCTGAGGCCGCGATCGGACCGTTGGTTGCGGGCGATTGGACGGCGGAGATGCGACGTTGCCGTGGTCGCCCCGAGTGGTCTCCGTCGCGTTTTGCGGGAACACCTGAAGGAGGACACACGGTTGTGCCAAAATAGAACATTTCTTATTCAACCACTGCATATATGGGAATAATTTTCTTTTTTCTTTATTTTTTCTTTCTAACAAAAAATTGTCGTGATCACTGTCTAGAACAGTTTGTACTTCATAGCTATTCCTCTACTGAATATAATGACTCAAATTCGAATCCTGCTTCGAGAGGGCGCGTATTCTGTGTACGTGTGTTTCTTTTTTTTTTCTAATAAAAAAAATTATCGTCATCACTGTCTAGAACAGTTTGTACTTCATAGTTGCCTCTCCTCTGAGTATGATGACTCAAATTCGAATCCTTTTTCGAGAGGGTCTTCTCTGCAAATTTTATTTTGAGAGGATACGCATTCTGTATAGGCTTACATGTATCTTAAAATAAGAATAAGAATAACAATATATATATTTGAGATTTTGCAGAATACAGTCCTTGTACATTATTGACGTATTAATAGATTAATTTATTATATATGTTGCTGCAATTTAGGGGCAGGGGAGAGACTTAAACTTGGAAAATATGCTTTTTGAATAAAACTTTTGGCTTTAATGAAGCACTATTAATAATAGGGATTTCAAAATCTATGACTCAAATTGGAGAATGGTTTATTTTCTAGGGATTAGTAGTGACAAATACGTTAATTAATGGTGATATTACATGCGATTAGCCGTGTTTATAAGAAGTCTGTTTATTATCCGAAAAATTGATATGATATAAAATAATATAAAAATAGTGTGAATACTCATTAAAAATGTGAAATAATCATATTTATTTAAATACTTTAGCTATGAGAGAACGTCGACTAATGAGTATGGTGGAGATCAGCGAAAACATGCTATATATGTATGATGACTAATTAAAGATAATGCATTACTTAAAAAACTGATCTTCAATATAAAAAAAAACTCAACCTTTTTAAGTACTAGTGCCAAGAAAGCTTGTCAAATCAAAATATGGTCAAACTACTTTTTTTTTTTTTGGTTTGAAGAATTGGTCAAACTATGGCCATTGGTCAAAGAGCGCATATTTTTTATTTATTTTACAGCTATATAGGTGGTATTCCCGGTGCCCTTGGTCCGTACAGGAGTAGGTGAACACTAGCATGCGTGCAAGTGCATGTCGTGGCACGTGCGAAGAGGGGAATTTTTAAATAATAAATTAATAAATCATACAATAATGGGCTCATTATATACAGGTTCATTATATACAGGTTGATTAAACCTGTGTGGTTGACGTGGAACACTACCATGCACCAAATTAACTTACAAATTCGAAAAAACTTTTGTCAAGTTTTTTTTTTTAATATAATATTCATTGATAAAGAGTTTCAATACAAATTTGAAAAATAATAATAATTCAGAACAGATATCTCAAAACAAATAGGTAAAAAATAATAGTAATAATTTTCTAAAGATTGCTAACCTTATAATAAATAACTATAAGACAGTTATAACTATATGTATCTTATTCAATTGGATATAGTATAAAACGTTGTAACTATAAGTAATTTGTTTGGTTGGATACATTTGAAAACTATATTTACAAATACTATTATTTATGGTGGGGTGTGAGATTATTCATAATGCAGATAAAAAAAGGAGAAAAATTGTTTAAAAGATGATTAAGCAGGTAAACTTAAACACTTTATTTAAAATTACTCTCTTCTACTATTACTGCAATTGTGTTTCATTGTATAGTTCCAAGCAAAACAATTGAATTCAAGTATATGATCAAACCGACCACCATATTGAGAACGTTAACAAAGTAACTGCAAAAAATAAATCGGTAAATTGCACATTTGCTCCTCAAACTATGAGGCGCGTGATACTTTGGTCCTCAAACTTTAATTTGTGGCAATTTCTGACTTGAACTTTCTAAATTATTGTAATCAAGTTCTACAATTCAATTTACTTGACTAAATGCTAACTATTAATGTTGTGAAAATAATGTAGCCTCTTAATTATTACTGCATCATCAATTATAGTACTATCACTTTAATTTTATAGTAGCAACACGTCACCATTTAATCAATTAAATTGGATTACAGGACTTGAGAGCAACAATTTAGAAAGTTCAAAACTAGAGATTACTAAAAAGTAAAATTTGATTACTAAAGTGTCACACACCTTGTAGCTTTAGAACCAAAAGTGTAATTTACCTTAAGTAAATTTAGAACCTAATTAATAAATGGGCTACCAAGAAACTGAGTTCGTGCCAAATAGTTCTCTGTTAATAAATACCAAGCAGTGAGGAGTATGCATCCCCCTCTTACTCTTCAAATACTCCCTCTCCCCATTCCCCTCTCACTCTATGTATTCCTCAAACCTCTCTCTCTCTCTCTCTCTCTCTCTCTCTCTCTCTCTCTCTCTCTCTCTCTCTCTCTCTCTCTCTCTCTCTCTCTCTCTCTCTCTCTCTCTCTCTCTCTCTCTCTCTCTCTCTCTCCTTATTTGCTTATGAAGCATTTGCATCATCTTCTAACTATTATATCTCCAAGCAAACTATATATTAGTTAGGAAAGAATAGAGCTAATTGCTAACCACTCAAACACCACTCTACATGCTACTGATCCTATTTTTTTCTTCGTAAGTTAAAGTTTGGTTAAGGGGATGGACGCCTGGTTCGAGATCTCTCGAGAGTGAGCCCTCTCTCTGACTCTCTCTCTCTCCCTCTCTCTCTCTCTTAAGAGCGCGTTCGGGAGATCTCGGACCAGGCTTCCATCCCTTTAACCAGCATTTGCATCGGCCCCGATCAGCAAAATTACCTCAGCTCATATATCGTAAGCGATCGACTGCGTGCATGTCATGGGTACTGGTAGGTGGTAATTTTCATGCATGTTTAATTAGTGTTCATTTTCTACTTTATATAGCTTTCTTATCTACTCTTCATCATCTTCCTTTTACTTGCTTTAACAATTGCTGTAACAACATTTGCAACTTGGCGTACATGCAATAGCCTCATGTTCTTAATTAAAGTCCCTCTTTATCTTTATTTTATTTTATTTATTTATTTATTTTGCTTCTGGAACAATCATATAGGTGGAAACTTTGTCACTACTAATCAATTAAGTTGATATGCTGCATTTGTTGTGCAACTATTTTGTACACAATGTTCATTAAATTAATAGATATATTTCGTCGCTTCATGGCGCATAGATAAAGCGAGTTAAAAAAAGAAACAAAAGGTGTGGGATTATTTGACCACAATTTTAGCTAGCTACATCATTCACGTAATTAATTAGTGGATCATTTGTTTCGTGAGCAAATTAATAACAATCATGTTGAATCATATTGTGCTTCGTTTCTAGTGTACATTTTAAGTTAAGTTATGATGCAATTAATATTTATAGAGGCTTCTGGGGTTATGACAAAAGAAGGAAAACGTAGCTATCAAGGAGATTTAATGACTTAGCATTTTGGTGGGATGTGAATGTGATAAGAAAGGGTCACAGCAGAAGCAAAGTTAGTAAATGTGTAGTAGTGGGAATCTTGACGCAACGTTCATGTAAAGGGTGAAGTGAATGAAGATGCCATAGATGGATTTTAAATAGGTTTTTCCAAGCTTTCCCTGGATTCGTATTGTAGGTTAACTTTGACCTGGCTAGTACTATATTTTGGTATTGCGGCTTCTAAAAACACTCATATTTATATTTTTAGTAAACCAACAACTTAATTTGAAAGCCAGTGCCATTCTAGCCTCTTTTTTTTTTTTTTTTTTTCCCCTCTGTTACACGCGAGCTACCATAATTTTATAGTATTAAAGGAGAAAAAAATGGAAGTGCTTTGGAATTTTTTTGATGTTCCAAAGTATAAAAGTAGGTATTTTTGAAAGCGTAATCCCCATTTAGGCCTTAGCCTTGCTAGAGTTTGTAATGCAGTGTGATGAAGTACTATTAGTATTTGACGCACGCCTAAGTCATGTTGAGAGGGAAGAAGCATATATAAGATGGAACGAGAGATACATGAAGATGATAGTTTCTCGGAAAGGAAAAAAAAATGCTGATCAAACCTAAAGATATATATATATATATATATATATATATATATATATATATATATATATATATATATATAGAATTAGGCAACTATACTATCTATAGTACCGGAGCTCCGGTACTATAGTCTCGTTTTCGATGCTAGGGTATTCAATCAACGATCCACTCCGTTAAATATGATCTAGGGTATATGAAGTTCTAAGAAATAAAATTTTAGCTTTTTTCGACATCGTTTACTTAGTAAGTAAATCATGTCAAAATGGACGGTGGAAATTGAATAATCTGTAAAATTTGAGTATAGGACTTTTGAATTTAAGATCAACGATGTTGACCTTGATCTAAATAGTTTAAAGTATTTTCTATCAAAATTTGAATAAATTTAGATTCTTCTCTACCGTTAAACTACAAACTCGCGATAGTAGCCTTTGAAATTTGACAATTTTGAAATGGTTTGATCATGAAGCAAATTATGTCGAAAAAATATAAAATTTTATTTCTAGAAAGTTCAAATACCCTAGATCACTTTTAGCGGTGTGGATCGTTTATTTGAATACCCTAAGATAAAAAACAAGACTATAGTACCGGAGTCCCGGTACTATAGATAGTATAGGAGCTCAACCCTATATATATATATATATATATATATATATATATGAATATATGTATATGAGAAATGCTTTGGATCCCTACTTTGAGTACCCTAATATTTGTTGATTTGTTGGCATTCACATGTGGAAGAATTAGGGTTTAAGGTTTAGCGTATAATGATAGTGTTTATAGTTTAATAATAGTATCTGGGGCTTAGTAATTAATATTTAGATGTAATAATGACATTGTCATATCATCAATAATATTATAAGGTAACTTAAGGGTACCTGTAGTAGCACATATATATATGTATATAGAGTAGAGCTACTGTACTATTAGCAGCCCTTATGCTCCTAACTTTCTAATCATTCATCAATTTTGATGGATGGTTAGGGTGAGAGAGACTCCCCAATTTCTATTCTCTCTCTCTCCCTAGCCACCCATCAAAATTGATGGATGGTTAGGAAGTTAGGAGCACAAGGGCTGCTGTGCTCCTAATAGCACAGTAGTCCTACTCTATATAGATATATATATATATACACACACATATACATATACATAGAGTATGATTACTGTGCTATTAGGAGCACAACAGTTCTTGTGCAGGAACTTCCTAACTATCCATCAATTTTGATGGGTGGTTAGGGAGAGAGAGAGAAGAGAAATTAGGAAGAAATTCAAAGAAAAGAGAAATTAAGATATTCAATTTTTCTCCAATTTCTATTCTCTCTCTCACCCTAACCACCTATCAAAATTGATGGATGGTTAGAAAGTTAGGAGCATAAGGGCTGCTGTGCTCCTAATAGCACAATAACTCTACTATATATATATATATATAGGATTATTGTGTTATTAGGAGCACAACAGCTCTTGTGCTCCTAAGTTCCTAACCATCCATCGATTTTGATGGATGGTTAGGATTAATCTCTCATTTCTCTCTTAATTTCTCTTCGCTCATTCTCTCTAAATTTCTCCCATCTCTCTCAATTTCTAATAGCACCAAGTCATTGGTGCTTGTGAGTTTTTGGCCCTTGGATCGATTAAGGGATTGTGGAGTTAAGATGATAGTGACCCACTTGGGTTTAGTACGTAGTGGAATTGGTGGACTCTCCCTCTCTCTCTACATATACATTAACACCTGAATCCTACTAGAAAGAAAAAATATAATCTAAAATATTTATAAATCTAAGCTGACCAAAAATAAGCAAAACTGACTAAACAATTTGACTCAAAACAGAAAAAAAAATTAAAGACTTTCCAGAAGCAACCTAAAAGTAAAAATTTAAAGGCCTAAACAATTGAATTTAGGTGCCAAATTGGATAAGAACGGCAAAGCCATTCAACAGGTAGATCTCGAAAATTTATTTCGGAATTAAGATTGCATGCTGAAAACAGACACCTGCGAAAAATTATGACCATTTAAATTTTTTTTTGAACCGTTCGTAGAATTTGCAGAATTCAGTAGAATTTTTGGCTCAACTTAATTAGGTCAAGTTACTCCATAAATTCTAACGTAAAATTGACCGCATCAGTATTATTAACTCGGAAAATCTGCATATTATATATTTGAACAACTCTTTCTGAATAGAATTCCAGCATCAAATTAGCTTTCTGTTTAAAAAGTTTATGGCTGCATTTCCACTTCTCGCTGCTGTCGCAACTTCATAATTTTCTCTTTACATACCAATCACTCTAGAAGATATTACTGGTGTTAAATGAAGATATAATATACATCGGCGCAAAATAGATCGTGACTTAAAAGATTGATCTGAGAGAAAATGATCCAAAAATAGTCTTAATATTGTCGAGACCAAGCAATCAACCGTTCAATCTGCATTTAAGAATTCATAACATTAAATGGATGAAGTGGAAATTGAACTCAAGACCTCTTACAACAAATTAAGGAAGCTTAAGACTACGTTTAACAGCATATTACTCAAAAAATTAATGTGACAGGTAGTAAATCAGAAATAATCTTAACAGTATTAATTCTTAAGTAGAATTCCAGATAATGAGTATTAAGAGAATCATCCACGAAGATCAAAGTACGAGATGGATGATAAGTAGATCACGAGAAAATATTCACGTATCTTTTCCCAATTGAAAAACCTAATTTTTTTTTTTTCATATTGGAGTGAAAATAAATAGGATGATTTTTTTTCCTCTTTTTTTGGAGAAAAAGATAGCATAGTATGTACACACTTCTTTTTTTTTTTAGAATTATATTTAGTTGAAAATATGAAGCAACTAGATTTCGAACTTCAGACCTCGGATACCAACCATCAAGTCCTTATGTCAGGGATGGTCAATAATTAATAAGAGGTAAAAACGTACAAAACTTATTTGAACTATGGACTTTTTTGTCCAATCTTTTAATTTGTTTGATTTAAGTCAGTCAACGAGAGTTTGAATTCAAAATTTAGGCTACTTACTTATTTTAATAAATTTATAGATGCGAAAATTGTTAAATAATACGAAGCAATCATTATTCTCTAAAAGTTTAAGCGGGTAGAAAACGACGTTAAATATTTTTATTACTCCCCTTAGACTTTTAGCTAGACCCATGACGTGAACTTGAATTAAATGGGAGAAAATTAATAATGCCAATAGCTTGACGTGAATCAAACTCAGGATCTCCTGTTCTGATACCATGTTAAAATAATACGAAACAACCATTATACTCTAAAAATTTAAGCCGGTAGAAATGATGTTTAAATATTTTTATCTTTAACAAAAATTATATGGAGCATACTAACTAACTTGTAACGATAAACAGGCTATTCAAATTTTGAAGTCAAAATATTATTGACTGATTCAAGTCAAACAAACTAAAATATTTAATAGTAAAATTAAAATTTAAAAAAGTTAAATAGCCGAATAAAAAATGATCCATAATTCTACTAAGTTTTTAAAATTCGTTTAGCTTAATCAGATGATTTGAGTGCACAACATACATAGAGAACTAAGGTCCAGGGAAACAAATTCTGAAATGAAGAATCCATGAGCAGTGCCCGCGTCGGGCGCTGACCAGTCGGCCTGATTTGACACCGATTTGCATTGGACGAAGCTGCCTGCTGCTGCTGCAGGACTTGGCTCTCGTACGATTTCTTTTCAACCCTTTTTCAACGAGATTTGACCTTCTAAGTACGCCCGTACATTGTGTGTTTCCCATGTGTTTTCAGCTTTCGTTTCTGTGCCCTTCATTAATTCTGTCTTTGGATTCCCAAGTGATTTGATATCTTAAGTAGATAGAAGAAAATACAATTAATAAAAGTAACATGAAATTCAGATGATGAGATATTAGGATGAGATATTCTTGCTAGATAGGTTAGAAAAAATATTTTTTCTGTTTGAAATGATGTTTATTTTTAAAAAATTGTTCTTGTAATTTGAAGCTATATGGAGGCCTAGGATTATGCAAAGTAAATATACCCTTTTTGTTACAATAAATGTAGGGACGACACCGACCGTCCCAAGCGCAAGTGGCAAAAGACTTGATGGTTGGTACCTGAGATTCCGAGTTCGAATCCTAGTTGATTCACATTTCTAACTAAATTTATTTTTATAAAAAATAAACGAAGCGGATAGCGTGCTACCTTTCTCTCAAAAAAAAAAAAAATGTAGGGATGACAACCGGGCAAGGCAGGGCGGGACGAAGGGTCCTTTCCCATTTCTATCCCTGCGGGATCTTAAAATCCCCGCCAACAGAAATTTTTTTCTTTCTATCCCCGTCCTCACCGGAATCTCCATCCCCGTGGGACCATACAAATTTTTTAAAAATATACTAAATTATTTTTATTTAAAATTTAATAAAATTTTAATTTAAATTAGCTTCCGAAATATACTTATACTTACTTTCATCTGCCACACCAAATTAATGGAATAAAAAGTATATTTATATTAGTGACCAAAATCTAATAAAATTAGACATAACCCTAACTTAATGGATTGGCCAAAAAAGAAACCACGAAGTTCTAGAATTCGAGACATATGTAATATCTTTGAAGTATCATTACTGTTTAATTAAATTGGGTCATGCATGGCTAATGACTTCAAATTCAGATAATCCACTCAAAAGACTAGTTTGGATTCATGATAAAGAGTGTCATACCCCAAAATGCTCCCAAAAGTGCTGGTTTAAGTTGGTAATTAGTTTTATTGCAAATAAGCTAGCATGTCAAATATATGCTTTTGAACTGAGTGGTTCTGAAAACATCACTACGTCAGTATGTCAGTAAATCAAAATTATGCGAGTATTGAACAATCGATCGAAACTGACAAATTATAAATTGCGATTCCGTTCGAAATGCCAATGATATATATTTTTTTTTTACGTGAAGAATATATACACAAGTGTATGACTATTATGTAAACAATCCTCATTCCACACTGTCTCAATGCTCGAATGTTTTCATAGAGCAGATTTTCTGGTACGACCTAACAATTTGGCGTCTCGAGATCTCCGTTTACTTGAAGAAATTCGGAATCTATATGAATTATATATGTTAAATAAAGTGAAACAAATTTTTTTTTTCTTTTATAAAGTTTAAACTGTTAGAAAACAGTATTTCTCAATTGATGTAATTATATAAGGTCTAAACCCTATATGCCTTTTCGAGAAAAAGAGAACAAACAAGATTATTGCTGGGGGATTATTGTCGCATGCAATTTGTGTCCTAAGTAGGGGTGCAAATGAGCCGAACACGAGCGAGCGTGGCCTTGCTCGTTTTCGGCTCGTATTAGATTCGAGCCGAATTCGAGCTGGCTCGAATTAATTTCGAGCTAAAATTTGGCATGTTCGAGTTCGGCTCGAAATAAATTTCGAGCCGAATACGAGCCGGCTCGAAATAGCTTTTTTTTCTTATTTTTTTTCTTTTTCGAGCTAGTTACGAGCCATGTTCGAATTTAGCTCGAAATTGTTTGATTCCGAGCCGACTCGTTTATAGCTCGAAATTCTTTTTTTTTTTCTTTTTTATTTTTATTTTTAATTTCAAAATATTTATGAATATTTGTTAATAATACATTATATAATTTAACCACAACTATTATTATAACTACAATCCAAATAAAATACCAATCCTGAAAATTACAATCAATATACAAATAAAACTACAATTAACATAATTATAATTTATAAGCAACACACCTCTCGAAATAACATTCTTAATTTATGTCTATATATATATATATTTGAACTATTTCGAGCCGAACACGAATGAGCGGAGGCTTGCTCGTGTTCGGTCTGAAATTATTTTCGAGCGAAAAAATTTAGCTCATTTTATATTTGAAATTAATTTCGAACGAGCTATTTTCGAGCCTATTTCGAATCGAACACGAGCTGGCTCGCGAGCAGCGAGCCAGACCTGCAGCCCTAGTCCTTCGTAGTGTGTCTTCTTAAGTTGCCATGCTATATTAGTTCTGGTACACCTAAGGCTTCTTTTAATGGGCTGGGAAAGGCCCAAAGCCTAAAAAACTTAGGCTTACTAGGCCGAGTTTGGTACTGTAGTAACTAAAAATATCATTTTTATACTATAGAAGACCAAAAAATTTAAAAGCGCTTACAATCTTTTTTTTTCTCTAATGCTTTAAATTGTGGTTACAACAGCCACCGGAGAAGCATGCAGTGCGGTTGCAACTGCAATTTTATAGTGTAAAAGAAAAGAAGATTTTAAGCGTTTTTAAATTTTTTAAAATTTTCATAGTATATAAATGATGCTTTTTGCCAGCACATTATCAAATTAGGTCTAAGGCCTAGCTTATTACTAAAGCCTAGTTAGGTACTGCGGTGGTTAATTAAAAGCACTGCTTTAATGTTTTGCAAGATTCAAAAAATTTAAAACCACTTTCAATAC
Source organism: Puya raimondii (assembly GCA_016920855.1). Lineage (NCBI taxonomy): Eukaryota > Viridiplantae > Streptophyta > Magnoliopsida > Poales > Bromeliaceae > Puya > Puya raimondii. The sequence goes on from JABWPP010000050.1 coordinate 92,409,075, forward strand.
TTTTTCCTTATATGCTGTAAGATTATGATGAATATTACTGCTACTGGAGAAGTATGTAACCATATATGCTTTTTCGATGATAATTCTGAATATAATTTTATAGGATAAGGCAGGAAAGAGTGAGAGTGTTTTTAATTTTTTTAGATCTTTTAAAAATATAAAATTGACGCTTTTAACTACCGTATCAAACTAGGCCTAGGGAGGAGCATTCGGCCGTTTTGATCAGTTTTTACTGGAATGGTGGATTGAATCAAAATTTTCAATTTTACAGTTTTCTAAATTGAATCGACAGAGCTATTACCCCAAACCGAAAGTCAATCGAACCGAAATCTTTTGGCTCGGTTCGGTCGGTTTGCTCGGTTTGGGCCTTCTAAGTTAGGTCTTTAAGATTATAATATAACTAACAATTGAACCGACCGTCCCTAGCGCAAGTGACAAGGGGCTTGGTGGTTGGTACCAGAGGTCCCGAGTTTGAACCCTAGTTGATTCACATTTCTAGCTAAGTTTATTTCTAAAAAAAATAAACGAAACGGATAACGTGCTCTCAAAAAAAAAAACAAAAAATAATTTTGAATATATTTGTAAAAATAACATAAAGTTTAATTTTCAGTTTTAAAAAATGTTTTATCTCATTTAGTCGGTTAGTTTGGTCAGCTTGGGTTTCGAGTAAGACATCTGAACCGAATACCAAAAATTAAAAATTTCACATCAAATCGTATGGGATAAACCGAAAAATCAATTAAACTAAATTTTATTGACCGAATTACGTCAATTCACTTCTGTAATTCAATTTTTACCGAGTAGTGCCCACCCCTAGCTTGGCCTAACCACGAAAGGGCACGACCTAGTTGGGTGTAGGGATGTCAACGGGTCGGGTTTGGGTTCGGGTGGTTTCAAAAATCCGAACTCAAACCCGACAACCAAATTGAAACTCGAACCCGGATCCGAATCCGACGGGTTTTAAAAATCCATACCCATATCCGACCCGATCAAAAATTCGAAATCCGAATCCGAAAATTCAAACTCGAAGTAATGATTTCTCTTTACCATATTTCAAAATACACCGTTGGATGAAGATCCAGTGAGTAAAAATTATTAGGTATTTTATATATTGTATAAATAAATAAACAATATATATATAATTTATTCGGATTCGGGTTCGGATTCGGATTCGGATTCGGGTCGGGTACATACAAAATTCATATCCGTACCCATATCCATCGGGTTTTTATTTCCTATACCCATAACCGAATCTATATCTATTTAGTTCGGATAAATCCGTTCCATTTGGGTTCGGGTTCGGATCATATTTTGGATATCCATATCCATTGACATTCCTAGTTTGACGTGATCCAGAATGGATCTCAAAAATTCGAAACATAAAACGTAAATAATCAAGTTTTTTTTTTTTTTTTTTTTTAATAGAAATTGAGTATCTCAAATTTTGGATGGCTCGTCAATGGCTATTGCTTCCCTTCCCCGACAAAGGAGCGACCAAAAGCTCCCTGAAAGAATGTAAATGTAGAATATAAAATTATAAAGATTTGTGAAGAATCTCACTTTAGTGGCTGAACATCATATCAAATGTTTGATTTATTATTATTAATGTATCGAAAATTATTATATAATTTTTTTAACTAGGATTACTGTTCACAAATATTTTATAATATTAATTTTGTATATTACCAATCAAAAATCTATTACAGTTGTTAACATAGCAACAATATATAAGATAGTTTTAGAGGAATAGTTGTTAACACAGCAACAATATATAAGATAGTATTATGAAAAAATTAAATTATCTGTAGAATCCAAAAAAAAAGTCAAATCAGAGACACCCACATAAAAACTCTAACAGAGACACGAAGTGGTGGATTTTTATTTTTTGAGAGACCCACATGACAATTCTAACAGACACACAAAGTGGTGGATTTTGAATTTATTTATTTTTTTGATAGAAAAGTAGAAAGCAACCCGCTTTATTTATTTTTTTAAAAATAAACTTAGCTTGAAATGCGAAAGCAATTAGATTTTGAACTTAGAACCTCGGATATAAATCACTAAGCTCTTTGTCGCTTGCGTTAGGGACGGTCGGTAAAGTGGTGATTGTTGTATAACATTGCAGCGGTACATAGGTTCATATTCATCTTAAAAAAAAAAAAATGTATGGAGAATCCTTCAACTATAGACCATTTTGAAATAGTTCCTAGAACTTTTACAAATTTAATCTGCATCCTCTCAACTCCCAATTTTTTAAAATTAAATAATTTTAATTTTCAAAATTTCAAATTTAATTTGGTATTAAGGGAAAAAAAATGGTTCTAACAATATTCCAAGAACCACTGGTCATGCCCCTGCAACATTGCTCGGAAATCATACCTTGCACCAGGTCCACAACATCATCCCGTGCACTACCACTTCGACCCGTTCGATTTCACACTATCTCCAAATCAACTACTACCAAAAGTGCGCGGTTCACGGAACGAAATGGTGCACAAGGTTCGTTCAACAATTTATCGTCTTTTCGACCGTTGGAACCTGAAACACTCCGCTACTCTCTCTCCCTCCCTTTTTTTTCCTCCCCCCGGGGATACAAAAGAGCAAAGCGCAAGCACAAAAGCATCTCCAGCTCCTCCACCGTCCCTTTCCCCTTTCCTCCTCTCCAAAACTCAAACCCTAACCCTAAATCCGCCATTAATGGCGACTCCTCCTCCTCCCTTTCCCTTCGTCGTCGTCGTCGTCGTCGTGTTCCTCTCCCTCCCCCTCCTCTCCCTCTCGAAATCCACGATCGAGCCCTGCTCCGTCTCCGACGCGTGCCCCGCGCTCCTCGGCTACACGCTCTACGCCGACCTGAAGGTCTCCGAGGTCGCCGCGCTCTTCCGCGCCGACCCCTTCGCCCTCCTCGCCGCCAACGCCCTCGACTTCGCCGCCGTCCCCGACGTCTCCGACCGCATCCTCCCGGCGGGCCTCTTCCTCCGCGTCCCCACCCTCTGCTCCTGCGCCGACGGCATCCGCAAGTCGCTCTCCACCCGCTACCGGACCCGACCCGCCGACACCCTCGCCTCGATCGCCGCCGGCGTCTTCGGCGGGCTCGCCTCCGCCGACCAGATCCGCGAGGCCAACGGGATCCAGGACCCCTCCGCGGTCGACGTCGGCCGCACCCTCGTCGTCCCCCTCCCCTGCGCCTGCTTCAACTCCACCGACAACTTCCTCCCCGCCGTGTACTTGTCGTACGTCGTGCGCGGCGGCGATACCGTCCCCGCCATCGCCGCCCGCTACTCCACCACCGTGGCCGACATCGTGAACGCGAACGGCATGGGCGGCGCGGCCGTCGGGCCCGGGGACATCCTCGCCATCCCATTGCCAGGTACTCACTGTCGGATCGCTGGCGCTAACTATTAATTTTAAAAGCTCGAGCCTTTAGAAATACGCAATCAACTCATATAAAGCGTACAGACACAACGTCCACAGGTCTCGATTGTGACTCGGTCCAACTAGCCTCACGTCACTTCAAACATTACTCGGTTCAACCCGGCCTCCCTCCATTTCGAACTTGACTCTGTCCTAGCTGGCCGCCCGCCATAGGGCAGGATACTGGCCCCTTTAAACCAACACTCACATTCTCATTTTAGCAGCTTTTGATTCGATTCTTCGAGGAACATAAAAATTTGATCACAAATCAGCTGCATTTTGATGGGCAGAGTGGTCGATTTTTCTAGTGAAATCGACCTATTCTAGAACATCGCAAGAACAACGATTATAACCGGGAATTGGGATAGCGTTGTCGCTCGCTTTATCCCCAGTAATTCTTATAACCATTACAATTATACATTCCTTTCCCTTGAAAGAGGCTCCTTAACTCTATTTGAGTTTGTGAATTACTAACTTTTAAATAGATGTTACTGAGGTGCACCTCTGTTAAGAGTCATTATCATGTAATTTTTCCTCAATCATAGGTTTTCTTTATGGATTACTTTGGCTTCGGATTTTTAACTAAATATTTTCTTATTTCGTATCATATTTTCCGATTATGTTGATCAGTTAATATTTCATGTGCATGTGTATAACTAGTCTAAAAATTTAGATCAATTTTAGCAAGTGATCTAGACTTCTTTCATGTTTTATTTTTCTCTTTTTAAGAAGAAATTTGACTTATAATTTATTATAAGTCTCAGACCCAATCCAAAAGCTTAAGCTATTAAGGAGAGATGCTCTCTACATTATACACAGATTAAGTTTTATTTTATATCTGATATGGGATTATTATTCTGAAAATAATTATTGCCAGGTTATGACCACAGCATTCCTATTAATTTTACTTACTAAATAATTACTGCTATTTAGTTTCAGTTTAGGTCCAATTATTTTGGTATCTTACTATTTGTTTAGCAATTGAAACATTGCATGGCTTCGCTGATTCACAACTACTTCCTTTTCGGTAAACTAACTCTATATCTGTTCTCTCATTTTCATTTATCAGCTGATGACATTGATGCTTTTCCATGTTTCCCTGATTTAGCATGTCCATCAATGTTCGCGAGGTACGCGTCCGATTACGGAATGCTTGTGGCAAATGGGACTTACGCAATTACTGCTGATCACTGTGTTCAATGCAGCTGTGGCCCAGGAAATCTCAAGTAAACATCACTTCGCCTGATCATATGCTTCTAAACATTTTATCTTCAGTTTTAGTAACTCCCCTCCTTTTTTTTCGCTATTTTCAGTCTGTACTGCACACCAGCTTCATTAGCAGTGTCGTGCCCGAGCATGCAATGCAGAAACAGCAAACTGATGCTCGGAAATGCAACCATTCAACTCACCAGTGCTGGTTGCAATGTCACTTCTTGCGACTACGGTGGATTCGTAAATGGAACTCTAATCACCAAGTAAGCAGTGTCTAACTGAATTTTCTCTCTGTTTTTTCTCCGATTAACAACAATTTTACTTATTCTCGACTTACTTTATTATAGGTTAACCACCACTCTCCAACCAAAATGCCCAGGTAATAAATGTTTCTCTCTTTCTTCTATTTTTGCTTCAATTTCAACTTAGTAATATTTGTTACTCCTTTTACATGCACAATTGTCTATTTGCATGTATATTCCCCTAAATATTGCAGTTCATATAAATAGAGAATTGTCCTTATCTTGAACCTTCAAGTTGTTTATACATATGTGATCAGTATCTCTTTTGTTATTTTTAAATTTTTACATCAGAGTATCTTTTACTCTTTTCAGCGCCGCATCAACTTCCTCCGGTTTTTGAGCCGCCAACTTCCGTGATCCGTGAGTCATACTTGGCTCCAACCCCATCGCCAATCCCGGAGGCTCAACCTGGCGGTCCTGTGCCGTCACGAAAGCCATCGTCTTCGCTAGCAGGAACTTTTACTCTCCCTGGTGTTTCTCCTTCAGTTGGTCCGGCGGGGAGTACTTCTGAGGGTACTTCGGTAGATCGAACGAGTTACATTCCGAATCTGCTTCTCTTTCTTCTGCTTCTCATCTTCTCGCGGTAAATAGTCGTGCAACTTTTTCGTTCAAATTTTCACTTTGAGTTTCTCATATTTTCATATTGTGAGCTTTTCTAAAGTTATATGCGAATTTCCGAGACTCATTTATTCTGCATAGCTGAACAGGACATTTGTAAGAGGAAATCAACTACTGCGAAACATCTTGTGTGAAAATTATACCTGGTTTGCTTTTGGATTCATGCTTAATAGGTTATGTGGAACGTTTAAGTTATGATAATATACGCTTAATATGCTTAATACGTGTACTTTTACTACTTAAGATTCATGCACAACATAAAAACACTAGCGTAGGTTTAATTTTATCTCCTGTGGAGTTCAATGCTACGTATAGCAGTAACATAAAAACATATAGCAGTAGTTATTTTGTTGTTCGAGATATTGCTATGAACTTATATTCATTACTACTGAATTCGAGTAGTGGTTATTTTGCAATACTGTAACCGATAAACTGTACATCCTTCAATGGTCTTATGTGCCATTTTGATCAGTATCAAGCATAACATTTTTAGTTACTTTAAATGATACAGTGTGATTAAAATTATCAAAATCAGAATCAAGATTAAATGACAATATAAATTAATGGAACATAACGCATCTTTAATTCACTTATTCACTAATTCTCGCAACCGCTTCTTACACTACAAGAAAATCTCAATATTAGGACGCAAAACCTAGTAATTTTATTAAAATGTGTTGGTTTTGAAGTAGCAGATACTGTGTATTTGCCAGTTTTGATAGAAGGAAAAAAAAAAACTTATAAATGGCAGGAAAAAATGGCAAGAAAATAATAATTTAGCGGTATCTTCGAAAGAAGATTAAGGATAAATCATAAAAAGCCCCCTAGCTTGCACTTTAGCTTCTGTCTTAATTAACTCCCTGAATAAAAAGCTATATCAATTGTCCCTCGACACTTTACCATGATTTCAAATAGGTCCAACTATTTAGGATGATTGTTGAAAGCAGCTATACAACTTTATAAAATAATTTTACAGATGAAGTTACTTGTAAGTAATGCAATTGAATTATGTAAATTAAATAAACTTGCTTAATAAACTATCAATTTTGATTGTATTAGTAAAATAAGAGATCTCTTTTATCTAATTTTTTTGTCAATTTTTGAATTGTAAGCTAAATAGATAAAAACAATTACAAAGTACGGCATAAAAATTGGTAAGAAACTGACAGTTTACAAAAATACAAATAGCATAAAATATCAAATGATGAAAATTGGAAAAAACTTGAGAAGAAAGCTTTCGAAGAACGTCTCATTGAAAAGCTCCCGATCTGTTGCTATGTATTAATTTACTTTAATCCAAAAGTTTTTTTTTTTTAGAATTTGACCTGTGGGTCATCTCCGTTCAGGAGTTTGTTGGGTATTTTTTAGGGGCAATTGCTTATATACCCGTGAAAAGTTTTTAACTTTTCGATTTACCCCTTTTAGAAGGTTAATATTAAAAATACCCTTTTTACGTTTCAATCTATTTCAAATATACCCCTAGAGTTAAATTCTGTTAGTGAACTGTTAGCAATAGTTGTTATCTATGTGAAATTACTATTTTGCCCTTTCAAATGTACCCTTCTACTACCATCACCGATTTTTCTTATTTGCCCTTAAGTTAGGTACAAAAAAAATATTTGAATTTTTGGTCTTTTCAAATATACCCTTCTACCATTACCAATATTTCTTATTTGCCCTTAAGTTAAGAGTAAAAGAGGCATTTTGATTTTTTTAAAAACTTTGATAGATATTTAACTCACGTTTAACCCAAATTAATTTAATGGATGATAACTGTAGGGATCTTTTTGAATAACGGAGAAACATATGAGGGGTATATTAGAAAAAAAATAGGGATAAAAGAGATATTTTCGAATTTTTGAGGGGTATATAGATAATTATCTCTATTTTTTAATACTAAAATCAAAAGAGTTTTTTTTTTTTTTTTTTTTTTTAACTCATCTCTAAAGTTCAGCATAGTAAAATAATTATAAATCAAAAGGAAACTGGTGGTTAATATGGGCGGCTAAAATTATCTCTCTCTCTCGAGAACCCTAATGGCAACACGTGCTTAAAAAAGCTGTGAGGGTTAACGTATTAAATTAAGGAATTTGCTTACCCTTTAAAATCCGAATAAAATCTTAAGCTTCCACCATACTTAATTAGACCTCGTGGGCTTTAACTAGGATTCTAACGAGAAAAGAAAATAATTAAAAAGTAAAAAAGTAAAAGTAAAAGGAAAAGAAAAAGGAAAAAAGATTAAGATAAGCACACAAAAGCTATATATAATATAAGTTAATTACTGGACCATCTCAACCAACTCGTTTTGATAAGCTGCACTTAATTAGTGCGTGCGGAGTACATCAAGGTGCCGTCTTATCATGTTCAACTGTGTATCCACACGTGATGATCGAGATCATCTCTGTCATGAGGAATTAATGTGATTTTTACGTGCACAAAAAGTAGATGTGATAGAACATGATTTTGAATTAGTTTTTAAAACAGTTTATTGATGTGCATAATGGATACAGGATGAATCATGTTATCTGTACTGAATGAAGCAGGCACTGAAGCAAAGATCTTTTGAAACAGAAGGGGTTTATAATTTGCTTCGATGCTATGTTATCCAAAAGATCGATACGATAGAAAACGTCATATGATTAACCGTTGTACTCTAAAAGCTTAAACTGTTAGAGAACGGTGTTTATATATTTTTATATTTAACACTTTCCCTCACGTCTAGACTCAGAGAGTTTTGTAATTGTAAGGTCCATGACGTGGACTTGAATTAAAGATGGAAAGAAATTAATAATGTTGAGAGTCTGGCGTGACTCGAACTCAGAACCTCCTGCTCTGATACCATGAGAAACAACCGTTGTACTCTAAAAACTTAAGCTGTTAAAAAGTAATGTTTATATATTTTTATATTTAACAATAACTACTCTCCTAGAGATCTTCTGTGGATTATTAATTTGTTAATAAATTTAGGTGACATTTGGATTTTAGTCAATATTATTTACTAAAATCTTTTAACCTTAATAATTTCTCTCATAAAGATCTTGGCTTCTGTGGATTATTAATAATAATAACTACTCTCATAATAAAGATATTATGTGGATTATTAATTTGTAAATAAATTTAGGTGACATTTCGCTTTTAGTCAATATTATTTACTAATATCCGTACTTTTCCAACCTAACCTAATGTGATTCAAAGACACTGTTGAATCTTGTATATGTATAGTGTGGGGATACCGTACTTTTAGAAGCATATACTTTCAACTTTCGCACCCTTGGATCGCTACTGTTTACTAGTTGGTGATGGCCATAGTACGAATTCAAGAGCCCAAAAGTTAAAATTTGATGCTTCCAAAAATATAGTAGTTCAACTCTCTCTCTCTATATATATATATATATATATATATATATATATATATATATATATATATATATATCTATATATATATAGAGAGAGAGAGAGGGAGAGAGAATTAGGCTACTATACTATCTATAGTATCGGAGTTTCGATACTATAGTCTCGTTTTCGATTTTAGGATATTCAAATCAACGATCTACACCATTAAATATGATCTACGGTATATGAAGCTCTTAGGAATAAAATTTTAATTTTTTTCGACATTGTTTACTTAGTAAGTAAATCATGTCAAAATGAACGGTTGAAATTGAACAATCTTTAAAATTTGAGGATAGAACTTTTAAATTCAAGATCAAGAATGTTGAACTTGATCTAGATAATTTAAAGTATTTTCTATCAAAATTTGAATAAATTTAGATTTTTTTACACCGTTAAACTATAAACTCGCCATACTAGCCATTGAAAATTAACAATTTCGAAATGATTTGATCATAAAATAAACTATGTCCAAAAAATATAAAATTTTATTTATAAAAACTTCAAATATCCTAGATCAGTTTTAACGGTATGGATCGTTGATTTGAACATTTTAAGTTAAAAAATAAGACTATAGTACCGGAGTCTCATTACTATTGATAGTATAGGAGCCTAACTCTATATATATATATACTCGTGTGCTTCCGAAAGCATATACCTCTTCGTACTTTTAAATTGTTTTGGATAATGGGACATCCGATTCGACGATCGGCTCTTTAGGCATGATCTACATTATTAAAACGATCTAGAAATCAAATTTTATAATTTTTCAACATCATTAGCCCAGTGATTAATGAGTCTAAAAATGACACGTTTGTAAGTTCAACGGTGTAGAACAATCTAAATTATGAGATTTAAAAACCGGTCTGACACGTTTGTATGTTCAACAGTGTAGAACAATTCAAACTATGTAAAATTTTAATAAAAAATTCTGCTTACTATTAAAAATAAGGTCAATATTTTCGATTTAAAATTTAAATATTTTATTATCATTTTTATGAGATTTTTATTTCAATCGTTCATTTTAAGGTATTCATTCACTAGACAAATAAATTTAAAAATTTATAAAATTTATTATGTAGATAGTTTCAACAGTCAAATCAGATGTTCCACCATTAAAAATAATTTGAAAGAACAGAAACCTTCGTGAGCGTGGAGAAAATGGAAGGCGTGTACAGCGCCTAGCTAGTACTGCATACTCAAAAGTCATCATAGGACATTTTGAAGGACAAGGAATAATTAGGCAACATATGAGAAAATTCTTTAATCATTGTAAGGAATTTTGACAATGTATAAAGAGTACTAAAATTGTCAACAATTTACGATTTGTTAGGAGCAATTGGAGGGCCTTGTTGTTTGTTTTTGCTCAAGAAAAGCTTATTACAATTTTTATCAAATTAATTTGATTGAGGTTAGTCAAATGAACTTACATTTAACTAGTCTTTTTCATTTCATTCCTCGATCTAATCTTTTTTTTAAAATTTTTGTTTCGGGCTATTAGATTCCTCATTTTTATATTTTGGTGCAGTTAAACCTTAATCGCTTAAACTTTTATTAATTTTGACAGTCAATTTCAATACAATAACTAATGTTAAAGGTTAAGAATTTGATTATAAAATAAAAAATTAGTTAAAGCTTGGGTACTAATGGTGCAATTAACCCTTCATTAATTAGAAACTATGAACTTAATAAAAATGCATGCATGTGGATAGCTACAAATGCCCTAGAAGGTACTCTAAATGGTACATATTGTACTACTTATACATAAATACACATAGGAGGTGTTGGTGCTATATATTTGGTACCATATATGTATATAACTTCTCTTTAATTAAGCCTAGTCATTCCCACTAATAGAGGGTCGTACCTTCCTAGTACAAAGTGGGAAGAATCAAATTTTTTAACTTCTTTTTTATCTTATAATAATACTACTCCATACTATTGGATTTCACAATCATCTAGCAAGTAAAGCTTATCTAAGCATCACATTTATATAAAAAATTCTAAGTTTAGGTCCCGCACAAAGAATTTTCTGTGATTTGTTGATATGCTACCAAATTCGCATGATATTATTTTATTATATATATATATATATATATATATATATATATATATATATATATATATATATATATATATATATATATATATATCCGTTAAATTATACCATTCAATCAACCACCGACTCAACCCTAGAGGGCCCACATCATTATAACCACACATTCATTAATTCAAAGACTAAAAATCTATAAGCACCAATGTCTTGATATTTTTAAAAGTATAGGAGCTCAATATATATATATATATATATATATATATATATATAAATATATATATATATATATATAAACTAATCAAAATATATTTAATATTTCAGCTAGCATGCGCATGCGTAATAGATATAAAAAGTACGTGAAATTGGGAATGAAGGGGAGATCAAGTACGTGACGTTACTGACTGACTAAAACTTGAAATTAGTTGTACCACCATACTATTTAATAAAGTTAATGAAAAATAGGTCCAAAGATATATCTAATTTAAAATATCTATAATATATATAAATAATATTTTGAAGGACAAATAGCAGTACTTGAACATTATATTGCTTATAAGTTATCATATATTGCTTAAAAATATAATCATTATCTTCCATAAAAAAAGTAACCATTATCTTCATTTAAAAAAAGTATAGTGACAATCCAAAGGATGCTAAGCCTATAATAAGGATCTAAGCAACATGTGTGCACTGTGAAAACCTTAGAAAAGGAAGAAGATAAAAAGATTTTATACCATTACTTGCAATTTCCTCCTATTAAAAGTATTATTCTGAATTTGATAATCAAACATTTTGGGACTGTAATAATAGTCTAGTTGTTAGGTAATTGAGTGGGATCATGAGGTTGGAGATTTGAGCCCTTTGTACGGGGTTGAAACTGGAGCTTAAATTGTAGAAACCTGCGCGTGTTTGAATTATCCTCTATTTTTTTTGTTTTTTTTTTGGGGTTCAAGATTCGATTCAATTTGGGGTTGGGGGATAAGACCGGGTATAAGACCTTATCCCCTCCTTTATATCCAAACATAAATTTTTTATCCGAGAATAGTAATTTTCGGTATCTGAAATAAGCTGGTATAACTATCCCTACCTATACCTTCATTTTCTATATATAAACTACCCGCTATTCCTCTTATTCCATATCATCTATCCAAACATTATTTTTCTTATCTCCGGGTATAATCCAATTTTCATCCAAACACTATTTTTTTTATTCCCACACTTGTACATATCCTTGGTGTAGCTAGTTCTCGCTTATACCCGAACCAAACGCTACCTAATTAAGGACATAATTTTGGGTTGTTTGTTTTCATCTTCTTTTAAAATGTTTAATTGTAGACTACATACATGCACACTATAAATTTCTACTAACTGTCCAAGATAGTGGTGGTGCAATATCGCTAGTTATGATTTTTGGTGTCCTTATGATTTATGGTATCCTTTTCTTTTTCACTGTGGCACACGTAAGAGCATAGTAATTATAAGTCTACTGACTATATTGTAGAAAAATTAAATAGTATAGGAAAAAAAAGGATAAAAATATACAAAATTTATCTGAATTATGGACCAATTTTGAGTTGACTATCAAAATTTGAAAGGTTGGATAGTTAAATCATCAATATTCTGAATGATTGGTAGTTGATTCAAAACAGACCATAGTTCACATAAGTTCTATACGTTTTTACTAAAATAAATAACAAACGCACGAGTAAAATGTAGAAAAGTGTAATTTAATCTTTCAAAATGGTCAGTGACACTTTAAAACCTTTCTGGTAAAAATATTATCACATCGAGAACCACAAATTGCTAGAACAGCAAATTGACACTCTATATTCGATTCAAGACATCAATTTGACTACTCAAAACTCTACATTTGATTCGAAAATTTTATGAGTGTTTAATCTCAAAAAAAAAAAAAAAAAAAAATCTGCAGCAATGTTAATATCAGTTCATGAGAGAAACGTGTCAAAGTTGGAGTTATTTGGAGAAAAATTCTCTATGGCCGTGTCCCAGTCGTCAAAGATGCTCACAAAAGTGACTGTTGATAGCTTAAGCAAGAATCAAATGCTTTCCACTTCTTATGGTATGTAATTTTATTCATTCTTCGATCATGTGGTCATTAAAAAAAAAGATAGGGCAAATATTGATTCTTCTTTTCTCTTGGATCTTAAGATCTAAATTTGGAATTTCGCTGCTTAACAAATTAAACAAAGCAAACAAAAAAAAATTTTAAATTAAATGAAAAGGTATCTTATAGCACATTTATTTTTATTACTATTATTTTATTTTTGATAAAAAATTACAGAACTTATTTGAACTATATATGGACTATTTGAAATTAGCTACCCAATCTTTTATAGTTTTAATTTTACTATTTAATCTTTCAATTTGTTTGATTTAAGTCAGTCGACGATATTTTGACTTCAAATTTTAAGCTAATCACTTACGTTAATGAATTTATAGTTGTGATCTAATAAAATCTGTAGAAATAAACAACGTATTCAAAATTTAAAATTATCAAGCAAATTGAAATATTAGGTAGTAGATTTGATAGCCAATTCAAAATGGTTGATAGATCAGATAATTTTTGTACATTTTTATCCTTATTTTTTAGAGCAACTCTATTGATCTTAAAAGCAACATTTATTGCTCATCTAGTATAACTAACAAAGTTACAAAAAAGCCTCTTTAAGAGAGAGAGAGAGAGAATAGCACCACTCACAATTGTCAACAATAACATAAATAATTACAACACAAATTTAAGTATGCAACTCATCCCCCTCGTATTTTTGTTTTCCCTCTCAATCTTCTCTACTCTTGTGTCTTGTGCTTCAACACGAATGCAGGGAGAACGAATGGTGGTGATGGTGGCCGCCGCCGTGGGCGGACGACGAGCTTTGCGATTCGCGCTCGATGAGCCACCGGAGATGGAGGAATTCGTCGACGGAGCACGGGAGCTTGATCGGGCCCGACGAGCTGTAGCCGTAGACCTCCTTCGACGTTTCCAGCAGCTTCCGGAGCAGCGGGTGGTAGAGGTACGATATCGGGATGACGAACCGCCGGAACCCCCCCTCGTCGCCCTCGACGCCGACTCGCACGGCGAGAGACCCCTTCTTCACCTTCATCCTCTTATCCTCTTGCATGTTAACAGCTATTATCAATATATTTCTATATAGCTTCGCATATATTGGAGAATTAATTTGGTTGTGTGGTTTGGTGTGTGTATATATAGAGGAGGGGAGGGGGATAGAGAAAGGAGTGGACGTAGTGATTGTGGAAAATGTTGTACGTTTTTGCTACGGAATCCTGTGTCCTTTTGTTTTCGTGCTAAACTTTTTTTTTAAAAAATAAATAAATAAATTCTTTTACTGGTGTTTTTTTATTTATTTATTTTTTTTTTTTGAAATGTTTTATATATGGGTGGCTAAGTAAGATATTGTGGGGTGAGTGGACTCTTGTCGCGGACCACACTCGGCACCGGCCTCGCCGCATGATGTGCGCATCGAAGAATCTGCGCGAGTGGACGACGCGTTGCGCACGAATCTTACAGGGCGTGCGTATGCTTCGGGCCGGGTTTGGGGATGTGAATGGATACCCGAATTCGAAACGTCAAACAAAAATTATTGTACCGGCCGTCTCTAGCGCAAGTGGCAAAGGGCTTGGTGTTTGGTACCCGAGGTCCCGAGTTCGAATCCTAATTTATTCACATTTCTAGCTAAGTTTATTTTTATAAGAAATAAACGAAACGGATAGCGTGCTATCTTTTTCTCAAAAAAAAATAAAAAAAAAACAAAAAGTATTGTGGTTATGGAGAAAAAATTGGACGGTTGCCATTTTGGTTTGTGGTTTTATCTGAACCGGAATCGAATCCAAATTCAAAAATAAAATCATCTAAAAACTGATTATATGTATACATATTCATATAGATTATTGGGTCTGAACTTAATGGCTATTATTATTATTAATTATTAAATATATGTGTAAAAATAGATTTATTTTAGGTTTTAAATCTTAATCATCTGCCATGGTTTTACTTGATTTATAATGTATTAGATTTTAATTTTTTTTATTTCGTTTTCGTTATGAATTTTTTAAATTCGACGGTTTTGGTTTCAGTTTTCAGTGATAATTTTTTAGTTTGATTTCGGATTTTATTTTTCCTTTGAGTTCTGTCCCAAAATTGATCCATTGACATTCTTAATTGTTAGAACAGGATATGAAGGGACTGGTGTTATTTATCTAAATTTTAGTGCACAGAAAAATTTTACATACAAAATAATTGTTTAGGAATTATTTTTTGCGTATGATTTTTTTTTGGAAAATTCTGTGATTAGAATTGCATCCAATGTGCCCTAGAGACGCAGTTCGAGCATGGTATGTTTATTTCTTGTTTAATGTTGACAAGCTGTTTGTTCTCCCACTTTTCGATAAAATAATGGTTGGACAAAGTTTCCTACATTTAGGGGCTATTTGGTTGCATGTAGTTGCAGTAACACTGCAGTTGTAAGATGCAACTACACACAAATTCAAATTCAATATTTGATTTGATGTGTTTGAATCTAACTGCTGCAGTCGGAACTATATGAGGAGGCCCAACTGCAGCAGTTTGAACTATACCCAAATTGACTGTAGTTTTAACTGCAGAAGTTGGAGAGAGTAATTTAAATAAAAGATAAGCTTATATCTTTAATTAAACAGAATTTTTTTTATTTATATTAGAGGTAATCTGGCCATTACATATATATAAAGTAATAAATTTTTAAAAATACACTTCTCACTTGCATATAACCAAATAAATTACTTATAGTTGCAACGCTTAATTTCTACTGTGTCTAACCAATGAGATATATTTTATTGTAATTGCTGCATCTCTAACTGCATGCATATCTAACTATACTGTATTTCTAATTACATCCAAATAAACAGCTTCTTAAAGATGCAAACTGTGAATCGTAAGTGCTAACCAACTATCCCAAAAGTATATGCTTATAAGAAGGACGCACTCATCGCAAGTAAGGGCTTAACCACAAAGCTCACGGACTTTGACTAACTATCCCGAAAATATATAAATAGCCAACAATCCTTCCCAACGTCTGTATTGTTAATGCAATATGTGAGAATTGAACTTGCGCCACTGGCTCTAATACCACTTGCAGATCGTAAGCGCTAATCAACTATTCCAAAAGCATGTGCTAATTGGAAGAATGCACTCATCGCCACTTAAGGGCTCACACAACGCTTACGGTCTTTGACTTGACTCAATCCACTTGAACATTAGGTCTATTATTGAGCCTCTTGCTGTTAGGTTTATTGTTGACTGCAGTCCTACTCAACTTATTGTGTTCACCTAATTTAACTTATTAGTCTACCGAGTCTATTATCACGAAGTATAAAATTAGATTTATTTTAGTCAATAATAAATAATCAACACAAAAAGACGGATCCGGAGGCTGAAGGGGCTCCACCTCCTACCCTATTTCCTTGATGTGTTGGAATGGGTCCAAAGTGGTTAAATTTTTTACTTTTAGCGACGGGATGACCGACTCTAACCAAAATGTCTTTTTTATCCTTTTGAGTTCAACCACTAAATTTGATTCTCTTAGTTCTAGAACAAAAAGTACGGAGGAAAGGCTCATTGTACAAAGACAACATAAGCACAATTTTAACCATGTGATGCTTAAATTTTCTGCTCGAATTCTTATTTTGCCTCCATTTAATATATGTGCAAAACCCGTTAATATATATTTATGCGCCTACGAATTTCCTACTACATTAATTTTCTAGACAATATAATACCATCAAAGCTAATTTTAAACTTTTTCATTCTGTAAAATTATGAATCTAATTCTACCTCTAACATTTAACAGATTAAATTTTTGAAATTTCTATTTCATCTGATCGATCTTTTA